>OZ010795.1:530355684-530955684 GCA_963932465.1 Maratus speciosus
TGAATTTGTAAAATATTAAACTCAAATATTAAAATAATTAACTTGCAATTTTCTGTACACTAATTTCTCTTAAAATTAGAAACCAGAAGATTATAATATTGTACCTTCCTCCTCCCACACACACACATTTTTAAACACTTGGGATATTATTATTATTATTATTATTATTATTATTATTATTATTATTTTTTTTTTTTTTTTTTTTTTTTTTTTTTTTTTTTACAGTTGAAGTTTTACAATTCATGATTATACAACTTAATTAAATTTGTAATTTTAAATTTGGAAGAATTACAATTAATGCATTTCTTTTTTTTTTTTTTTTTTTTTAAGCAAAAATGTGGTATGCAATTAGTATGTTAAAATTTTTACATAGAAATACAAAACATAAATATATAGAAAACGAAATAGACAAGTAAATTTCTGAAACGTATATATATATATATATAATCTGTATTCTGTAAAGAGAGGAAAAAATAAACGAAATATATGAATTTTAAAAATGATCTTTTATGTATGAAACATTTGCGTAATCTATATTTAAAATAAGGGATAAATGATTTTCTAATATGAACAGAAATTTTATAATTATTAGAAATACTAATGTTTGAACAACATTTTTTTTTAATCATTTTTAGACATTTAATATATATAACACTTTCATTAAAAAAAAACACTTTTCACTAAAATTATACCATGATAATATTTTAACACTTAAATGCGCAATTTGTAATTTTGTTTTTAAAAAATTATACATGATTCTATGAGAGGTTTATTACGCAGGAAAAATAATGAAAAAAAATCACAGATACATTTTTCATATAATACGTCAATCTTTTCTTCTGTTGCACATCTGCAATACAAGTAAAAGCTGCTGTCATGTGGCTGTTTTACGCTAAAATATTACAAATTAGTAAATATTTTAATACGTATGTCTCCAAATACCTTATTTTATATAATTATTTATTTTATAAAACTAAACCTTTAACCTTTTTTTTTCCCATGATAGAATACGTTCTAGAAATTACGTAGTTCAGAGAATCTGACTTTACACCAGAAAGTCTTAATGGTTAATTTCGCTTTATTTAGATAAGGAATGTCTGCTATTAATTAAAGCATATATTGCTATTTTAATTTTTTGGTGTGAATTCGGTATATACGAATAAAAAAATCTATGAAATTAAAAAAACTGTTCTTTGCATATATGCAAAGCTGCGCACTAAAGAGATGAAATTATGAAGTTAATGAATGTTAATGAAACTAAATTATGAAGTTTCAAAACCATAGATTTGCGTATTTTTTTAAGCTTATTCTAGGATAAGTAAAGTGCGTGCAGAATTTTAATCAGCATATTGTACTTTTCACCCATGAAATTCTTATGATGTATTTATAAACCTGTCTAGAGATTCTTTTGTGCGTGACGGAGAATTTCGTTTTTGTTATTAAATAAATTTTAAAATAGTGCTTTTGACATGGGGACGTGAGTTTCTAAACTCGCCTTATCCAAAATTCACAAAATCGTGTTTTCTATATCAATTTATACTATTGATAATCCTGCGCCGAAAAAACACAACAATCTGCTAAAAAATAATATTACATAAAAATAAAAAATAAAAAATTACCCTCTATATTTGGCATTGTAAAACCTTAGTTTATAATGAAAACCAATGGACACAGTTATTTGGGTTTTTCGCGATTTACCAAAATTTGATTTTCTGGATAAGGCGTACGTAACTAACGTCCTCATAAGTTTTCTTTTCTTTATCATTGTTTAACTATTCTTTGGATGTTCGTCTAGAAGTCTGAGATATGAAAAATTGTTGAAAAACTTTAGCCTAGATTTTTGTGTAATGCAGAAGACAAAAATATACGGATTAGGACATATAGTCGTATATTTAAAGTTTATTCACTATTATATGTTTAAATTATTTATTTAATGTAATACCGATTCATTAATCTATATTCACGACGTCAGACAAAAAGGTGGATTACGAATAAAAATTCTGAAGATGCATCTTCATTATTTTCTTTTCCTTTCAAAAAAGTTGAAAGTAAGCGAGGGATATAGGTGTTGAGAAATTGTATTCATTTTGTATCTCGATCCACGATACTAAACGATATTACGTCTTTCACTCAGAGTAATCATAAGTATATGGTTACTCCCACTTTATTGTTACAACATTCAGAGTAACCATAAGTATACGGTTACTATGGTTACTCTGGCATCTTCCATGTTAATAGATAGTACAGTTACCTCAAAAATTGAACTGGCTTCTTTTACTTCAAGGCAGTTCAAATCCTTTTTCGCGCAGAAAGTAAGGATCATTAAAATGATAAATGATATATAGAATCTATATGTCTCCATCGATATATAGCAACAGTAACCAATCATTAAATGTGTGTAAAATATACTACATTCAAACACAAAAGTGTGTGATTATCTATGTCCTAAAATAAATTATTTTAAAATAAAAAATGCTAAAAGTAAATAAATAAAAAAAAATAAAGCTTATAATTTAGTATAAAGTGTTAGTTAAATGATTTTTAATTCAGTGTTATAGAATAATATATTTTATACAAATACTTTACAAAACAATAACAAAAAATCATTTTAGAAAAAAATAATAATTATTGTAAACTTGAATCCCAGTCAGAAACTGAAAATAATAATCAGGATTATAGAAAATACTTTGCACGGCGTTAAAATAATGAGAATGCTATAGAGGATCACTCATCTGAAAAGAGGACGAATATATCAAGAAGTGGTTATTTCGTATCATTTAAAACCTTGTACGTATATTTAAATCTAGGAACGTTATTCAATAGCACTGAACTAAATGTTCAGTAGTAGGATTTTGAATGTTAGTTAAAGTCTTTATACCTTTTGAATCATCAATATATCTCTTAACAATTTCTGTATTGTAATATAGGCTCCTTTATAAAATAGACATAAAAGCAATAGCATAAATATAGCTCCATGAACAATGAAATCACAACTAAATAACTACTAAAGTTCGAAATTGCTTTATGGAAGAAAATGAGGATCTTTTTGTCAGCCTTAAAAAGATGTAGGTTGAAAATATAAAAGACTCTTTTATGTTTTAAAACTATTCTATTTCCAAACAATGGCAGTAGAATTTTTTTTAACTAATATATTAAAATGTACTCATCATTAGTGCAAAATTACACCACTTTTTCATTCTAAATTATATATTGAAGAGTAATGGAAAATACCTTATAACTGTAAACTTGAACGTTTTTTAATATAATAATGAAAATAATAAAAATGTGATACATTATAATAAACTATCTCATGTATATTATTAAATACATATCGAAATACTATATTTTTAACTTTATAGACTATTAATTTTATATTTGAAAAAAAAAAATCTTAAATAAATTAGTAGTATGCTCGAGATAATTCTTTATATATTTGTATGCTAATTTCGAAAATCTGCTATTTTCCGCTTTATATATGTATAAGTGTATAATACAATCTTCAGTATTAAAATAATAATAATATGAATCGTTATTAAAAAAATAAAAATCAACATTTCTATATTTTCAAGCCCAAAAGACTTTTTAACTTCATTGAACAGTCTTGAGAGTTTCGTATTGACTTATTCTGCTAAATTTATAGTCAACCCGGGTTTTTTTTTTTTTTCTTAAGGCTATTTCAATTTTAGAATTTTACATACAATTGTTTTCTTTTGCATAGATAAATCAGTACGTCTTTTAATTTTTTATGTGGAAAAAAAAAAAAAAAACGTCGTTGGGGGCCACCGTATTACTTACACATCATGGATAAGTATGATACAAAATATGAAAATAAAACACATGTAAATTATTTATAAAATGCATTGAAATTCCAAAATAAAATTTAAACGCATTTTTAAATATTTTTTAAAAAATATTCATATAAATAACTATACAAATCTGCACACTTAAAAATCACCAAACATTCGATTTCTAAACAAATATTTAAACAAATGAATAATAATAATAGACAACATATAACACATAATCTTATATATAACATACAATATAATAAATGATTTAAAACAAATATTAAAACTTTTCCTTTTGAAATGTATGTGTTTATCCTATTGGTATGCAAATAGAACATTGAATTATTAATAATAACATGGGTAATACTCACATTTGTATGAATTTAGAATAAGATTTGCTCACATACACAATCAATATAAGGTGATTAACAACAGCAAAGAAGAATATTGAAGTGCATGCCTGCATATTAAGGCTTAATACTAACATATGTGTTTTTAGACTAAATTAAATATCAGATAGTTTCCCCGGCAAATATTTTTTATTTATACTTCAGTCTGTCAGGTGGTCTGCTGTTACTTTCTAATCTTCAAATATGTGAAGAATAAGTTTTTTTTTTTTTTTTTTCAGAGTTTGAAGAAAAGTTTAAAGCATTTAATTCTGAATCTGGCGTATTTGCAGGTTTCAGAAAGAACTCTCTTATGTACAGTCGTGGAAAAAAAAAAAAAGTAAACACCCCATACTAACTCCTCAACAAATCATCGTAGACGAAAGTTACTGGTATCGAACGATTGGAAATAAAGTCTACTTTTAAATGATGTATATAAAATTTTCTTAAGGGGTCATATACATATTAAAACGAATCCAAACTTCATTTTTTTTCCATGGCAATACCCAATTTTAACGAGATATTTCAAATATTCGGTTCAAACTATGTTTAGGCACCAAATTTCAAGTCATTTGAATGATAACCCAGCAAACACAGAGCTGTCGGTAAGCAATCGGCCGACAGCCGCTTGCTACTACCAGCGGCATTGGCACGATACCGGTTGCCGCTACCGGTTCCGTATCTTTTTTGATACGCCGCGCGAATGCGGCCCGATTCATGAGGCACGCAGCCGGCCCGGTATCGGCAAAACACTATGCCGACAGCACGCCGATAGCTATCCATATGAACGCCGGCCGCAGCCTGACACCAGTATAAATTGAAAAAAAAACTGTTTTGATGGCGCCCTCTATGAGCCACCGCCGAATGTATATTTGAAAGGAACGCCCAAAGGACAAAGGTGTTTCGGCGATAGACGAGGCGGGGTTTGATCCTACTAACCCCAGGACAGGAAGTTGACACCCTAACCACTTGGCCACAGAGACTTGATCAGGGGAGGATTATAAGGTAACAAGTTGGAAATTGCTCGTCAAACGTGGCAAATGAGGTGCGTTCGTACTATAACTAGTTTTATAATTATTTTTTGCACCCCATATTGTACTGAATGTATAATTTTTTGTACTTCATAAAGCGCATAGTCTGATACGTCATTAAAATGCACTTCCAATATTTTTTTCCCATTCCCCGTAATGTAACGGAACACTTTTGACTGTCCCTGTAATTAAACTATACATCTGATTTTCCTAAAATTTGAAATAGCTCAACAAAATTTTGCAACAATTATATCTTTAAAATTTCAGACCATTCGGAAGGCTGTAATATCATTAAAATGCACTTGCAATAATTTTTCCCATTGGCCGTAATGTAAAGAAAAACTTTTGACTGTCCCTGTAATTAAACTATACATGCGATTTTTCTAAAATTTGAAAGGGCTCGACAAAATTTTGCAACAGTTATATCTTTAAAATTTCAGATCATTCGGAAGGCTCTCATATCATTAAAATGCACTTGCAATAATTTTTCCCATTGGCCGTAATGTAAAGAAAAACTTTTGACTGTCCCTGTAATTAAACTATACATCCGATTTTCCTAAAATTTGAAAGGGCTCGACAAAATTTTGCAACAGTTATATCTTTAAAATTTCAGATCATTTGGAAGGCTCTAATATCATTAAAATGCACTTGCAATAATTTTTCCCATTGGCCGTAATGTAAGGAAAAACTTTTGACTGTCCCTGTAATTAAACTATACATCCGATTTTCCTAAAATTTGAAAGGGCTCGACAAAATTTTGCAACAGTTATATCTTTAAAATTTCAGATCATTCGGAAGGCTGTAATATCATTAAAATGCACTTGCAATAATTTTTCCCATTGGCCGTAATGTAAAGAAAAACTTTTGACTGTCCCTGTAATTAAACTATACATCCGATTTTCATAAAATTTGAAATGGCTCGACAAAATTTTGCAACAATCATATATTTGAAATTTCAGACCATTCGGTTGGGTAGTTTTTGCTCTGTTACATGCGGACAGACAGACGGACGGACAGACGGACGGACAGACGGACGGACGGACTGAACGACGACTATAGGTGCTACGTATTTATATAATTACGAACGCACCTAATAAGGGGAAGAAGTATTTGTGTGTCGTTGAAGGTAATTGGTAGATGGGAAAATTAGAATTTTGAAGCGTTTTTATTTTACTTTTTATTTATTTATTTATTTTTAATTATCTTACGCGCGTGTATTTAAAAGTTAATTTAATATTTAATCGAATGAAATAAATATCTTAGTGAATTCGTTAAAGCAAATGAATTGTTTTTTCTCATAAATTTAAGAATAATTAAGTATAAGAAATATTTTTAGAGGTTTTGTTCAGTTAATGTAATTTTCTTATTAGGAATTATAATGCAATAACATGCGTTGTGTTAATTTATAAAAATTATATTTTTAACGTGGGAAAATTTATTTTAATAAATAAAAAGTTGATAATTAATAACTTTAAATTAGAATAAGAATTCATTTTATGTCGTTTTGATGATTTAAAGTGGGACATATATTTAATGAGTATGTTGCAATATTAATTTGTTACTTATCAATATTTTTAATTTAAAAATAAAATAAAAATATTAATTTACATTTTTTTTTTCTTTTGGAAAATGATTTTTAAATGGGAGATATTTCTGAATTTTTTTTATTAATTTAAGAATGCTTATTAAATAAAATAAGTGAATTTCAGAGGGTTTTTTCTGTTAATACAATTTTCTCTTTAGGAATTATAATGTAATTAAATCTGTTAATTCAAGAAATGTATATTTGTAACATAGAAAAACTAATTTTAATAAAAAAATAAATTGGCAATTAATCACTTTTAATTAGAATAAGAGTTCATTTTTGTCACTGGGTGATTTAATGTAGAATATATTTTAAGTGATTATGTAGCCATAATGATTCTTTTACTTATCAACATTTTTTAATCATAAAATAAAATAGAAATATTAATTTATCTTTTTTGGGGAGGGGCGGTGAGTTAATAATTTTTTAGAAGTGGAAGATTTCTGAATCTTTCTTTTAAATTTTAATGCTAAAAAGTTCGGTTTTTTTTATAGCTTGTAAAATAATTTTAAACACGTTTTAATAGTTTGATTTTTAAATAAAATAAGAAACATAGCTACTTTTTTTCTACGATTAAGTTTACAATGAATAGTAATTTTAATGAGCGATTTAAAAAACTCTTTTGATGATTCGAATAATTGTAAGTCCTTTTTAAAATGAATTCAATAACAACTTTTTAAAAATAAATAAATGTAGGCTATTTTTGACATTTTTTTTTTGTTTATCACTGTTAGAATTTTATATGAAATATATGAAATATACATATCTTATCAAAACTGAAACTCAAATAAAAATTAAGAAAAAGTAAAAAAATGTCGGCTACAGCTAAAAATTCCGAATTCGGACCGATGTTGGCAAATCTAATCGGGCCACTATCAGAAATCACATACCGGTCCTGCGTCACTTGCCGGTGTAAGTCGCTTGCCGATACATAACCATAAGGAGACCGATTACGGTAACCGGCAGCCGAAAAAGCAGATTCTTGACTTTTAGTTGCCGACATGCTGCCGATACTTCACCGAAACCACTGTGTCCATACCGACACTTAACCGACACTGCCGACAGCGGTCCGATCGTGTGCCGAAAGGTATGTGTTTGCTGGGAAGTTTTTGAATTATAAACATTCAAAATTTAGTGCTTCTAATGTTAAATTACATTTTCATATTTTTATTTATATCTCCTGAAATTATGCTCCTAATGTGCTAATTTTTATTGTAGCAATAATACTAATATATCCAAACATAAATACGCTGAATTTACAATTTTTATAATTTTATGATATGAATTATGAATTATGAAATTAATATTCGAAAAAAATTATAAATTGCAACCTACAATTTTTTTGACGGATTTAGATTTATTAAGTCCTGCTTTATGGAAAACCAAAATTTCACATTTTTCGTCCAAGTTTTCAAATTATGCTTAAAAAACGGCAAAATGATGACTTAAGGGACCGTGTATGATGGAAGTGAATACACATTTTGAAATTTATTCTGCTATACTGCAATCCAACAGGCTTCATTGACTCCTTGAGTGGCGCTTAAGGTGCCTTGATCAAGAAAGGGGCTCTCTCGGTTAACAATCCAGTACGGAACTTCAATTTGGATACAACCCTTAAAATACGCTCGTTTTAAAATAATTAATTTCCCGGAAACTTATGGTACGAATTGCATAAAAATTCGTTTTTAGGCTAATTGAAGGGTGTAGAGTTCATTTATGTTGTCAGAATTGTGTACTGCTATTGAAAAAAAACAAAATTTGGGTTCGTTTTAATATGTAGATGGCCCCCTAAGCAAATTCTATATACATCATTTAAATGTAGACTTTATTTCTAATCGTTCGGTACCAGTAACTTTCTTCTACGATAATTTGTTGAAGAGTTAGTAGGGGTGTCTACTTTTTTTTTTCCACGACTGTACGTCCGTCGATAACTTAAGAAGAAATTAAATTTTTGACGTCAGAGAGAACTCATTTTGTCCGGTTAGGTCTGTAGATGGTATCTATACTTTTTTTTTTTAATTCGCTTGAGGGCTGTGCATATATAACGTTATCATTTTAGGGGGGGGGGGGGCGGTGTTCTGGCTATTGATGTCATAAGATATTGGTAGGGCAGGTCATTTGATATCGTTATTCTTCTTTATCCAACCAAACTTTTTTTTTTTACATCAAAAAAGGTCTGTATATTTCTAGGAATATTCAAATCTAATTATAAAGCCATTACATATTTATAAAATCAATCGAATTCCAAAATATGGAATACTCTAACGTTCGGCATTCCTATTTATCTGCCATATGTGCATATAATTCACTGTTGGAGAAGCTAGGATCAAAATATGAACGACTCGTGAGTTTACCAGTAAAGAAAGAAAAAGAAAGTTGCCCACTGATTTGTTAATAAGTTCTGCTTTTACTCTCCCTAGGTGGGGGCAAGTGCAAGAAAACAATATTACTGTTGAATGCATTATATAAGAATAAACTACTATTAAAAACTTTTAAGGGGTCTCAGAACTCATAAAGCTTTAAAATTTTCGAAATTTTATTTTTTTAGATGTTAAACTTCTATGTTTTCTGAACATTTTGATATAATTGTTATCTTGAAATTCCCATTAGAACAGAAGTTATGGCATTTAGAATTATACTTGCTCAATAGCTGAAGCGGCGTTTCCAAAACTTTGACGTCATTTTTCTTCAAATGACGTTTTTGGGCATAACGCGCACGATATCTCAAAAACTTCTGAATATTTTGTCATGAAATTTTCAAAATATATGTTTCGTGCTAGTCTATATAAACTGAACCTAAAATTTCCTTTTTATTGTAAAAAGAAAATATTTTTTAGAGGTTTACATTGTTGAAATTTTCTAAATTTTGCTTTGGCTAAATACAACTTTGTATTAAAAATATAAAAATGCTTGAAATGCAAATTTTTTTAGGTTCAGTGTAATTATTATAATCTGAGGTATAAGTAGGCACCAAATTTTTCATTCTAGTTGCAAAATGTATTTTGTAATCGTGCGCGTAAGCTGTTATGCCGATTTTCTGCTCGTTAAATGTCTGACAGTTTGAAGTCCCCTGTAAATGGTAATTCTGCATCTTGCAATTTTTCAAATATTTGAAATGAAAGAACATACTTGTATTTTTCATTCCCGTTTAAAATTGTGTCTTAATATCAAATACATTTTAAGATATTAAATGTTGAAAATGGTCCTTTTTTTTTTTCATTTTTTCCAATTTTAAGAGTCCTGAGACCCCTTAAATAGTAGATGTTATTTGATATAAATTTATTTCATGTGTAATATTTATATTTTATTGACTTATTCTGTTCATTTGAATCCGTAAAGTCTGAGGCTGATAAATATATAACCATATATGTATATCATTCCAAACTTATAAAATTAAAGAAAAATAATGTAAAACTAAAAAGATTTTTTTAGAAATTTATAACGATATGAACAGGGGGACAAGGAGGGGGGTCGCCGAAGGATTACGCATGATATCGTTAGGAGGGAGGGGGTCCAAAATTAGCAAAGTGTTGATAACGTTATACATGTACAGTCCCTTACGTTTTGAGGAAGTTATAGCCCCCCCCCCCACCCACACACACACAAAAAAAAAAAAAGAATTTTTTTACTTTTTTTACACTTAAAAGGATGTAAATTTCAGTTGTCACTGATCTAGTAAAAAATTACTTATTATAATAATTTAATGTTTGTTGCATTGAATTAAGGATCTGATTTCGAATTAGAATATAGCTTTGTGAAATTCGAATTATATATAGCAGTGTTGAAAAATCGAATAATGTGGAAATTATGATCGCAAAATTCAAGGCGATTGACTGTCTGATAGACTTCATACTTTATGTAAAAATGTTTGTTGCATTGAATTAAGGATCTGATTTCGAATTAGAATATAGTTTTGTGAAATTCGAATTATATATAGCAGTGTTGAAAAATCGAATAATGGGGAAATTATGATCGCAAAAGTCAAGGCGACTGACTGTCTGATAGACTTCATACTTTATGTAAAATTTATTCTACATTCGTTCTTTAAAAGAAATAATTCCGAAAATTTTTATGTACACTTCATCAGAACGAATATTTTGAAAGACCGAAATAATATTTCTGTATAACTAAGGTTACTGAGATTTAGTAGGCTTTATCACGCTATTAAACTCTAACAACACAGCAAATTTCAAGCCTCTATCTCAATTTGTTCGGTAGATATAGTTTTTAAAATCGTGGTTTGATGACGTCATAATCTTTAAATACTCTATTACTGAATTGCATAAAAGAAATATCCTTATAACTCCAAAAATGATAATCATATTAACAAACAGTTTACTGCCTCGAATTAAGCGTCTCATTTTCAATTAAAATATATCTTTAAATTGGAATTTGAATGAAATACAGTGTCCTTAAAAATTGAAAAGTGTGGAAAATAGGATTACAAATATCTCGGCAACTAATTATCCGATCTACTTCATCCTTTATGCAAAATTTATGATATCTTATTGTCTTTTATATTCAATCCTTAAAATGAACAATTTCTAAATCTTTTATATACCTTTTATCAGAACGAATATTTAGAGAGTATGAAAAAAATAGTTCCGTGTAATCGAGGTTATTGAAATTCAATAGGCTTCTTCTCATTATTACATTCTAAGTACATACTACATTTCAAGTCTCTATCTCAATTTGTTCGGGAGATAGACCGGTTACAGTCACACACACAGACATAAACACAGACAGACTCACGGATATATTTTTTTTTTTTTTAAATATTTTTTTCGGAATTTCAAGTGTCTAAAACGAGTAAATCCGTCAATTTTTTTTCAATTTTTAAAACGATTACAAGATTTACCCTAAACTACGTATGATGGGTAAGTAAAGCAAATAATGTCCATTTCAAAAGCTTAAGATATAAGTATAATATCATTGTCGAATCAATATTAAATCATCCTGTAAAACATATTTCATGCAAACAATAAGATACAAAATATATTGCAAAGAACGTCTGTACAACTAGAATTGTCTAGTCTAGAATTTAATAAATAAGAATTTAAATCAATACTTTATCATGAAATTTCAAGATGCAGAATTCAGTATAAATTTCAAAAAATGTATATTTAATCTCTTCAGGGACGATTTTTTATGATGAGAAAAAATGACTTATTATTATTTTTTATTTTTTCGATTTATTCATTTAATATTAAAAGAAGTTCAAAAAGAAAAAAGAAAAAAATAATAAAAATTCACACGCAAAAGAAAAAAATAATAACGTCTACATTTGTGGCCGCTGAGCGTTAATGATAATTTATGAGTGAAATGATTTCTTATTAAAGAAAAAAACTAACAGTAAATTTTTTTCTTACATTGCTACAAATTATGCAATTATTTTTTAATTAATTGCATTCATTTTAATTAATTGAATTAATTAATTATTAATTGCATTATTTTTAAAATTTATTCATTTAATATTAAAAGAAGTTCACAAATAAAAAAGGAAAAAAAATAAAAATTCATATGCAAATAATAATAATAATAATATTAATAATAACGTCCACATTTGTGGCCGCTGAGCGTTAATGGTAATTTAAATAGTGAAATGATTTTTTATTAAAGAAAAAAAACTAACAGTAAATTTCTTTCTTACATTGCTACAAATTATGCAATTATTTTTTTATTAATTGCATTGATTTTAATTAATTGAATTAATTAATTATTAATTGCATTATTTTTACGATTTATCCATTTAATATTAAAAGATGTTCAAAAAGAAGAAAAGGAAAAACAATAAAAATTCACACGCAAATAATAATAATAATAATAATAATAATAGTAATAGTAATAATAACATCCACATTTGTGGCCGCTGAGCGGTAATTGTAATTTATGAGTGAAATGATTGCTTATTAAAAAAAAATATCTAACTGTGAATTTCTTTCTCACTTTGCTGCAAATTATTAAAATTAATTATCAAAAGAACTTTTTTAGACGTAACAGGTATAGAACCGTTTTGGACTTTTTCTTGATTAGGAAACGAGCTTTGAGCTGGAACGCTGCTCATATTTTCTGACTTCGTTTCTTCCTTTGAATATTTTTCGGGTTTACCCTCGTCAATCCTTTCTTCATCAGAGTCCGATTCAGATTCATTAGATGAGCTGTAGGTATTTCGCTTTGGACCCAGTATGATTCCTCTGTGCTCTTCTTTCGGAAAAGTAACGTTGATAGTTTCTATCGTTTTACGTTCCTGGGATAACCATTTGCGATAACCTTTAGTGAAAAGTGCGTATCCGACCATTATACCTTTCTGGGCTCTCATTTAAAATTTATTTGTCAGCTGTTTTCTGCTTTCCCACGTAAACAGTACCGCCGAAGGGTTTCAGGTATTTTACAGATGGTTTTCTCCCTCCATACGATTCGAATGGAGTTTTTATCTGATTACCGTGGCAGACCCGGTTCCACGTATAAACAAATGTTAGTAATACTTCTGCCCAAAATCTTTCTCTTAACTTGCTCTCATGTAAAAGGGCTTTTATAGCGTTTAAGTCCACATAATTGAAACTTTCCGCAGTGCCATTTCGCTCGGGGTTGTATTCGTTACTGAATTCATGATGTATTCCTTGATCTTCAAGGTATTTACTGAAAGCCGTATTTTCATATTCACCTCCATGATCAGACCTAAGATTTATGATCTTGTGATTCAGAAATCTTTCCACCCTTTTCTGGAACCGTTTGAAGCATTCAAAAACTTCACTTTTTTGTTTAAGTGGTTAAACAACTATCTTTGTAGAATAGTCGTCAATAAAGCTCACAAAATATCTAGCTTCTCCATTTGATTTGACCGGAAGGGGACCACATAAATCAGAATGAATCAACTAGAGGGGAGCATAGAGCGTGTTTTGCCTATTGGCTTGAACGAGACCCTTCGGGACTTATCGATATTACAATCTTCACAAGTTGGCATGTCTTTTTCCTTAAAATTTGGTAAACCATGAACTGCATCATTCTTACTTGTGTTTAAAATGTACTTCATATTAATATGACAGTATATTCGATGTCATTTGTTTAGATCACCACCACATTTTTTAGTCTGTTCTGAAAAAGCCCTCTTGTCTTTTACATTGGTACATGTTGGTTTGCAAATGAAAAAACCATTTGTTTTAATAGTCGTAAAGATTTTTCATCCATTTTTGGATAATAAAATTAAACGACCATTTTTACATGAGAAAAGACATTCCCATGCTGTCACCTGACATTAAATTACGTCTAAGTTTTGGCGTGTACATGACATTTTTAAGTTCCGAAATTTGGCGCTTCTCCTTATCATAAAAACACATCTCTACTTTTCCAATGCCTAAAACTGGACATTTAATGTCCCCTATAGCAACAAACATGTCAGTCTCCTTAACTGTTTTGTATGTGGTGAAAAGTCCCCGATCTTTACAAAAATGTGTAGATGCAGCAGTATGAAGAAGCCACTCCTGTCCTTTGACAGAGCTTTGATGCAATTCAAGCATATCTGTGGCAAAACTACTATTTGGGAAAGTGCCCCCCCCCCTTCTCTTTATCTCTTTACTGGGTTTTAAAGTACAATTTGGTGCAATGTGACCCTTCATTTTGCACTTGCTACATACAAATCGCGTTTCAAGAGAGTAGATGTATCCTTACTGCTCCTTCTATTATACTGTTTTATATTTTTGCCTCTAGGTTTTTCTAATTTAGATTTAAATGCAGCACTTGTTTTATCTAGATTGCATTGTTGCAAACGGCTTTCCTCTAAAAGTAGTTCTTTCAATATGGGATCAAATTTAAAATCAGTGTCAGTATAACGATAAATATTAAGAACAATACTAGAAAATTGGTCAGGTAAAAAACGAATAAGCTGGAAAGACTGATAAAGATCCTCTAATGGGTGTCCTTGTTCCTGCAATTGTTTAATAATTGTACGCAATCTAGCTGCAAACAAACCCATCCCTTCCCCCTCTTCATACATGGCAGCGAAAAATTTATCCAGGAGGGATATTACAACAGCTCTAGTTTTAGGACGATAGTTATCCTCGAGGATATTCCATTCTTTCTTAGCCTCAGTCGTTTCTGCAAGTAGTGGTCTAAGATCTGGAGATACATTTAAATATATAGAAATAAATGCCCTATCACGGCGTAATTTATAGTCACGCTTTTCCTTATATTTATACGCTATCATCAGGTGGTTTCTCTGTACCATCAATAAACCCCCAGCAACCAAGGTCCATAAGGAGGACTTTCATTTGTGCGGACCATGTTGCGTAGTTGTCTGGGGTTAAAAATTCAATGTCATCCATGATAATCTATACTCCTATTATAAAGAGGTAAAAATTGTTTATTTGTAGGAGGTAAGCTCTGGAGCTACCGAACCGATTTCAAAAGTAATGGTATCAAAATGATGGTGTTAGTCCAACTTAGAACATAGGCTATATCGTATGTCGGTGCCACTACCCCAAAGGGGGTGCAGGAGCAAAAAACGTTCTAAAAATGCGATTTTTGCGTTACTGAAGGGCCTAGAAATATGAAATTTGGAATATTAGTTACTTATAAGATATCAATGGTGTCTAAGAACAGTTCTTAAAAAATTCGAAATTTAAAAGGGGTGAAAATGCACAAAAAGCGTTCTAAAAACGTTCTAAATGGTGGTTTCTACACAATCTCAGGAAATAACAAACCGATTTAAAAAATATTGGTGTCAAAATGATGGTGACAGCGCTTGCTCCAAAATAGGCTACGTTTTATGTCGGTGCCACTACCTCAAAGGGGGTGGAAGAGCAAAAAACGTTCTAAAAATGCGATTTTTGCGTTACCGAAGGGCCTAGAAATATGAAATTTGGAATATTAGTTACTTATAAGATATCAATGGTGTCTAAGAACAGTTCTTAAAAAATTTGAAATTTAAAATAGGTGAAAATGCACAAAAATCGTTCTGAAAAACGTTCTAAATGGTAGTTTCTACACAATCTCAGGAAATAACAAACCGATTTAAAAAATGTTGGTGTCAAAATGATGGTGACAACTCTTGCTCCAAAATAGGCTACGTTTTATGTCGGTGCCACTACCCCAAAGAGGGTGCAAGAGCAAAAAACGTTCTAAAAATGCGATTTTAGCGTTACTGAAGTGCCTAGAAATATGAAATTTGAAATATTAGCTACTTATTAGATATAAAGGATTTCTAAGAACAGTTCTTAAACAATTCGAAATTTGAAAGGGGTGAAAATACGTGAAAAGCGTTCTAAAAAACGTTCTAAATGGTGGTTTCTACACAATCTCAAGAAATACCAAACAGATTAAAAAAATATTGGTGTCAAAATGACGGTGACAACCCTTGCTCCAACATAGGCTATGTTTTATGTCGGTGCCACTACCTCAAAGGGGGTGGAAGAGCAAAAAACGTTCTAAAAATGCGATTTTTGCGTTACTGGAGGTCCTAGAAATATGAAATTTGGAATATTAGTTATTTATAAGATATCAATGGTGTCAAAGTACAGTTCTTTAAAAATTCGAAATTTAAAAGGGGTGAAAATGCGCGAAAAGCGTTCTAAAAACGTTCTAAATGGTGGTTTCTAAACAATCTCAGGAAATACCAAACTGATTTGAAAAATAATGGTGTCAAAATGACGGTGACAAGCCCTGCTGCAAAATAGGCTATGTTTTATGTCGGTGCCACTACCCGAAATGGGGTGCAGGAGCAAAAAACGTTCAAAAAATGCGATTTTTGCGTTACTGAAGGGTCTAGAAATATGAAATTTGAATTATTAGCTACTTATTAGATATAAAGGATTTCTAAGAACAGTTCTTAAACAATTCGAAATTTAAAAGTGGTGAAAATGCGCGAAAAGCGTTCTAAAAAACGTTCTAAATGGTGGTTTCTAAACAATCTCTGGAAATACCAAACTGATTTGAAAAATAATGGTGTCAAAATGACGGTGACAAGCCAACATAGGATATGTTTTATGTCGGTGCCATTACCCGAAAGGGGGTGCAGGAGAAAAACGTTCTAAATTGCGGCTTTTGCGTTACGGAAGGGCCTAGAAATATGAAATTTGAAATATTAGCTACTTATTAGACATAAAGGATTTCTAAGTTTTTATGTCGGTATCACTATCACCAGGACGTTGCAGGAGCAAAAAAGCGTTCTAAATTTCGATTTTTGTGATCGGTAGGGTCTTGCAACTTAAAATTAGGCAAGGTACATATCTATTAGATATAAATGACATTTAAGAACAGTTTCGAAAAAATTGGAAATTTAAAAAGTGGTGAAAATGCGCGAAAACCGTTCTAAAACCGTTCTAAGTTGCGATTTCTACTCAATCTAGGGAAACACCAAAGCTATTTCAAAAGTAATGGTTGCAAATCAATGATGACAGTCCCTGCTATAACATAGGTTATATTTTATGTTGCTGTCACTACCATCTGAGGGTTGCAAAAGTAAAACATGTTCTAATTTGCGTTTTTTGCACAACTGAGGGGTCTAACACTTTGAAGTATGGCATGGTATTTACTTACAAGATGCAACTGCTTATTAAGAACAGGCGAAAGAAAATTCCAAATCTAAAAAGATGAAGTATGCGAAAAGCGTTATAAATTACAATTTTTAAGCAAACTTATAAAATACCAAACCGATTAAAAAAATAATGATGACATATTGTTGGTGATAGAACCTGCTCAAACATAAGCTGTATTTTATGTCTGTGCCACTACCACCTGAGGGTTGCAGGAGCTAAAAACTTTCTAAATTGCGATTTCTGTGATACTGAAAAGGCTAGAAACTTTAAGTATGGCATGGTATATAGTTACTTATAAAGTATAAATGCCCTCGAAGGACTGTCGAAAATAAATTCGAATTAAAAAGGGGTGAAGCAAAAGGGAGGTGCAAAAATCATTCTAAAAAATTCCTAAATATAGATTTCTATGCAATTTCAGGGAATATAAACCGATTATAAAAGTAATAGTTGCGAATCAATGGTAACAGTCTCTGATCCTACACAGGCTATATTTTATGCCGATGATTTTACCACCTGGGGTTTACAGGAACAACAAGCGTTCTAAAGAAGGCCTTTGAAAGTTTTCTAAATTACGTTTCTGTGGAATATTAGGAAATAACAAATCGATTTCAAAATTAATGTTGGCAAATTAATGGTGGCAGTTCCTATTTCAACATAGCCCATTATGTTGAGAGAGGTAGTAGGACTTGTAATTTGACAAGATAGTTAATTTTAAGGTGTAAGAAGATGGTTTCCAAAAAATTCAAAACTTGAAATGAATACTGAAATGAGCGTTTTAATTGAGCAGTTTTAAGTTTCAAAATATTTTCTAAAATATCATTTATTTGGTTTTATTTCGTTTTATTAATTTAAGTCTCATTTCTGCCTAATGCAGTGTAATAATGATGTTTAATCAAACTGTGTTTTAAATAGTAATTTTTGAATTATTCCTAAAAGTAACAGGTACCTTTTAATAAAATAAAATAAAACCTTTTAATAAAATAAAAATTTTGTTCGTACCTTTTAATAAAAATTAGACATATAAATATCACTTGGCATATTTCAAATATTACGCGAGCAAAGCCGCGGGATTTGCTAGTATATATATAAACAAGATTAATTACTGAGAGAAATATATATATGTACAATATATTAAGAAAACATTCAAGGAAGTAAAACTTAACAAAAATTATTACTTATTACGTTCACTCTGATATGGCAAATCTTATGCACTTAACGTTCAAAATTCCAGTCCTAAAAAGTCCTCCATACAATCTGTAGAAGGGAAACTCTCATTCTTATACAGTTCATAAGTAAGAGAAAATTATCTAGAAATAGTCCATAAAGGCGTTCACTATAATGAAATCGTCAGCAGCAGGAACTACTCATATAAAACAGGAACAGGAGCCACAGCACTCAGCGGGAATATTAAACTTATTCGATATTACAGCTGGTATAATTTCTGCTCTGGCCCATAACCGGTAATAAATTTGTCGAGCTTAAACAACTTAAATTCAAGCCAGAGCAGAGTAAACGCAGTGTAGGCAGTCATTACCAGCTGATCATATATTAGAGACACGTCGAACTTTTTATAGTTTTATTTAAAATCACAAAAGCAGCCATCATTACTTCGATGTCGAAAAACTTAAGACATTAAAAATTTAAAAACAAAGTAACTAAGATAGACATACTGTAAACGGCTTAAACTTACATAATCTTTTAAAAAGAAGAAAACAGAGCCGCCTCTTATATCACAACCACACAATGCATACATTTAGTTAAACCGTTACGTCACCCACACATTTGCCGAAAAATTTGCAAAAAGCAAGATGCTGGAAATAATCAGTAACAGAAGAAAAACTCCCCGCATTCAGCCGTACGCGAAGACTTCGTAGAATGCGATGTGACTGACAAAAGAGCGGAGAAACCGGCAATGTGTGGTTGCAAACGATTTCTGCTCGTAGCTCGGGACGAGGTATTGGAAAGAGGATTGAAAATACGTTAAACACACTTAACTTGCGATAAACTCGCATACCTGCCCATCAGAATTCAGCTTTATGAAATGCCAAATGAAGTTTAAATATGCGTTACTTTTGTTGTCAGTGCCGAATTAAGTTCATCACACACATATTAGTATAACATTTAAATAAGAGTTATACAGAATAGCAATATTTGATATTATTTGGTCTTCATATCTCTTTGAACTTTTACGGCAACCATTCATACTTTTCTAGTATTATATATATAGCTATACCAAACCTTACCTTGCATAGTTTTTTTACATAGTCTTATATTTCTTTTAGTAACGGTTTTTTTTATTAATACAGTTAATAATTCATATATTTATTGTACGGAACCCTCTGAGTGCGAGTAGTACTCGCACTTGGCCGTTTATTTAATTTTGTAATTAATGATTTGGAAAACCTCTTAACACGATGGTTAAAAATGAAAATCATTTTCAGATTCAGTGTTAAAAATACATGAAGATCAATTATGAACAACTGAAAAACACAACCATCTCCTCTACTTTTTCTTATTATTATTATCAGATTTTCGTTATTTTTTTACATTTTACTTTCAAAATTTACAATTTGTAAAAAATCCTTACGTGGTTAAAAATAAAGCTCATTTTCTTATTAAGTCTAAAAAATACATAAAAAATCAATTATTAAAAGTTAAGAAACACACATATTGCATGCCTATGAAATTAGAGCAATTTCTTTTAGTATTAAACATGTTCACGTTTATTACATTTTTATTATCCTTACCGGTGAAATGAGTAACTGTAAATGCGGGCTTTTATAATTCTGTAATTATTGTGGCAAATCTAATAATTAAAAGTGCTAAATTACATATTTCTTAGCAAAAAGTGAGATATTATACATCAGATTATGTGCATATTCGTTCCAAGAGTTACACAAATAATTTATTTAGCCGAAATTGCGAATAACTAATTTTGCACTCATACCAGAACATCATTATTGTATTATTGTTCAAATTGAAAAATACAAAGAAACTTTTTAATTTTAATTAGTTATCGATAATGTACAAAGCCTTTAACTCAATGGTTTTCTGCTAGTTTTTCCTTTATTATGTTTATGCTAGAGTTTATGTTATAATATCAGTCAATTTAAAAAATGAGATAAGGTAATTTATAGTAGTAATTAGTTTAATTATGTGCACGTTTTTAAGATTTTTATTATCTTAACGGGTATTATGAGTAACAGTTAATACGGGATCTTTTATAATATACTCGTTATTGTGCTAAACCTAATAACAAAAAGTGCAACATACGTTTTTTTATAAAAAAAAAAAATACAGATGTTTGACATCGAATTACGTGTATATTCATTTCCAAGAGTTACACAGTTCACGTATTTAGCCGAAATGCGGAATAATTAATTTTGAACTCGTTCCAAAACATTATTTTATTATTGTTTAACTTAAAAATTAATAAACAAAAATTTAAATTTTAATTACTTATCGATAATGTAAAAAATCTTTTAACTCAATGGTTTGTTGCTCAATTATATATGCAACCTTCAGCTTTTTTAAAACCAAGTAAAAGATATTTCTAACCAGACATTTATTTGTGGAATACTTGAGTACATTTGAAGTACATTAATCTTAAGTACATTTTAATTGACTACAACATACAGAAGCAAAACACATTTAATTAAAAATAAAATTCAGATTCAATGCAGGCTTTTATCTATATTATAAAGGACAAACATATCTGTGCGTAACGCATACGTCATTCTGCAAATGGCAACAATCTGAAATTTGAAATCAAATTTCGGTTCTGCAATTTTCGCTACAACAGATTTTTAAACTTCTAAACATCGCACAGTTTCAAATTTTACACCGTAATATAGGGAAAAAATGTACTTTTAAATGCAATTTGTTTGAAAGCTCTATCTCAAGTTATTTTTTAGATATTAATTTTTTTCTTTTTTTTAGTTTTTAGTACCAATTTTGTAATTGTGGCAACTGAAGTACACCATTTCTATTAAAAGTACAGGGAAAATAGTCATGGTTTATTTATTTTTATTGATTATATTCTTATTGATGCCATTTTCACATTACAAATAAAATTAACTTTTTTTTTTATAGTTTTTGAACAGAAAATGACGTCAGTTATTAAAAAAAAAACCATTCTTCTTCATAAATCAGTTGCCTTTCAATATTTTTACTTTACGCTGATACTTAGTTTGAGACGCGCAAAATGATTCAGTGAGTAAAAGTGATGTCATATTCAAAACAAAACTATCATTTCCTTTGATAAAACTAAATATTTGACCAATACTATGACAACTAAAGGCAAATTTTTGAATTTTATATTCGTGAATACTGAGATTAGAACTTAAAGTTTGTGAAAATGTTCACATGCAAAGTTATATCGGACAAACGTGACTTTAAGTTTGGAAATACATTCATTAATAATCCATTGCGCATTAAAATACTTTTAAATATTGAACTTGAATGGTGCGTATATAAATTTTGAGAATGTGAAAATAAAGTACAGTATAGATTTTATGGGGGGAAATTTTATGTTGTAACAAAGCAAAATTCTTCTTACTGAATTTTCATCCCGTAAAAACAAATGTAAGAGCCTCAATTGATAATTTCGTCATAATTATTCATCTTGATTACGTATTCTAATACAGTTTAATTTTTCAATAATTTAAGCAGTTGAAGTTTGTGGAAATAACATTTTGGTAATTTTAGGTTAAAAATATTATTTGTTTTAAGAGTTAGACAACCAATGTAATATGAATTTTTTTATTGTAATATTTTTGTAGGTTTATTATAAATTTGGTCTAACAGTTTCTTTCTAAATATTTTAGTTCGTCGAATTTCGACGGGTTCCAACTCGTTTTAATCAAAACTAGTACGTTGTGGCCATCACAAAATTTTCTTCTATATAAACCACGTCAATTGAATCATTTAAATAATGCAAGAAATTAAGTCAATTTAGCACCAATTCATATCAAATTATATCTGAATTTGAAGTTTGATGAAAATTCGTGCATTAGTTCTTGAGATAGAGCTATAGCGGGAATTGGGAAAAATGTAGCATAGCAGCGCCGCCTATTGAGCGATTTGCATAAAAACATAAACTATAGAAAATAAAACAATAAAAACAAAACACTACTTGATATCAAGGCATAGCTGAATCTGAAGTTTGATGAAAATTCGTGCATTAGTTATTGAGATAGAGCTATAGTGGAAATTCTGAAAAATGCAGCACAGCAGCGCCACCTGATGAACAATTTGCACCAAAAAGTATAAAACATCAATTCCTGTCAAGGACTAACTGAATCTGAAGTTTGATAAAAATCCGTGCATTAGTTCTGGAGATTCAGCTATTGTGTAAATCGTGAAAAATGCTGTATAGCAGCGCCACCTGTTGAGAGATTTACACCAAAAACTAATAAGCACCAATTTATATCAGGGACTAACAAAATATTAGTTTTTATTTAATTCGGTTCATTAGTTCTTGAGATAGAGCGCCCACAAAATTTGTGTCACACACAGACTCACAGACAGACTCACAGAACCACAGACTCACAGACTCAAGAACAGGCATTTTGTAAAAACATGTTTTTGGGGTTCTCTGACCCCTAAAACGTGTAAATCCGTCGAAAATCGGAATTTGAAAATTTTCATCAATCCAATACTTTCTTCTTGTAAAGATAGAAGAAAGTAAAAATGGCGGTGGGCAAATATGCTCAATGTAATATCGTATTATTTAAACGAAATGTTCAATGCTAGATATAAGTATTTAACAAAATGCACCTTTAGTTTGGAAGCTAAAATTAATATCCTTTGAAATTTAATATTAACAAATATTTAAATTTTATGTATAAATGCAAGGCATTTATTAATAGTTATTTATTAATAGTTAACGTTGACTAAAATTTAATGAAATTTAGCTTGAAAAGATCTTTCTATCTATGTAAATAAATATATAACCAGTATTTCTGAATAAAAAAGTAATATGAACGCCATAGAATAATATCAACTGCATAGGAATAGAAATTAAAAAATTACTTTTTATCCTTGTTTAAGGAATCTCAGGACTCCTAAATTTAAAAAAATGAAAAAAAAAGACCATTTTCAACATTTAATATCTTAAAATGCATATGATTTTAAGTCACATTTTTTTATTGAGATGAAAGATATAAGTACTTTTTTTCATTTCATGTATTTAAAAAATTGCAAGATGGCGAATTAGCATTTATAGGCGATCAGACATTTCACGAGCAGAACAGATTACGCACAGAATTAGTACAAAATAAATTTTCAACAAGAATGAAAATTTTGCTGCCTAAATATACTTCAGATCATAACAATTACCCCGACCCTAAATATAAATCTGTATTTAAAGCATTTTTCTATTTTCAATACAAAGTTGTATTTAGCTAATACAAAATTTCGAAAATTTTAACAGTATAATCACACACACACACACATACACACACACACACACCATATATATATATATATATTTGAAGAATGCAAAAGAAATTTTAGTTTCAGTTTATGCAGACTAACATGAAAAATATGTTTTGAAAATTGCATGAAAAACTTTCAGATGTTTTTGAGATATCGTGCGCGTTATTCCCAAGAACGTCATTTGGAAAAAAATGACTTCAAAGTTTCGGATATACAGCTTCAGCTATGCAGCGGGTGTAATTCTAAAAGCTATAATATTTCTGTTCTAATGGGAATTTCAAGTAAAAAATTGTATCAAAACCTTCAGCAAATATAGGAGTTTAACATCTAAAAAAATTAAAATTTCGAAAAATTTGAAGCTTTAAGAGTCCTGGGGCCCCTCAAATAATCTCTAAATTTTTATATGAATTAAGATTTTGAATGAATTAAAATAAAAATTAAATTACAGAGTATAATGCGAATTCGTCATATTTATAACAGCTGTGATAAATTGAATGCAATAAATAAACAGTTTTAGATACTATTTCATGCTACACGCTTTTTAGTGTCAAAATTTGTATAGAAAAATAAATACATTGCTAATTTAAGAATAATTAGGAACTTTTCGAAACACAGTAAAATTAGTTAAAACAGTTTTTAATATGAAATATCAATAATTTTTTAAGTCTAATTGTATAAATATGAGTACATTTATTTCTACAATGTGAATAAGCTTTTTCAATTTTTCAGCATTAGTGAGATCTGTAACTTTGATATATTTCAGTATTGATGACATATTCCATCCATCCATACCAAGATTTTCATTCATCTTTACACATGTCTCTAGACAAAAGAATTTAAAATCATTTTTGAATCACTGTAAGAAATAAAGACTATATTGTTTCTTAATAAAATATAACATAACATCGTAGGGAAATCTACATTAGTGATAAGTACGTAGTAAGTACCTAAATAAAGTACGAAATAAGTCTTTTTCATTTTTTCAGTTTTATTGATAACAATGACTTTGTTATATTTCAGTATTGATGGAATAGTTCATCCATACCAAGATTTTCATTCATCTTTACACATATATGAAATGAAACAAATTTAAAATCAATTTTGAATTACTGTAAAAAAGAAAGACTAATGTTCCTTAATCTACTAAAATATAATATAACAACGTAGGAAAATTTACGTAAGTAATGTGTACGTAACAAGTACGTAAATAAAATACTTAATAACTTTTTTAAATTTTTTATATAATCGAATTATCAGTTTATATAATCAATTTATCGGAATAACTTATAGTTTATTTTTAATTAATAAAAAACCACAAATTTAACAGCAATTTCCAATTAAATTTAAACATTTTTCGTTATAGCTGTTGCCAACAATTAAAAATCCACAATAAAATTCTTACCACAGCAATTAATTTTCTATTGCAAGATTCTCACGTGAAAAAATGAAACAATTGGCTTGACAAATTTAAAAAATGGAATATTACATCATAATTTTTCTACTGCAAGATAGCCACGTGATAAATGAAAATAAAATAAATAGTTTAACGAATAGAAAACAAAAGTGAATGTTACGCCATAATTTTTCTAGTTTATGATTTCCATGTGATAAATTATAATTATTTAATGAATTTGACGAATTAAAAAAATATTATATTACGTCATATTGGAAATATAAAGGACGTAATGAATATATAACGTCATATAAGTTTAAAAAAGTATATTGAAGCATGCTAAAAATTTGATTATGGAAATATTGGCGTATTTTAACATTATTGCTCTACTGATGAGTGGAAATAATTTCATTTATAGCTGTATTATTTTGCTTCTGTTATATAAATTTATACATTTTTATATTGGGTTTTCATTTGTATTTTTTTTAATGTTGCATATTAAATTTTGAAATTAGTTTTTCAAAACAAACATTCTTAAAATTCCAAGCAACACCGGGTTAATTTAGCTAGTTTTCTATAAACCCAGGGTGAAGAAATTTATTTAAATACTTGATGATGCTTTTATAATAGAGCCAAAGTATAATCATACATATCCGGATTTTATTTTAATGGTGTTATACAAGCACTGTCATAAAAATTATGAAAACAGTAGTTTCCTATTAGTTATTCATAGTTTAGTCTGTAATGCAAGAAAAAGGTCAATTAATTTTCTGTTTTATATTATAACACACCAAATTAGATTTTAACGTACAGACACTTTTTAAAACTTTCCAACATAGCTGAAAAGTCTTTATGAATTCGGGTTCTCTGTCTGTGCTTTAACTGTTCTAAACATCAATATTTTTGTTCTGCGTATTATTGATATATATTATTGAGGTTTACTAAGGAATGTTTGCTAGTATTTTATAACACCATGTCTCAAGGTCAGTTGAGATTTTAAACTAACAAGGCTAAGCCCGGGCTTTCCGGGTTACAGAATATAGATGTAAACCATTATATATATTATTTATGATTTTAAAACCGTTTTTGTCTTCCCATACTAAAGGCACAGTGATGAATGATGTATTTTTTAAAAGATCTGCAATCAGCTTTTTACATAGTATACTTATATATCGTTAAAACACGATGTATGAAAAAATGAATAGAAATTAATCAAAAGTTAACGAAAAAAACAGATCAGCAAATAATCTCGGAGACTGTGGTGAGAAAACCTCGCACGGGTTTACCTTTTTTTTCCTTTTAATTTATAACTCTAATAGATTTTTAGTATTCAATATAATTTTTAAATTGGCCATTAACAATACTAAAAATCATATTTACATAAAAAAAAATAGTAAACTTGGCGTAAAACAAAGTTTTGAAACACATTAAAAGCGATATTTTGATATTGTCCTCACATCAAGAATTCACAGACAAAGAAATCTCCAAAATCGCTATTTACATTCAGCCTTTTTTTTATTCTGTTTATTTGCGTGAATTAAGTGCGAAATTAGGTTATATGTCTTAAATTTGTGTTTTATTTCTATTTTATTGTTTTATTTAGTGATTAATGAATGTTTTAATTTTGTTATGGGGTATAAGATGGAATCAAATAATGAGCTATTTATATTAATTTAAGAGCAAAAAGACTTCTCTTTCATAATTGTCTGCACGCAATGAAAATATATTTGACAAAGTCTATTCAGTACTTAATTTAGTACATAATCCAGTACTTAATTTTAAAATAATAAAATTGAATAAACTGCGATACAGTTTTCGAATAAATTGCGATGTACACTTCAAACAAATTGTATCTGGGAGTACACTGGTGTCCAAAATTAAAGACCAATCACAAAATGCTAATTTTCAAGTACGCGAATACTCAAAAGGGAATAATATAATCGAATAATTACTATCTCTACAGCACAGCCAGTCCATATAACTTCTCATTCATGTCACACATGGTCACAAGTGTCAAAGTCACTACCGTGAAGAAAAAAAATAATAAATTCCATACATCTCATTATGAGTCTCAAATGATCACTATATGTGACTCCACTGAGATGTCACTATGATTGCTGATTTGTGACGATTCACCATGCGACTTTACAATGTAGTTACATTGTGACTCTCATGTGACTGTCATCTATAGACTCAATTTTAAAGTCATCGTAAACGCTGCATTGTGAAAAGTTGCCAAATAATGTCACATTAAAGTCACATGATGACTTTCAGGTGACAGAGTGACTACTGTGAAGTCATCATTGTGCTATTTTGTGAAAAGTCACCATGCGACTATAATGTGATATTTTTTGGTGACTTATCATAATGCATCTTTCATGATGACTTTGAAATTCAGTCTAAAAATAACAGTCACATGAGAGTCACAATGTAACTACAGTCTAAAGTCATCTGGTGACTCGTCACAAAGCAGCACTCGCATTGATGTCTCAGTTGAGTCACACATAGTGATCATTTGAGACTCATAATGAGACATGTGGAATTTCCTATTTTTGGTTTCACCATAGTGACTGTCACACTTGTGACTATGTGTGGCATGAATGACATGCTATATAGAGTGGCTGTACTGTAGGGGTAGTAATTATTTGAATTATGTTATTTCGTTTTGAGTATTCGCTTACTTAAAAATTAGCATTTTGTGACTGTCCTTAATTTTAGACACCAGTGTACATTTTTTCTTCTATTCGATGATGCAAAACTTGAAAATGTGTTGTACTTAGAATTTAAAAAATTACAATACAATTTAATAAAAGTTCAATTCCATCGTTCGCTGTGGCGACTGTCAGAATGACGTCAATGTTACGCACAGGCACTTTTGTCCTGTATAATATAGATATTTTGAAGAGAAAGTGCATTTAATACACGGACAAATATGGAAGTTACCATTTACGCCCTTTATCCTTTTTCACAAGTTCTGAAATAGGAGATTATATGCATAATACCCACTCATTTCAGCCTTTTGTACTATTTTTAATGTCATTTAACTATAATTCTTTTTTTTTTCTATGTGGCTAATGTTAACTTTCGTTACTTAATAAAATTTCTCATTTCGTTTGAGTTTAAATATCCGCGTAATTTGCAGCTAAGACTATTTCTCAGAAGTTTCTAAAAAATCCATTACACTAGAAAAAAAAAAGAAAAAAACACCTGTAATTCTACAGATGGAAAGTTACAAAAATCTGTATGCTTACTAAAATTTCATCTGTACACTGTACAAAAAAAGATACAAATCTACAAAACTAGTTTTTGCAAAACTCCTGAAATCTGTAGCTTTAAAAAAGAATCTACTAAAATTACAGTAATTTTACTAAGATTTTATCTGCAACCCGGGATTCTGTTACATAAAAAGTTTTAGGCATCCAAGTTTCCTAAAAAAATCCTAGTAATCTTACGGACTTTTCGATTTACATTCCATAAACAAATGAATTACATTACAATAAGTATATCTGTTACATGAATTTTTGTTGTAGCTGTTACATAAAAATCTTTTGAGGTTTTTTTACGGTGTATTTGCATAATTCATAAAAGTAATTTAAATTATTTTTTTTATCCATGTATCTAAAATTGTTTTCACTTTGAAATTCGCGCACAGACTTTTCATTTTTTCGCGACTTTTTAAAGTCCCCCTTTAACAGAAAAGGAGAATTTTGTTTTTTACGAACAGATTTTTATTTTATACAATAGTCATACAAGGACATATTTCACATCCTTGTATGAGGAAACTGTCTGGAATTCTTTAAAAAACTTTAAAAAATATATTATTATTTTGAATATAAGGTAAATGCGCCAGTAGTGTACCGCTTAAGGACATTTATCTAATTATTATCAAAGTGTTACTGAATTCCAAAAGATATACTATATATATATATCGCCTAGTCCAAATCTTCATGCATCAGAATATACCCTCAAAATTTCAAAATATGTTCTTCGGAAAAAAATGAAAATTTATGTTACCTTCCTCTATGCTCCAGTATTGGGCCTGGTAAATTTCAGTTGCAGAAACTTTTAAGTTTTCGATTTAACCAACAAATTATTTAGAATGTAATAGAGTATATGAACTTTAGTCATTTTTCTCAAAACAGATATTTTTCACATTGCATGAGCTATATTTTTGAAACTAATTAACATAGAAACTTAATATTTTGTATCATATTGTATTTTAAATATATTTATAACCTCTACCTGGTTTTAAGTAATCAGCTGTAATATAATTATTAATTTTTTTTAATTTTTATAGATATTTTACCATAAATTTTGTATTTTATGCTTTAATTGCATGAAAAAATATTTTCATCTGTAAAGTTGATTTTTATTTTAAGTTGAACTTAAACTACAATATTTTAAGAATACATTATGTGATATTAAGTAGATAAATCGAATATAATTTTTAAAACCATACGCACAACTCGCGTATGTCAAATAATATTTTTTTTTGAAAATACTTAATTAGTATGTCTTAAGTAAACTAAATTCTAATTATTCTTCATTAAATGTATCTAAAGGAATGCGTAAACAATGATCTGTGAAACTTACTCTGAAAAAAATTGTTTAACTTGAAAAAATATTTACAGTTCCAATTTTTTTTTTTTTTTTTTTTTAATATTGAGTTAAAATCAAGCAATATCGAGCCGCTGAATGTGTTCTTTCCTTTTAAACATTAATGCATTCTTCAATTCTAAACTAAAATATACTTTTTGTATGCATTTAAAATATTCATTCTTATATTGATTTTCTCAGAATATCTTAACAATTTTTGTTGTGAAATTTTCTCAAAGTGAAATATAATTAAGAAATTTGATGCGTAAGCACGAAAAGACATAAAATAAAATAATAATAATAATAAAAAAAAATTCTGTGAAATATCGATGCTCATTACTGAACAGTAGTACTGAATGATTATTTCATACGTGCACAGGTTTAATTAGATTTAAACCTATTCTTTTTTGACGAATCGATTTTAATTAAAAATTACAATACAGCTTTAATGTGCTTTTTATGTTTTACATTAGCGATTTTTCATATATCCAAATATTGATTTTGATATAAATTCATTTAAATTAGAATGTGATAAATTAATTTATTCATTAAATCGTACTTCGACCTCTAATACTCACTTTTATGGATAACATTTGAGTGTTATTTTTCAAATGATAAGAAATGTCATATTTTTCTCATAAACATAATTTTTTTTACTACTTCCGAATAAATGAAATTTTCATGAAAACAATGATTTGATAGTTAGGAAACGAGCTTTACTTACTAATATACAAACTGGGCCAAAAATGTGTTAAATTTAATTCCCCAGATGTTCTTCGGCAACTCCTAAAAGTGATTAAAAAAAAAGAAAAGAAAGAACTTGTTACCATACACAGATCATTTTAACAAGCCAATTTACGAACTGTTTCTTTTTACTTCCGCATTTGATAATGAGTGCTATTACAGCCCACTTGAGTAACTCTCTAAAGCATATGTGCTAATAACTAAGATTTCACCACTCATATGTAACTAAAAGGAACATCTGAACATTTTGACTTTTGCCAGACACCTTTAATTATTATATATTTTTTCTACGCTGCGAATATGTGTTTTAGCAGCTTTATGTATTATCACTCTTAATCATGTAGCCTTTCTGTTAACACGGAGTTTCTTATACTCCAGTAATATGTTTAATTATAAGTATTTAAAGCTAAAATTTGAATCTTTCTTTATCGTAAAAACACACAATACTAATTCATATTACATTATATCTTCCCATGGATTTAGCGGATTCATATTAAGCTCTCAAAGGATACTTCAAAGGATAAATAATGCTTCACAAAATAAAATAAAAATAATTTCTTCAAGAAGCTTTTGGATAAATCCCTGACCACGCCACACCGATGAAGTTATACGTCATCGCGATATTGATGAATCCCAGGTAAGAGCATTTTACCTATTTCCATTTCAAAAGCAGCATAGCCACAAGAGATTTTTTCTAATTGTTTAAATATGAGACAGCGAATTCCTGCTATCGAGAATGGGGTGCTTTTGGCTTGATAGGCCACTTAAACTCCAACAAAAAGATTAATGAGACAGATAAAGTGCTCATGTTTAGCGAAAAAGAAGAAAAATTTTATATAGTGGCTTAGATTATAAATATTAAAAATATTCATGTTCTGAATAAAAAAATAAAAAGATGCTGCATTGAATAAAATTATGAATGTTATTGTACCAGAAATATTAAGGTGAATGAAAAAAGAAACATTTATATATTTATGTTTTATGTAATGAACATTTAAATAATTAGTGAATGAACAATTTGTTGGTTGTGAGTAATAATAATAATAAAAAAGAAATCGTTCATTTTACATTTTATAGTAAATAAATAAATAAAAAGGAAATAGGTTGGTCGCATAAACAAATAAAAATAAACATGGCAGGGATAAAAGAAACTCAAATAGTCGAAAAATTAAATTCGACAAACTACGCAAATTGGAAATTTCGCGCAGAAATGATTTTAATAAAAGAAGAATTGTTTGATGTAATAACAGAAAATCCCCCAGATCCAATTAACACGGACTGGACGAAGAGGGACCGTAAAGCACGTGCAATTATCAACTTGAGTATTGAAGACTCACAGATCGTGCATGTAAAGCACTTAAACACTGCCAGAGAAACCTGGCAAGCTTTAAAAACAATTCATGAAAGGGCCAATCTCTCAAGCAAGTTATATTTGCTGAGAAAATTATACGGAGCAAAACTCCCAGAAAACGGCAATCTAATAAAACACATTACACATATTTTAGAACTTGTTGATAAACTTTCAGCCATAGGCGAAACTATTAATGACTCGCACATTTCAGCTCTGTTACTTTGTTCATTACCACCTAGCTACAACACCTTAATTATAGCCCTCGAGGCCCGTCCAGAAAATGAATTTAATTCAGAGTTTATAAAAGGAAAACTCACTGATGAATATACAAGACGTTTAGAAAACACAGATCAGAGCGAGAATTCCTCAAAAGCGTTTAAAACGCATAAAAAGTTTCCGGCTGAACACTATAATAAAAAGGACAAACAGTGCACATACTGTAAATTAAAAAACCATACATACAGGGAGTGCTGGCATCTTAAGAACAGAAACACTTACTCACCGTCACAAAAACAACAGCCGCACAAATCCAAGTATTACACATCATCGTTATGTTATGAAGACGCAAACTATTATAGAGAAAACAAAAACCGTGAAACAGAACCAATTCGGATTAACAAAACACAGGGCAATTCAGGAAAAGGCAGCGACGCAGCTTTTTTAGTCCAGAAACCAGGAAAACAAACCTGGATAATCGACTCAGGTTCATCGACACACATTCTAAACAGTAAAGATGCATTCACTAAGTTTAACGACACTGAAAAGACGACAGTCATCATTGCCAATGGAAAAACGCTGAATTCACACGGTACAGGTGAAACGACATTTAAAACAAAAACATCCGATGGAGGGATAAACACAATCACATTAAAAGAAGTATTATACGTACCAGAATTAGAATCAAACCTCATATCGGTAAGCAAAGCAACACAGAATGGCTATAAATTAATTTTCGATAAAGAAAAATGCACGTTATCCCGAAACGGAAATATTTATCTTGAAGCAAGAATGAAAAATAATTTATATCAAGTCGAATTATTAGAAAGCGCTGAAACTAATAAAGTAAACATTGCACATGAATGTAAAAATAAAAATTGCATAGAAGTTTGGCACAAACGGCTTGGCCATCGTAACTATAATGCGATAAAAGAATTAATAAATAAAAACTTAGCAGACGGTATAAAAATAAATAACTGTAATCATAATGCTTTGTGTGAAATATGTATCCAAACAAAAATAAGTGATGCCCCATATCCGAAATCAACAAACTGTCCCAAAACAGGCAAAGTGCTCGATCTGATACACACGGACGTGTGCACATCTATCGGTACACCTACTATCGGGGGAAAAACAATGTTCGTCACTTTTATAGACGACTATTCAAGGTTCACAGTAATTTACTTACTTTCGCATAAAAATGAAGTTCACGAAAAGTTAAAAGATTATGTAGCCATGGTGAAAACCCAATTCGGCAGATTCCCTAAAGCTATTAGATCCGATAATGGAGGGGAATATTTAGGTAAACAAACGGAAGAATACCTAAGGGCAAGAGGTATCCAACACCAGTTTACTGTACCATTTTGTCCGAGCCAAAACGGCGTAGCGGAAAGAAAGAATAGGTCATTATTAGATATGACTAGGAGTCTACTCTCCGAAGCAGGCTTACCTCAAAAATTCTGGGGAGAAGCCATAAATACCGCCAATCACCTGCAGAATAGGCTACCAACCAAAATAACAAACAAAACACCGTTCGAAATTTGGTTCAACCGAAAACCCACCTTACACTACCTGCGTACATTCGGCTGTAAAGCTTATGCCTATATACAAAAACATCAGCGAAACAAATTAGATGATAGAGCGCAGGAAGGAATACTTGTAGGGTATGACAACAAATCAAAAGGTTACCGTATATTCACAAAAGAAAACAAAATAATAATAGCGAGAACAGTTAAATTTATAGAAAATAGTGAAAACAACTTAAAAGAAGGCGAAGAGGTAGAAAACTCAGACAATGACAACAACTACATTCAAACAGAGTTAAGTAATTCGGACGAAGAACCAACCGCGTCCAAACAACCCGACGTAGAACCGAGAAGGTCTCAGAGGTCAAATAGAGGAGTACCACCCGACAGATACGTATGTCACGTAAAAACAAATGACACATTCGAACCATCCGATTTTTATGACATAGCAAACATGAACAACCCAGTAGAAAAAGAAAATTGGCTCAAAGCCGCTCAGCAAGAAATCAACTCATTAAAGAAAAATAAAACTTGGGACTTAGTGGATCCCCCACCAAATAAGAAAATTATTGGTTGCAAGTGGATTTTTAAGAGAAAGTTAGATAATTTAGGAAATGTACAAAAATACAAGGCCCGTTTAGTAGCGAAAGGATATAATCAGAAGTACGGCGAAGATTATGATGAAACCTTCGCACCCGTAGTTTCACACACAACAATCCGCACATTTTTAGCCTCAGCGGCATATAAAAATCTTTCTGTTCAACACATTGACATCGACACTGCATTTCTTCACGGCGAAATAGAAGAAGAAATTTTCATGAAACAACCAGAGTGTTTTATAGAAAAAAATTGTGAAAACAAAGTGTGTAAACTGAATAAAACAATCTACGGCTTAAAGCAGGCAGCTAGAGCCTGGCACAAAAAGATCGCAGAATCATTAAAAAACATGAATTTTGTGCAAAGCACTGCTGACTCATGTTTGTTTACTAGAAAAGAAAAGGAAAATTTCACTTATATCATCGTCTACGTTGACGATATTTTAATCGCGAGTAAAAGTGAAATAATTAAAGATGTAATAAAACAATTGCAAAATGAGTACGGAGTAAAAGACTTAGGCGAAATAAGTCAGTACCTAGGAACCAACATAATCAAAACGAATGATGGTTACAAATTAAACCAAAAGTCAAAAATAGAAGATTTGGTTAGAAAGTTAAATTTAACAGATGCAAGACCTATTGGTACACCGATGAAGTAGGTTTCTATAAATTAGAAGATAGCGACAATTTACTTCCGAACAATACAAAGTTTAGGCAAGCGATCGGTTCGCTTTTGTATATTGCCACAGTCACTCGACCCGACATTATGGCACCAGTAAATATACTTAGTAGGAGAAGTGCAACGCCACGCGAGAAGGATTGGAAAGCGGCAAAAAGAATTATTATTTACCTCAATTGCACAAAAAACCTATGCCTAACAATAAGCAAAAATAAACCACCAATACTCATCGCGTATGCTGATGCTGATTGGGCTGGGGACACTAAAAGTAGAAAATCAACCACCGGCAATATTTTTTTTCTGGGTGATAATCACATTCAATGGACTACAAAATTACAGTCAAGCATTGCATATTCTTCCGCTGAAGCGGAATATGTTGCTGCAGCAACCGCAGGACAAGAAATTTTATGGCTATTAAAACTGCTAGAAGATCTTAACTTGTATCAAGTAAAACCTATTTTACTTTACCATGACAACCAAAGCAGTATAAAGATGATAGAAAATGAAAAATTTTCGAAGCGGACAAAACACATTGATATCCGCTTTCACGCCATAAGACAATTAAAGGAGGATAAAATTATCGAATTAAAATATTGTCCCACGCAATACATGATTGCTGACTGCTTGACGAAGCCCACACCCAAACCTCAACTTTTGTGTGACATCAAGACTATGAACTTGTTACCTTATCCATCTGAGGAGATTAAGGAGGGGTGTTAAATTTAAATCCCCAGATGTTCTTCGGCAACTCCTAAAAGTGATTAAAAAAAAGAAAAGAAAGAACTTGTTACCATACACAGATCATTTTAACAAGCCAATTTACGAACTGTTTCTTTTTACTTCCGCATTTGATAATGAGTGCTATTACAGCCCACTTGAGTAACTCTCTAAAGCATATGTGCTAATAACTAAGATTTCACCACTCATATGTAACTAAAAGGAACATCTGAACATTTTGACTTTTGCCAGACACCTTTAATTATTATATATTTTTTCTACGCTGCGAATATGTGTTTTAGCAGCTTTATGTATTATCACTCTTAATCATGTAGCCTTTCTGTTAACACGGAGTTTCTTATACTCCAGTAATATGTTTAATTATAAGTATTTAAAGCTAAAATTTGAATCTTTCTTTATCGTAAAAACACACAATACTAATTCATATTACATTATATCTTCCCATGGATTTAGCGGATTCATATTAAGCTCTCAAAGGATACTTCAAAGGATAAATAATGCTTCACAAAATAAAATAAAAATAATTTCTTCAAGAAGCTTTTGGATAAATCCCTGACCACGCCACACCGATGAAGTTATACGTCATCGCGATATTGATGAATCCCAGGTAAGAGCATTTTACCTATTTCCATTTCAAAAGCAGCATAGCCACAAGAGATTTTTTCTAATTGTTTAAATATGAGACAGCGAATTCCTGCTATCGAGAATGGGGTGCTTTTGGCTTGATAGGCCACTTAAACTCCAACAAAATGTCTCGAAACTTTTAAAATTAAATTTAATAAAATGAAGTAATTGGCATTAGAGTGTGTATTTTAGACGAAAATACTTTTTATGGCCGAAATAATTTTCCCTAAATCTAATCAATTTATCTAAGAGTGTCCATCGTTTCATGCAGTTGCATAATCTGCGGTATAATCTTTTGAGCTGTCTACGTAGCAGACTTGATGCTATTAAGATTAGGTTGTCTGAGTAAAATGTGTCCGCCTGCACTGAAAGAAAAACTCGTCAATATAACTAAAATATTCCTTATTTGTTAACTCCTTGAAGGGGACCGGTATATTATATATACCACTTAATTTTAATTTCCAAATGCCACATTGGCACCATCATTTTAAAACTAAATTTCAGTTTATACTATATATACGAAGAAACGCATTTAGTTACTTTCATATAAATTTTCTTACAAATCCTGGCGTCAATTAATCGTTTTACCATTTTAGCAACCTAAATACTCTGCCCCTCAAAGGGTTAACAAATAATTCCCGTACTTCTAGTAAACGTGTTTTATCCGTGAATACTTCCAAAAAGTCTGAAAAAGAGGGAGATATTCCGTTCATTACTAGCACGCATGCGCCCTACTATTAAAATGCGAATGTATTTAAAAAGGAAAAACCAAAAATTATATAAATTAAGATTTATAATTTAATAAAAAAAGAAAAAAAATGTTTTCGAATTTAAAAATCATTCAAAAGTTCTCACAATTTATATTTTTAAAAGTAGAATAAGGAAAAAAAAAGTTAAAAAAGAATAATTTATAATGTTGCTTATAAAAATATATTTGCATTTAAAATATATTTTTAATGAACACATTTAATTTAAATATTAAAAGGGAAAAAATCGATTTTACTCAAAATAACTTATCGAATAAAAATATAATTTTCTTATTTTGGATTTAGAAATCTACTTAACAATATTTATAATTCATAATTTTAACCTGTTTTAATAGTAAAGTATTAAAACCCCAGCCACAATCTTATTAAAGACGAAATCTTCACGAAATTAACTTCAAAATTCAAAACTTTAGAAATTAATCAAACCATGCCCATTTGAAGCAAACATATTTACTTCAAAGCATTTCACTTCCGTCAGTGCGGTCGTTAATGTACAGTCGTGGGGGAAAAAAAGTAAACACTCCTTACTAACTCCTCAACAAATTTTCATAGAACAAAGTTACTGGTACCGAACGATTGGAAATAAAGTCTACTTTTAAATGATGTATCAAAATTTCCTTAGGGAGCCATCTACATATTAAAAGGAACCATAACTTTTTTTTCAATAGCAGTACACAACCGACAGCATAAATGATCTAGACACCCTTCAATTAGCCTAAAATCAAATTTTTATGCAATTCGTACCATAAGTTTCCGAGAAATTAATTATTTTAAAACGAGCGTATTTTAAGGACTGTATCCAAATTGAAGTTCCGTACTCGATTGTTAACCGAAAGAGCCCCCTTCTTGGTCAAGGCAGCTTATGCGCCACTCAAGGAGTCAATGAAGCCTGTTAGATTATAGGAATCGCAGAACAAATTTCAAAATATCCACTCACTTCTATTATAGATGGATGGCCCCTTAAACCAACATTTTGCCGTTTTTTAAGAATAATTTGAAAACCACTTGGAAGAAAAATGTGAAATTTTGGATTTCCATAAAGCAGGACTTAATAAATCTAAATCCATCAAAAGAATTGTAGGTTGCAATTCATAATTTTTTCGAATATTAATTTCATAATTCATAATTCATATCATAAAATTTTAAAAATTGCAAATTCATTGTCTTTATGCTTGGGCATATTAGTATTATTCCTACAAAAAAAAAAAAAAAAAAAAAAAAAAAGCACATTAGGAGCATAAATTCAGGAGAAATAAATAAAAATATGAAAATGCAATTTAACATTAGAAGAACTAAAATTTGAATGTTTATAATTCAAAAACTTATCATTCAAATGACTTGAAATTTGGTGTCTAGGCATAGTTTGAACCGAAGATTTGAAATATCCCGTTAAATTTGGGTATTGCCATTGAAAAAAAAAAAGAAGTTTAGATTCGTTTTAACATGTAGATGCCCCCCTAAGAAAATTTTATATACATCATTTAAAAGTAAACTTTATTTCCAATTCTTCGGTACCAGTAACTTTCGTCTACGATAATTTGTTGAGGAGTTAGCATGGGGTGCTTACTTTTTTTTCCACGACTGGACACGTCTCGTTACGCTGGGATGCCTGGTTCGATCCCAACGTAAGCACGGTTTTTTTTTTTTTTTTTTTTTTTTTTCCCCAGACTTTCTTTCAATTGACGTATATTTTACCTCCTGTAACGGAGAAAAAATTAACGGATATTCGTCAATTAACGGAAAAATCCAGGCAGCAGTGCTGCGAGTATAATTTCCGTGAATTGAAGAAAGTATTTCTGAGAGTGTGTTGTCGTCTCAGGTTTATCAATATGGGAACAGATGTTATATATTCCCGCGGCTGCCATCTTGAATTTTTTCTTGGCCTGAAAATCCCTTTTTTGCCAAGTAAGTGTCGCCAAGCAGATTTATGTACATATTAGGCTTAAAGGGGTTGCCAGAACACGTCACTTGTCGGGGTTACCTTAACGATAAACGCCAACAAAACATCGCCGAGAAGTCCAAGATGGCGGCCGCGGGAATATATAACATCTTAGCGTCAATATGTAGGTATGCTTTCAATTTAAGTCTTGGGTTCGACTACCAAGATAAAAAAAAATATATAGAGAAACATTTAATACTTGTAACATCTTTACAAATCAGTTTGATTGAGCTAAAAATAATGATGTTAAAAAAAATAAAGTTAGTTCTAAATATTTCCATATTTTTGCTGTGAAAAATACCTAAATTAATTGTTCCATGGTAAAAAAAAAAAAAAAAAAATATATATATATAGCTGTTGTTGAATATATTTCAGAGGAAAAATATATTGAAATGCATGAAATCTATATAAAAGCTACATGACTATTTGAAACAAATAATAACATGCAGTTTTATTTTGCATTAAATCCCATTTTTAAAAAAAATACATTTTCTTTATTTTACATTTTCTTCCCATGCATTTTAATTTAAATTAATTTGTATTTCAAACATTGCTCTTTAATATTTATCTGTAATAATTTTTCTTTTAGTAGGTATTAGAGTTTTTGAAACATAACAGGAATTTATAATCTTGATAATACTTTCAAACTGCTGAGTAGTTTTATAAGCCATGTAGGCATGTAAAGTGTAATGAGGCCCCAGGGAAACATTTTTAGAGGAAATATATGGTGCATCTTCGTCAATTAAGTTTTTTAAGTTTCTTCCAGGTCTGTAACAGTACCTCAGTTATTTTGTAATATATCTTATGCGGTTTAGTTCCTACAAAGTTATCAGTTTAAAATGTGTAATTTTCATCGTATTGAATAGATATTGACTAATTAGAAATTATGAAACAATGATGCAAAATCAAAAATGGAACTTTACTTAAAAGTTTAGTTATAGTAAAATTTTGTAACATTAGAAAAAAAAGTTTATATATATAGATTTTAGGCAAAAATTTTAAACAGATAAAAACTTTGAATTTAAGTTTTTATTTATACCTACTCAAGCCTATATATGTTGTATTTGAAATTTGTAATAATTTTCAGTTTTATTTCCTATAATATGCCATTTAAATAAAATACGGTTTCATTTCTTTTTTTATTTCTTTTTTACATTTTTCTTAATGTCCATGCTAATTTAAATTACTTAGTGTTCCAAACATTATTCTTTAATATTATTAATCTGTAATATTTCTTATTTCAGTAGGTATTACAGATTCTGAAACATAAAAGGAGCTTATAATCTTCATAATACTTTCAAACTGCTGAGTAGTTTTATAAGCCCGATATGTAAAGTGTAATGAATCCTCATGGAAACATTTTTAGAGGAAATATATGGTTTATCTTCGTAAATTAAGTTGTAAGTTTAATTCAGGGCTGTAACAGTACATCTGTTATTTTGTAATATATTTTATGTGGTTTAGTTCCTACTAAGTTATCCGTTTAAAATGTATAGTATACATCGTATTGAATAGGTATTAAATAATTAGAAATTACGAAACAATGATGCAAAATCCAAAAGAATGGAACTTTACTTAAAAATTTTATTATAATTAAACTTTGTAACATTAGAAAAATAATTATAGATTACAGACACAAATTTTAAACAGATAAAAACTTTGAATTTAAGTTTTTATTTATACCTACACAAGCCTATGAATGTTGTATTTTCAATTGGTAATAATTTTCAGTTTTATTTTCCATAAAATCCCATTTAAATAAAAAACGCTTTCTTTTCTTTGCTTTTTTTTTTTTTTTTTTTTTTTTTTTTTTACATTTTTCTTAATGTGCATGCTAATTTTAATTACTTTGTGTTTCAAACATTACTCTTTAATATTATTTATCTGTAATATTTCATATTTAAGTAGGTATTACAAATTCTGAAACATAAGAGGAATTTATAATCTTGATAATACTTTCAAACTGCTGAGTAGTTTTATAAGCCCCGTAGACATGTAAAGTGTATTAAGGCCCCTGTGAAACATTTTTAGAGGAAATATATGGTGTATCTTCGTAAATTAATTTTTAAGTTTCATTCGGGTCTGTATCAGAACATCTGTCATTAGGTAAGATATTTTATATCGTTTAGTTCCTACAAAGTTATCAGTTTAAAATGTGTAGTATTCATTGCAGTGAATAGATATTGAATAATTAGAAATTATGAAACAAACATGCAAAATAAAAAGGAATATGACTTCAAATAAAATTTAATTATATTAAAATTTTGGAACATTAGAAAAAAATTATAGCTTTCAGGCGCAAATTTTAAACAAATGAAAACTTTGAATTTCAGTTTATATACATATATACTAAAAGATAACACATCAGAATGACGTGTTTGCATTTTTAAAAGAATGATATCGCATTGCACTATAAAAATAATTATGAAGTAATATATTTTATCTTATGTGATTAATAGTGTCAGGTGGGGTAAAATTGATTTAAAAACGGCTCAATTTTAATTCAAACTTAATTTAAAAGAAAATTATTAACTGATTTGGTAAAATAATGACATAGAATATGCAAATAAACTGCACTAACAAAATCTGAAGAACTATTTCCCCCCAAAAATGGAAATGAGTACTAATAATGCTATTTTAAAGCATATTGTCGTCTTGCAATGGGACTTTTGTCTTCGTTTGTTGCATTTAAAAATATATATAACCATTTATTAGCTACTAGTAAAAAAGAACACAAGTTATAAGATTGAAAAATCAAAACTAAACAGTAAACATTCACTCGTGGTGCTACTTGAAAGAATATTTTTTAGGAATAACAATGGATTCATTCTCTAGAGTCATTCACGGCTGAGAAAATTAAAACAGCCCGAATATAAAAAGTCCTTCCGGCCAGTGCCGGGAGGAAGAGGTAGCTTTCATAATCCTTATTTAAAAAAAGCCAACTTATATCATGCAAACACACGAAGCTCAATTTAGTGGAAACCGAATATAGGAGATTCAATACTAATTTTTATCAATATAATGAATGAGAATTTCGCGAAATTAGTCAGCTTTATCCAAGCTGCTTTTCTTTAAAGTAACTTATATTTGGCTGCCAAATTCGGCAATTTATTAAAGTGCCTGTCATTTTAAGACAACATGGTGGATGAGGCTAAGCAGTGAACTTGGTCGAGACCTTAGTAATTGCTGTGCACATGCTCACTCACATCGGAATCGGTTAATATATAGGAGTGCTGTCGCATGCAAAAAATCAGATTTTTCAAAATGTCACCCACAATAGAAATTGAAACTGCTATATCTGAGCCATTTTTTAAGGTAAAGACAAACAAAAAATGCTCCTGAATATCAAGATCAAATAGTTAAGAAAGAAACCTTTTTCAATTTCTAATTTTTTTGCACCTCACTTTAGATATATATATATATTTTAATTTAATGGCCGCCATTTTGAAACAAGATGGCTGATGAATCTGGCCAGCGAACTTGGTCGAGGTGTTGATGTATACTATCCACATGCCTTCTTACATCGAAATAGGCGAATACGTGTGTTATCGCGTGACAAATACAAGATCGTTTCAAAATGTTAGCCATGCTAGAAATTCAAAGTGCTATAAATCAACCATTTTTTAAGATATCAACAAAAGAACAAATTTTCAGAAACAAAAACTGCTCCGGAATCTTTGTATCAAGGCCAAACACATAAAAAAAATCTTTTTCATTTTCCAATTTTTAATACCTCCTTTTGAATTTTAAATTTAATTTTTTTTAAATGGCAACCCTTTTGAAACAAGATGGCGAATGAAGCTGGCCAACGAACTCGGTCGAGACATTGGTATGTACTATGTACAGACCAAGTTACATCAAAATAGGTTCATAAATACGCCTGTTATCGCGTGACAAAAATCAGGTCGTTTTAAAATGTCAGCCACAAGAGAAATTAAAATGTTATTACTCAGCCATTTTTTTTTTTAGATATAGACGAAAGAAAAACTGTTGCGGAATCTTTGTATTAAGGTCAAACACATACAAAAAAATCTTTTTCATTTTCCAATTTTTTGGTATCTCATTTAAATTTTTTTATTTTTTAATTTTTTTAAATGGCCGCCATTTTGAAAGAAGATGGCGGATAAAGCTGGCCAACGAACTCGGTCGAGATATTTGTATGTACTATGTACACACCAAGGTGCATCCAAGTCGGTTCATAAATACGCCTGTTATTACGTGAGAAAAAATCAGGACGTTTCAAAATGTCAGCCACGCTAGAAATTCAAAATGCTATAACTCAGCCATTTCTTAAGATATAGACGAAACAAAAACTGCTCCCGAATCTTTTTATCAAGTTCAAATACATAAGAAGAAAATATTTTTTTCAATTTTCAATTTTTGGTACCACATTTCAAATTTAAATTTTTCTTAAAAATTTAAATGGCCGCCATTTTTAAACAAGATGGCGGGTGAAGCTGGCCAACGAACCCGGTCGAGACATTGGTATGTACTATGTATAAACGAAGTTACATCTAAATCGGTTCATAAATACGCCTTTTATCGCGTGACAAAATTCAGGACGTTTCAAAATGTCAGCCACGCTAGAAATTCAAAATGCTATAACTCAGCCATTTTTTAAGATATAGACGAAACAAAAACTGCTCCGGAATCTTTGTATAAAGGTCAAATACATAAGAAAAAAATATTTTTCCATTTTTAATTTTTTGGTACCACATTTCAATTTTTAAATTTTTTAAAAAATTTTAAATGGCCGCCATTTTGAAACAAAACGGCAGATAAAGCTGGCCAAAGAACTCAGTCGAGACATTGGTATGTACTATGTACACACCGAATTACATCGAAATCGGTTCATAATTACGGGAGTTACAGTGTGACATAGGTCAGATATATATATAAATATATATATATATATATATATATATATATATATATATATATATATATATAACCATTAATTAAACATAACCTACCACCGTCAAATATTATGAATTAAAGCTGTAAGTATTAAAAAAAATAATAATAATAATATTCAAGAAAATTCAGATAAAATCATAACTAGAAAATTAAAAAACATTAAATAAATCGTTGCAATGATAGGAATGAAAAAATTAATGGAATCCTAAAATAGGTATCAGATAACTACATGGTAGAAATCATATTGATAATACACATAGATAGTGCGCTAATTGCAGCAATGATCTAAGCGTATAATATTTAAAAGATTGCTAAATAATTTAGCGACCTGGGAATATATATAAATATATATAAGATACCATAAGGAAAAAATACATCAAAATGAATTGTTGACATTCAAAATGAAAAGATATTTAAAAATATCGTAAAAAGCATACATTCATAATTACTTGCGCAAATGCATCATAGTAATTTGAATGCTAATATATAACCATTAATTAAACATAACCTACCACCGTCAAATATTATGAATTAAAGCTGTAAGTATTAAAAAAAAAAATAATAATAATAATATTTAAGAAAATTCAGATAAAATCATAACTAGAAAATTAAAAAACATTAAATAAATCGTTGCAATGATAGCAATGAAAAAATTAATGGAATCCTAAAATAGGTATCAGATAACTACATCGTAGAAATCATATTGATAATACACATAGATAGTGCGCTAATTGCAGCAATGATCTAAGCGTATAATATTTAAAAGATTGCTAAATAATTTAGCGACCTGGGAATATATATAAATATATATAAGATACCATAAGGAAAAAATACATCAAAATGAATTGTTGACATTCAAAATGAAAAGATATTTAAAAATATCGTAAAAAGCATAAATTCATAATTACTTGCGCAAATGCATCATAGTAATTTGAATGCTAATATATAACCATTAATTAAACATAACCTACCACCGTCAAATATTATGAATTAAAGCTGTAAGTATTAAAAAATAATAATAATAATAATAATAATAATATTCAAGAAAATTCAGATAAAATCATAACTAGAAAATTAAAAAACATTAAATAAATCGTTGCAATGATAGGAATGAAAAAATTAATGGAATCCTAAAATAGGTATCAGATAACTACATGGTAGAAATCATATATATATATATATCAATTTTGAACGGAGGGTGGTTTCGGGGTCTGGGGGTCATGATCGATGAAAATATACCAAAATTTTTTGAAATCGCTTTCCTCCGAACGGCTGCAATAGGTAGCTTTTTTGTAAAGAAAGCTACCTAAAATTCTACCAATATTGGAGTTAATGCACACCTTCGTTTGCCTTAATTTGGTATTTTAAAGAAACTTTTAATGCATGAAGTTCGTTCAGATCGGTATATTGGCAATGAGCCCCATGGTCTATATTTTAATAAATCTCAAAGGAATGAATCGCATATTGTTTACCATCTCTGATTGCTGGGAGATAAGATTTTCAACGTATGATATATGGAAAAATATGCACATTTTGATGCCGCTCCTCAGTCAAGTTGTTTTTGTTTTACGCAATCTTTCTAAAAAGGTTAATCTTATGCAGCTTTATTGGAAAAATTAAATCTCAGAAAATGAAAATAAAATGGTTGATTTTAACGAAATATTATCGGGATCCGGATGAGTTCACTCTTGACGTCACTTAGCACAAATATATGTATAATTTATTATTTTTTCAAATTTTCATGAAAAACATAATTTAATCACAACATTGGTCTTAACTTTTGATTGAAATAAAAGATAATTTCAGTTTAAATTTGCAAATGACGGAAAAAAAATATAAGTTTAGTAATACCTCGTGAATCTTTCGTGCAATAATACAAAGCCACAAAGCAAATACACATGTGTTATCAAGTGGACTCCACATTTCGGTTGAGCAGCCGCGCACTCAATACTTATTCGAGTTCGGATTCCCAGATTTCAACTGCGTATCAAGGTACTGATAATGAAATATAACACATGAGTACTTAGGAAGTTTAATGAGGAATTTAACTGTGAGATTCGTTTTTATCAAAATTTTTTATTTTGTTGATGTAAGTTGCGACATAATGAAAGCTTTAAAATGAAAAAAAAAAAGAAAAAAAAAAAAAAGAAAAAACCGCCAACATTTGAAATTTCTATCGGCGTGAATTCACACTAGAGTCGACTGTGAGGATTTGAAAACTTCATTATCGTTAAGAGTCCACACTATTCATTCGGAAAAAGTCGAACGCCAATGGTAAGACTATGGGAGCGTTATTTTCAAATTTCTCCCTCAAATATTAATATTTTTGAATGATTTTTTTTTGCATAGGATAGCTGAGGACGATCTACAACCAGGTTAGTTTCTACTTTTCGATTTTGGTTATAGATTTTTTTTTAATATAATAGTATAGTTTCAATTTCGGAGCTGGTTCCAACCGGTTCCGATACGGATTAGGTTCCCTTAGGTACTCCACCCCCCCCCCCCCCTTAGGGCCTATATCCCTCGTGCTGATAACCGGCCGTCATAAACACGACCACAACCAACCAACCTGTTCCGAAAGTAATAGTAATTGTTTTTAAAGAATATGAAACGGAAATCGAAAAAGTAAAAACTAGACTAGTTGTAGATCATCCTCAGCTATCCTATGCAAAAAAATCGTTAAGATCCCAGACAAGTAACTCGGAAAAAGTCGAACCCTAATGGTAAGTTTATAGGAGCGTTATTTTCAAAATTTTCGCTTAAATTTTAATATTTTTGCATGATTTTTAGGTAGATTTCGTATGCAATACTACCTATTACATTTTCCCGTATTTTGGAATTTCTGAAAATTTTTTGCAGATCTACACCGATCATGAACTCTAGAACCCAAAAGCACTCTCGGTAGAAAACTTTATCTATCTATCTATATATCTATTTCACTTTCTTCTGGACACGATAACTTCCACAATTCTGCACAAATCTATTCCAAACTGATACATAAAATCAAGGGGCATAAAATCTCGGTCAAAATCGTTAATGGGTAGAATCGGACCAAGGGGATGGAAATAGGGAGGTTTTTGTGAAAACCGAAAAAACCCCATAACTTCTTAATTTTTGCACATATCAAATCAGTTTAAAGTTTTTATTACTTCTAAAAATAGGGCCAAAAATTTATGTATCAAAGATTTTTGATAAAATTAAACATGGACTTAAGGGGCTCAAAAATATGGTTTTTGAGCGGAAAAAATTCATAACTTTGTCAATTCTCAAGATATCAAATCCAATTAATTTTATTATAAATCTTCTTAACATTGTCTTCAACTTTTATATTCACAATTTTTTGATAGGACCAATTCGTGCCGCAAAAAAATAATAAAAACGAAAACAAAAAGGGGGGAGGGGTTGAAGAAGAAAAAAAATCCATAACTCCGTCAATTCACAAGATATAAAATCCCCATGAATTTATCATATATCTTCTTAATATTGTCGACAACATTTATATAGACAAGTTTTTGATAGGACCAATTCTTACAGCAAAAACAAATTAAAAATACATAGCGGTTGAAGAAAAAAATCATCTTATTAAAGGTATTTTCAAATCCAAACTGTTTGTTTTCTTACTCATTTTTAAATTCATTTTTGCTCTCAAACGCATCTAATTAATATATTCTCTTATTCAGAAGTTATATAATGTTCCGTAATGATCGATTTTTTGATAGAGGCAGAATATATATCAAAAAATGATGTCAAAGTGGGCATTTTGTACAGAATTTCCCGAAGCGATTGTGGTAGAAACGAAAAACATTGTCTTACTGAGAAAATAATTTTTCATAAATCAAGTTTTTATTAATTGAACGAAAAATAAAAACACAGGTCGCTTATGAATCTCTTTAAAAATCAGGTCATCAAGTTTAATATTTTTTTTATTAAAAGTGAATCTGAAAATGTGCCAGAAAATTTTGAGTTGTTAAGCATGGAAAAGCCTTTTTTAACATGATTCTGATCAAACCAGCTATTATATAAAAATGAAATAAAAACTCGTCAAAAGCGGCCAGATAAAACTGTTAAAGTGGATAAATCTCTAATCATAACTAATAATCTCTAATCATATTTTGTTGGTGAAATTACTATACATAACTTCGAAATCTACTTCCGCCTATAGGCCGGGCCGGCACGGATTTTTTTTTATCCATAGGATAGCTGAGGACGATCTGCAACAGGGCTAATCTTTGCTTTTTCGATTTTGGTTATAGTTTTTCTTATAACAGAATGGTTTCAATTTCAATTGGAATGGTTTCAATTTTTTTTTCTTTTTTTTTTTTTTTTTTTTTTTTTTTTTTTTTTTTTTTTAACGAATCTGAAACCGATATCGAAAAAGTAAAAACTAGCCCGGTTGCAGATGATACTTAGCTATTCTATGGGAAAAAAAGGATTCAAAAATATTAAAATTTGAGCGAGATATTTGAAAATAACTCTCCCATAGACTTAGCATTTTCCTTTCTTCCCGTGACTGAAGAGGGCTGTTTATCTTATGAAGGAAAATTTGGATTCAGATAGGTGACATCCTGTATTCCGTGACTGCATAAATAGATTGAGACCTTTTAGAGTGACTGTTTGATGTAGCATGTTCTATTAATAAAAAATTGACCTGAAATATTCAGTATATTAAAAGGCAGAAAAACAACGAATACAAATACACAAAAAAGAAGCAAACAGCTGTTTCGAATGCACAAGCTAGATTCTTATTCGGTGCGACGGAGAGCAAGGCACAGACTGTTAGAAAAGTCAAGACTGTGCATAACGGCAGAAGGTTTATATACCCGATGCGGGTAGAAAACCCGTCAAAAACAACCAATAATTTGAAAGCAGCATAAGGCAACCTAGTGGACAAGTAGAGACACCTACCGGAGAACGAAAGAAAACAAAGAAAAACAAAACAAAAAAGGGAAAATTAAATTAATGCTTTCCAAATACTTGGAAAATCAGCAGTTCTAGAATAGTCATTGACTTAGAAGACATAATTTTTAATGACGTGGTAAGCTTCCTTAAAATCAATATCAAGGTTAGAAGAATATTTTGGACAATGGTGGCTGAGAAAAAGTTGAGCCTATGTTGAAACGAACAACAATGTTCAGCAATAGAAGAACTTTTAAGCTCCTGATTTTTAATGTAATCTTCATGTTCTTTTAAACGATATATTATTATTACTACTTTATTTGCTAGTTTTATATATTCCGTATATATTTCAAAATATAGATTAAACAGTTTAAAAGAAATAATTTATTTTTATATCGGCAAATGCAAAACCAAAAGAAAAATATTTTTTTTATCACCAACTATTTATGCATCAAATCTGCACCAGAAATGACAAAGAAATAAAGATAAATATTTATTCACCTATTTATAAGCTAAGTTAATAGCTTGACTATACAAAAATTATTTTTCAGCAAATTCCTTCTTGTAATTGTTATAAAATATATTTCTTGCAACACGCAGTGGGACTACCGGAAATTAAATAAATAAGTTTTTATAAAGTAAATATATTTTTCTTTAATATTCTGCCAGGGGAGTTAAAAATAAACAAATACATCTGACTTTTAACAATGAAAATTTATGTATGGAAAGTTACTTCATTTCATCAGAATTATGGATAAACATTTTTAGAATATGTATGAAGACATTTGTCACTATCACTTATGTTTGAACAACATATCTTTTATTATCTTGAAAGATTCAAAGAATGACAATTTTTTGTAATAAGAATTTTTCAGTTACGTTATCCCAAGGGAATATTGTTAAATTATAAAGTGTTTAAAAAATTATACTTGAATAAGCGAAGTACTTGGTGCATATTTAATGAACACACGCAATTTTTCATCGATGTAAGTTTGTAAATGTTTTATGCACTTGCTAGATAACAAATTTGTTTTTTCAACGTTGAATAAATATCATTTTAAAATTTAAAAGTCTGTTTGTTTATTTCATAAGAATTAATTATTTTTAGAATATTTTTCATTTGTAATTTAAAAAGGGAAGAAATTTTCATGCAAAATTATTTTTAGCATGTTTAGTGAATGAAGATGTGTCTTACTTGAAGAAATATTTTGATTGATTTATGCGCTAAACCAATTTTTACGGAAAATTCAGAATAACAGTAATTTAACAGAAATTGAAAATCTTTTTACTAAAAAGGTGCATAAAAATTTATTAAAATATTCCGTTACAAACTGAACTGGTCTTTAAAAACTTTAAAAAGAAAACCCACTGATGTTAAAATCATATGAAACAGAAAAGATGATTCCCGAAATCTTTTCTTTTTCATATGATTTTAACATCAGTGGTTTTTAAGCTTTTAAACACAAGCTAATTTTTTAACGGAATATTTTAATAAATTTTTATGCACATTTTTAATAAACAGATTTTAATTTCAGTTATTTTAACGGAAGGTGAATATGACATTCCACTCTGAGCTCGTTCTGAGTTTTATGTTTTTCAAGTAATAGTAATTTAGTTATATGCTGAGGATATTAAAATTTCATTAAAATTTGAAACTGTGCATCTCACTTTTATAACGCTGGAATACAATTGTTGTTGTTTTTAAATAAAAAAAAATAAATAGCAATATAAACTAGTAAAATCAACATTCTGCAAATACAAATGACTAAAAAAAAGTTCGAAATTGCTATTCTTTACAAATAATAAATTTAAAACGAAATACCACGAAAAATAATTGAAAATATAGCAATTAGCAGATCGAAAACCTGACGCTGCATTGTTAACCCATTAAAGACTGACATTGCTTTTTCACAACTTTAAATTTGTGATTTTTTTCTATTTTTGTGAATATTTTTTTCAACAAATTTATCATCACGTATTGTACACATGGATTTTATTTTTTAAAACAAAAATTTTTAATTTATTCCAATTGTCTAAAATTAGAAATATGGATAAAATAGTACGGCATGTTTTGAAATTTTTTATTGTTTCTGATTATATTCACACATGCATTATAAAGGATGAAATAAAACTCAGCAATTCAAGATACAGATATTGTAGCAGTCAAACTATAACTATGCTGCTATAACTTAGCTTGGTGAATTAGGTTCTCCAGATTCGTCCGGTATGGCTCAGTTGGTGGAGCATTGGCTGCTTCAGTCAAGAGATCCCTGGTTCTAATCCTGGCCTGGATATTTTCGCCCAATTGGAAATTTACATCTCATATGATTTATTTACCAATTATAATAATTGTGTTTAAATTAATGTAGTGTAATTATGTATATCCAGCGTTTTCTGGAGTACAAATACTTGCGATTTCTTTTGTTGAGCTGATTCATATATCAGACCAGATGCCATGATCAATAAAATTAGCTTGGTGAATTAGTTCCTCCGGATTCGTCCCGAATGACTCAGTTGGTCCAGCACTGACGACGTCAGGCAAGAAATCCCTGGTTCGAATACTGGCCTGGATATTTTTCGCCCTGTTGGAAACTTACATCTGATATGATTTTTTTTTCTTTTTACTAATTAGAATATGTGTTAAGATTAATATAGTATAACTACGTGTAGTAAATGTAATGTACCGCTACGTAATAAATCTTTAAAGATTTTGATATGACAAAAATGTTGGTGATTTGCAATGATGTTGCGTTTTTTTCAAAATATCATATGTAACATTTAAAAAAAAAATGTAATATCGATTTTTTTCCCTCACAATTGGTCATTAATATGTATAAAATAAAATTTTATTTCGTTTGTGTCAAGTTTAAGAAAATGCGGTCCTTAATAGGTTAATTAAAACTTATATAAGCTTATTAACTGCTAAAGAACGAGAATTAAAAAATCAATGTTTTCAGGAAAAAAGAAACAACGTACCAAAAACTTATCACAAATCAATTGATTAAAATATGTCTATAAGGTCTTTGACATTTTTTGAGTACCAGTGATAATTAGGAAAAGGTACGTTGATAGTCAGATTTTAACGCTAAATGTTGCCTAAAGCCGATAATATCTCATTCAACAAATCATTTATTATAAGGGTTGTTTCACAAAATCCGAGTTCTCTTAAATCTTTACTAAAAATGCTCTCTGAGACAATCAGAGAGACTTTGGTGCGTAATAAAATATTTCAGCACTAAAGGAATCCTGGAAAGATATTTAGATCGTTAGATTTGGGAGATTTTGCTACATGAATTCAATATCTAATGATCAAAGTATTCACAAATGTTATATTGCATTCTTGTGAGATAATGTATTAGGAAAGCCGTAAAAATATTTAAAAAATGACTAAATTTTTGTTTTATGTTTAATTAAATCTTATTTCAATACAAATTAATGCTTTTACAAATATGTCAGTTATTGATGACTACTTATTTTCTTATGAAAAAATGTAACTTTTACACAAACGTATATTATTCAAGTATTGTGAAATTTTGCAAAAAAAAAAAAAAAAAAAAAAAAAAAAAAAAATCTAGACTTATAAAATAGAATATTTATTTAACTTAACAAAACAGTTGGATTTTATACCACATCAATAAGAAGACGCAATACTAAAAGTTTGTAAAGCTAAATAAACAGGACATCATCATTAAAATAGACGGAAATAGGCCTGCAGAGCTGCATAACGAAATTGAAATATTAATGTTTTCTAGCATTTTATACTTTTGAGGATTTATTAATACTGAAAATAATTAATATTTAATGAGGATGTCTGGCAACCACGAATACATTTTAAAATTGTTAACACTTGTTTTGTCATGATATATAAAATTTCATTTTTCTCAAAATCACTTTTTTCAAAGGCATCACTTTTTTATCGAATTTGATAACTGAAACTTTTAGTATTCAAATTTTTCAAACTTTATATGTGTTTACTTTGTAATTTTTCTTAGGGTAAAGAGCGTCAAATAAGAATGAGAAGAAAAAGAATGTTCATAATAAAAATATTTTTAAAAATATATATGACATATTAATAACAATTGTGTAAAATACTTTATATATCTAGTATTGATTATTCAACTAGTTTTAATAACCTAAACGTCTTATTAAAATCATAAAACGAAACACAATTTTCCACCTTGATTCAACATAAAATATATAATGTGATTTTTAAAAAGCCCACAGACTTACTTAAAAGGCGACTAAAGTATATAAAAAATATGTTACAAGTTTAAAATATACATCTTATTTAAAACTTCTTAGTACTTTCAAGCTTTCCAAGCCCATTCTCAAAGAATATTTTAATAACTAAATGTTATTTATTTTTACAAATATATCACTTTGCTTTGAAAATGAGAGACCCAATAATTACTAGAGTTGAAAGTAGAAATAGTAGAAGCAGTTTCTTGGATTGAAAGTAGAAGTAGTAGTAGCAGTTTCTTGGATATTTCTTATATATTATATCTCTTTCTTTTGTATATTTCCTCTAATTAAATTCAATCCAAGAAACTGCTACAACTACTTCTATTTTCAACTCTAGTAATTATTGGCTCTCTCATTTTCAAAACAAAGTGACGCATTTGTAAAAATAAACAACATTTAGTTATTAAAATAATCTCTGATGAAGAGCTTGGAAAGCTTCAAAGTACTAAGAAGTTTTATATAAAATGTATATTTTAAAAGTGTAACATCTTTTTCATTACTTTAGTCGCCTTTAAATTAAGACTATGGACTTTTTACATTATATATTTTAAAAGTTTTAGTTTGTTATCTGGAAAATTACCTAAACATTATTTTCGTACCAAATTTATTTCAATAGGATAGTTAGAATTTCGTGTAGTATTTGTGAAGGTTTTCTAAAATTCCTCCACATTCTGTTTATGTTTATTTGTTTTCTAAAACTGAGTTATTTTAGGTAAATATAAATTTATCATAGATAATTTATATATAAGTTAAAAATTAAACAAGAAACAAGAAACAAAAATAAAGCGTAAGCATAGATTATTAAACATTTTCCAAGACTTCCATAATACGTTAAGAAAACGTCACTGTTTAGACATGTAAAGAAAATAGCTAAGTAAACAATTCAGAAAACGGATAGCATATTTGATAGACAGATTTACGCTAAAACTTTTTAATAGAATTTTTATTGTTGTAATAGTGAAATCTTAAAGAAACTTAATAACTTATATAAACTAGGGATGTAAAATATATAAAAAGTGAAACTTTAAAATCCATGTCAGTACGTTTTCGTCAACATAATGCTAATTCCTATAGTGTTTGTTTCGTCTTTTACAAACGTTTGATTACGTATTTTTAACTGTTAAAATATTAAAGCAAGTTTTAAAATGCTTTTGGGACATCTTGTATATATATATATATTTAAAAGATTGCTAAATCATTTAGCGACCTAGGAATATATATAAATATATATAAGATACCAAAAGGAAAAAATATTTCAAAATGAATTGCTGACATTCAAAATGAAAAGATATATATATATATATATATATATATATATATATGCAATGGAACTTTCTTTAACTAAGTCTCTATTTAACGAAGTTTTCTACTTAACGAAAATTTCTGCTGAACCTTGATTTTGAGCACCGTTAACATGTAAATTAACATCCATATTACGAAAAATATACTCTATATGGCGAAGTTTATTTCACTTTCGTGCGTGTACGACATTCAAATGTGGAGGCTGCAGTAGGGATGTATGTATAAATTTATTTTCGCAGAGTGTATGAAAATTAATGTATTTATTTAATAATTTCTATTCTTCTTGGTGCTAAACACAGCATTTTTTTTCATACTAAGAAAAACATTTGGTATCGCCACTCTCTCACAGAGATGCTCAGGCGTTGACAGTGAGGGAGGGGGGGGGGGGATGAAGCATTCGATACAATAAAAAGGGATTCTAGTTTCACGAAAATGTTACAGATGAATTGTTTGGATACTAACAAAAGTGCGAAAATATTAAGGAATGGTGTATTTTTTTATATGAAACCTGTACAAAGTAATATTACAGACTTTTTTAAAGTTAGGGATCTGGAATACAGAGAAAAAGTACGCTACGTTTAAGTTTTTGTTTGCCTCTCTTTATTATGTGTTTTTTTAGACATTATTCGAATTAAATTTTTCTCGTATGGCTACATTGCATAAAAAATAATGCCCGAATTAAAAAAATATTTTTCCAATATTACCAATTGTATGTGTATTTTTGTTTTTATGCATGTGTATTTTACTATACAAATTCCATGAATTTGAGTTGTTTTCTATTTAACGAATTTTTTTCATTACGAAGTGTTTAGGTGTAACGATGAGACTTCGTCAAATGGAAGTTTCACTATGCATATATATATAGATATAGGTAGATAGATAGGTAAATATATTATCACTATCATCACTTTAAAAATTTAATTAAAATTTTCTTTAATTTTTTTGAAGAAAATATTCAAATTACTTTGGTCTCTGAAAAGACGTAAAAATGCAAATTGAGATTAATCTACTTTGGAATGAATACTTCACACTCTTGGTCAGCAAATCTGAGATAAATATCCAATAGTCCAGGCAATAGGGAATTTTACCTAGAAAAATTAATGGTAGTTCTGGAAATCGGCGTACTTTGTGATTTTTGGGTCGCTGAATCCGAATTTCTAACTTCCACCAAAATTTCCCCCGGCACCCCCCCCCCCCAAATTTTGGTTTAAAAAATTATTTTTATTAAAAAAATAATTTATCAATTATTATCAATTATAGTATTATCAAGTTGAATTATAGTAATTCAAGTATTATCAATTTTTTTATTGTTTTAGGAGAAAAGTATCTAGAAATTCAGAAAGTAGACAAAATTTGCAACAAATTAGATATATGATATTATGACTTAGGATGAAGGGGAAAGGGGGATCTGCCTCGGAACATGCGCCGCTGTGCTGCGTGAACTAAATTGCGCAATTCCACTTAACCACTCACATGTTTACATTCGCCCTGCCACCTCCCCTCAGAACTTTCCTTATAAGGTTTACTTTAAGTTTTTTGGGTCGCTGAATCCGAATTTTTAACTTACCCCCCAAATTCCCCACCAAACCCCCCCCCAAATAGTTTTTATTAACTTAAATTTCTTATTGTTTTAGAGGAAAAGCATTACGAAATTCAGAAAGTAGACAAAATTTTTAACAAATAGGATATATGAAATTATGACGTAGGATAAACGGGGAGAGAGGGGCTGCCTCGGAACATTCCCCGCGCGCTTTTCTCAAAAACCAAATTTTTTCAAAAAATCAATTTTTAGGGTGGTTGCCGGATGGAATTTTGGTGGAAAGTTACAAATTCGTATTCAGCGACCCCAAAAACATAAAGTGAGTTGAATTCCAGAAGTAGTATTAATTTTTCCAGGTAAAATCCCTATTGCCTGGACTTCATAACTTAGTGCACGTAGCGCCGCAGTGCATGTTCAGAGGCAGCCTTACCCCTCCCCGTCCATCCTACGTCATAATGTCATATATCCTATTTGTTTCAAATTTTATCTAGTTTCTGAATTTTGTAATGCTTTTTCCCTAAAAAAATAAGAAATTTAAATTAAAAACAACTATTTGGGGGTTACAGGGGGGAGGGGATTTTGGGGTTAAGTTAAAAATTCGAATTCAGCGACCCAAAAAACTTAAAATAAAACTTATAGAGAAAGTTCGGAGGGGAGATTGTAGGGCGAATGTAAACGTGTGAGTGGTTAAGTGGAATTGCGCAACTTAGTTCACGCAGCACTGCGCGCATGTTCAGAGGCAGATCCCCCTTCCCCTTCATCCTAAGTCATAATGTCATGTATCTAATATATTGCAAATTTTGTCTACTTTCTTAATTTCTAGATATTTTTCCCTAAGACAATAAAAAAATTGATTTTTTTAATAAAAACCTTTTTTTTTTGGGGGGGGGGGGGCATTTTACCAAAATTTTGGGAGGTTGCCGGAGGAAATTTTGGTGGGAAATTAAAAATTCGGATTCAGAGACCCAAAAAACATATAGTAAGCCTTTTTCCAGAACTACCATGAATTTTGCTCGGTAGAGCCCCTATACGGTCTCTGTTGCATGGCTACAAGTGTTATAACTTGTGATAATTTTAAAACCATTTATGCGTTTAAGAATCATTTTATTTTTAAATATATCTTCTTTTTTGTAAAATAAATTCCATTTTTAATATTTAGTAAGCATTCTATTCACTACGACAGTAATTATTAAATCTATGAAATTCTATCGTATTGAAATAATAAAATAACATTCAATGTCTAGCAAGATATATCTAAGGGGAAAATATATTTGAAATGAATGTAGCTTTTGAATATTAGTCTGCGTATATAATATTTTCACTGATTTAATTTTAAGTTTATTATTAAAATAATATCTTGAATCTATATATTGCAAAGGTTCTTGAGTAAGTTACGCTAAAAGCCATCTAGTAATTGAATTTACAGAAAATCACAAATGTTTAAAATGTTATAACGTCGCTCAAAAATCTCTTTCATAAGATTGGAAATTAAAGTTATAAATAAATAACTAAACACGTAATAATATTTCAAGTGAGTGAAGATCCATACAATAAATAGTACAGGCAATATAAAATAAATAAATTCATATACATTTCAAAACTGCACTTATATATAAGTGAAAACCGTAAATGATAAACATAGAATCTTGGATCATTTTACTTTAAAGGAATGATGTGAAGTGGGATATTTATTATTATAATTGATAATTGCATATGTTAAAAAAATAATTATTATTATTTCCGTCACCATTATTTTTAAAAGAATTACTAGATAATATTATATCGCTGTAAACAAATCTGTCTCAGCGGAATACCTTTCATTTACGTTTTTTTTTTTTTTTTTTTTTTTTTAAGTTTTTATATTCAAATTAGCAGCAAAATGTTCTTTGAACACGCGTACCAATAAATAAATGAACTGCTTTACCCGAATTTTTAGCGCTGTCATCTACAAGCTTTTATTTTAATCAGAAACATGGCATTTTCCCCACTTTAATATTTAATCAAGGATAACATCTTCAAGAACGTTTCATCTTTTATGTACCTGTGGGGAGCAAGAAGAAGAATTTATAGATTTTCCAGATTCTGGAACATCTAAAGAAACAACTTCTTTAAGATTGTGTAAAGTAGACCCAAGTTTTTGAATCGAAGTTTTCAAATCAGATTCAGCAGGTGTAGGACATGGAGTATAACGATGTGTAAAATGAAAATCAGATGGTTGGAGATCTGTGATCTACTATGCATCAGATACGAATGAATTGTTTAACAACCGTATTTTGAATTGGGTAATTTTCTATGTCCCTTTCTTCAAAATTTGTATCATTATTCAAAGATACCTCTGATCCTATTTGATTTATTTTATCAAGATGGCTTTTCCAAATTATATATGAACCAACCTCAATTTTATGATAGCACATGTCCTGTTTTGCAATAATGCGACAAAATTTCATCTTGATTTCTGGAGCGCGATTCATTCCAGCTACTTTCTGGTTAATTTTGAATTCTTTTACTTTAGGGATGGAATTTCTCGCAATTTGCTTATCTTGCTCAAAATTTTTCATTGTTTGGAACTTTTGTTCCACTTTTCTAATTTGAAGGTTTAGAAATACAGATGCAGGAATTTTTCGCGTTGTAAGAGGATGCAACTTCCTATACTACAAATTGGAGCTGTTTTATTTAATTTCTAATGTACCAATTTCAGAAGATAAGGCTTTTAATCCACGTTCGAGAATCTGTGCATAAAATTTGGTTTTGACCATTTGTAGTTTTGCGGAACGCAACCCTTAACTTCGGTTTCACACCATGAATACTTAAGAATGTTTTAAATTCTGCAGATGTAAATGGCGAACCTTTATACAGTACCAAAGATGTAGAATAACCGTATATGTGTATAGAATAAACGTATCTGTAAACCGTAAGTGAAGAAAGACAACTTATATGTTCAGTAGTTGTATTAGGTACAATAAAGCATCTGTCAATTTGCTATCAGCATCTACTACAAACAAAATCCTTTTATCTTTTGTTAACATTTTTAGTGTTATATATCTGTCATCAGTGAGAGAGATAGAGTGAAACTAATTATTATAATTAAAATATAGTCATATTTGTACAAAAGATTGATATCCAAAACATTATTTCTCAATTCAATCATACAAATAATTGCATAGTCATTATTTTTATAAATATTGAAATACTTGAAGATGGAACAAGGTAATAATAAATCGCTTAATTGTAAAATATATTTTCTTATGAATCAGGGCCTTTTTTTTATTTGTAGTATTTGTATTATGTTATTTATGTTGCCTGATATAATGCTTTCCTATGTGTCTGACACATTATTCTCAAAACATTTGCTCGTTTGACATGCATTCATCTGTTAATTCATGCTTGTAAAATGTTAGAAAAAATGCTTTCTTATACTTTATGTATGCATTCTCTATAATTTTAAAATTATATAGATAAGTCAATGTTTTACGTCAGCATAATACGGTAAATTATTTAAACAGGTATCTGTTTGGGACCTAGTTCTATAAAATATGACTGTCACATAAATTTTTTGGAGTTTATGCTATAGTTGGCGGAACACAACAGAATTTTATATACTCCGTAACAGTTTTAAAGTGCTGATTCCTTTTATAAGCCCGGTAGTCTTGCAATTGTAATGAATCCTTTGGGAAACATATTTTAGATCAAATATAGGTTGTAAGATTTAAATTGAGAAAAATTACTAGGATAAAATATGTAACAATTGAAGAATGCACTAAACAAAGAAAGTGTAAGTTAAGAAAATAAATTTAAATAAAATATATTTCAAATAAATATATAAATCATATTACACATGAAACTGTTCATAATTCATAAATTTAAATTTTAAAGATATAAACGGATATAATTATTTTAGTCATATTTATTTATTTTATGTTTTCTGGTAATATATACATTTATTGCTTTTTTTTATGTGACGATTTTACATTTAGTTTTAATTTTACATAATTAAGTATTTCTCAGTGATCGTTGTTTTTCAAATTATGGAAATAGGCAAATATAAATCTTTCATTTAACAAAATTCTAAAAATATGTTATTTGTAAACAGAGGGAGAATATCAGATTATTTAGTATTTCTTGTTTATGGTGAAATAATTTTATACCTGGTTCAATAATAAGTATATAAATAGATAAATAAATAAATAATTTGTATATAAATTTAAATTAATTCACATATACAACTTTTGAAACATTTTGTTCATGTATAATATATTGTAATCAGTGCGTCTTATTTTTTTAAATGATTTGTTTTAAAAACAGAATTTTGGTTTCCTAAACATAAATGATAGAATACACTCACAAAAATGTCGCGTTGTTTTATAAATATTAGTGAAGATCATTTCCCTGGTAAAAATTAGTTTCAAAATAAACAGTTTAATAAACATTGATTTACGTCTTATATTTATATTGTACATGTAATGTGGATATATATATGTTATTTAAATAATCGTGAAGCACAAAATAAATCATAATAAAATGTTTTCTGTTTAATAAATATCTAAATATCATTGCAAATATAATTGATAGCTCATGTTGCAGTTGATATTAAATTAAATTAAATATGGACTCATAATAACTCGAACACTAGTTACTAAAAAGTGAACTGTATACCATTGTAATGAAACACTCTTGGTTTACGTAAAAGAAGGAAAAAATCATTCGTCAAGCATCGGTTATGGAACACTTTCCAACGCATTCAGAATAATGTAACAATACTTCACTGTTTAATAAGTTAAAATAGAATGTTTAATTGAACCATATGGAAAAGCATTAACTTTCCAACACATTCAGAATAATGTAACAATACTTCACTGTTTAATAAGTTAAAATAGAATGTCTAATTGAACAATTTGGAAAAGCATTAACTTTCCAACACATTCAGAATAATGTAACAATGCTTCACTGTTTAATAAGTTAAAATAGAATGTCTAATTGAACCATATGGAAAAGCATTAACTTTCCAACACATTCAGAATAATGTAACAATACTTCACTGTTTAATAAGTTAAAATAGAATGTCTAATTGAACAATTTGGAAAAGCATTAACTTTCCAACACATTGAGAATAATGTAACAATACTTCACTGTTTAATAAGTTAAAATAGAATGTCTAATTGAACAATTTGGAAAAGCATTAACTTTCCAACACATTCAGAATAATGTAACAATACTTCACTGATTAATAAGTTAAAATAGAATGTCTAATTGAACCATGTGGAAAAAGCATTAACTTTCCAACACATTCAGAATAATGTAACAATACTTCACTGTTTAATAAGTTAAAATAGAATGTCTAATTGAACAATTTGGAAAAGCATTAACTTTCCAACACATTCAGAATAATGTAACAATACTTCACTGTTTAATAAGTTAAAATAGAATGTCTAATTGAACCATTTGGAAACGCATTAACACCTTTGAAAACCCAATTTCAGAAATTCCCATTTACATTCGGAAAATTATCCGAATTCTTTAAGCAGCCCTGTATATGATATATAGATTTGTACATATAAACTACATGCATTCCAAAATATAGTTCAATTAGGAAATACAAACCACATTTTAAAAATTCCCCTTCAACAGATTCTGCTAATAAGGAGAATGGCACGTGAATTTTTCTGTGAAGCCCTATACGAGATACAGAATTTATACACAACGAGTAACATGCAAAATGTTATTCAATTCCTACTAATAGTTCACACTCTCCCTATATTTATTTATATATTTATATATCTTGTTCAAATTTTCAATCGTTTATAAAATACTCATTATTCATCCTATCAAGTTCAAATAATTTTTTTTTAACTTGTGCTGGATGACAATTGATGTTAATACAGTTTTTTTAATTATTAATTAATTAATTAAACTTTAATTAATTAATTTCAGTTTTGCATGGGAAACAAAATGGCGGCCATTGGTTATTGAAGATCAATGGAAGTATTTTCAATAAGGTCTTACCATAGGGGAGGGACCATGTTCTGTCGCCAAATACCACCAAGTTTGTCGCCAACTTGGCGATATCTCTAATATTTTGCCAAATTCCCATAGAGTTCCATTGTAAACCTACTTGCTTATAGAAAATCAACGAGTAACATGCAAAAAGTTATTTAAATTTAAAATCGCATACAGAAATTGAAAACCCGCTTTCAGCAGTTATTGCTCAAAGACCGATGTAACCGATCTGTAACCGATTTCCTTTGTGCCCCTGTAAATAAACGACAAACTCTGCGAATGCCCTATTCTGTAGTAATCATCTTGTAGTGAAATTAAGTTATTTATATCAATTTCAATACATTTGAAATAGAATAATGTCATTAAATCCCTCCGAGCGTCTTGCAAAAGGGTAAAATTGTACACTGTTAAAACTGGATACTTAAAAATAAGTAAAATGTACTCATTTTTGAGTACTTTCCGATCTTATAATAGCTCCGAGTACTTAACTCTTAAATTTGAAAAACGCATGTACTCAATTTTTTGAGTACATACATGGACTTGAAAATAAGTATGTATAGGAACATACATACAATATAAGAAAAAAAAGCGAAATTACAGAGTACCGACAAATCGCCATTTATAATTACGGTAATTTTGAATTGCGAAGAACTACAATTTTTAGAGCAAAGAACAACGAAACTTACTAATTTAATTCTTGAAATTTTGTGTATGAGCCGCCCCGTGATTTGAACCCGAGTCCTCTAGGTGGGAGATCAGTATTGAACTGACTGTGCTATAAGAGCAGTTACCAACTGCTTCCAAATGACACCTTTTATGAATCAGCAACAGAAGATTGCTAACAGCAGAGATGAATTTTCCCTTTCTTAAATATTTTAATTTCTAATAAAACAATTTTTAAACTAAATTTTCTTCTTCAACATTTCTAATGAAATTCTAAATAAATTTGAAAATTGTGTATTATAAATTAAAAATTATAACAAATATAGACATATCTTTAAATAAAAGCTGTCAATTCGGTATAAGAAAGGGGTTTATCAGAAAACTCATATTTTTGAGCACATAAGATTTAAACATGAATATTAAGAGTTAAAATACAAAATATATGCATTCATTTCTGCATACATTTATAAATCAAGTATAAGTATACACAACTTCAAAATATCATGTACTCGTTTCTGAATTAATTGTACTTAAAAAAATCGAGTACAAAAAAATTTTCATTTTTAAGTAGATTAATGCTCTTTTTTGAAGCAATTGTACTTAAAAAATATGAGTACATAGAAATGCTCATTTTTAAGTAGATTATTTTTAACAATGTACTTCTTTTTGAAACAATTGTACTTAAAAATATACGAGTGCATGGAAGTTCTCATTTTTAAGTAAATTATTTTTGACAGTGTAATGTTGTTTTCTTTGTATTTTGTTTTAAATGCTAAGAAAATATGATTCTTTCAACATTATAAAAAAAACTCAATTACAAATATGAATGTAATCCTTGACAGTATTAATCATTCTTCAATGTGTTTAAAATACATTAAATCTATAGAATTATATCATCTCTAATATTGCTTGTACTGCTGTGAAACCTGGAGCTTAGTGAACCAAATATTACGCCCCAAACACTTAGAGGGTTAAAATACGCTGCAAATGAGTTTTCCCGATTGACCATAATGTAACGAAATTTTTTTGAGTGCCCCTCTAAAATTAGCTGTTTAATGCCGCACACTTCATATACAATACCAAACATTTCTTGGTGACCCTCAAAAACGTGTATCAATTGCATGAAAATCCGAGTATATTTACGCCAGTTAGAGCAAGAACAGACTGACAGGCAAACCGAATTCATCATCACATTTCAACTCCGTTGGAAAGTGTTAAAAACGGACCAAATAGAAATATACCTCAACAACAACAACAACAAAAATAGCCATTTTTAGAAAAAGATAATTACACCAAAAATTGCAGGTATTCCGCGTTTAGAGAAGACCAGAAAATCGTAAACTATAAAATTAACAATAATTAAAAATGTATAATAAACTATATCATATGCAAAATAAATAAACAAAATACATAATAAACTGTGCAATAAAAAAATAATATTTCGTAATTCATTTCTATCAAATATTTATTCTGTTCGAAATCTATATTTTACATTTCAAGATAAAGACAAATAACTATTAAGATGCTACTTGGCGCAGAATGATATAAATTTAAAAGTAACGTTAAAAACGCCAGAATATTCACTTGAATATTCTGGCGTTTTTATGCTGCTTTTAAATTTTTATAATGAGAAACTTCCTATAAATAAATCCTTCATTGCTGAATGACAGTTTATAATATCTCCACAATGGCAGAAATTTAAATGCCATCTGCATAAGGACCAGAGTAATCAATTCTCCAGTTTGAATTATTAATTTTAGTGAACAAATTTTCCTATTTTACATATGTTCCAATTGAGAATTTCATGCACTAGTCATGTGCCTTAACTCAGTTCAAAATTACAGAGGTACCCATTTTAGTTTGAATCCTAAATATATTGTCAATGATTTTAGTAGACGATAATCGTGATTTTAATCAGATGATTAAATAAAAATCATGTTTAAATTTATATGTATATAGATTTAATTTTTTAAATGCAATAATAAAAGAACATTACAATCTGAATTAAACATACTTTACAATGTTTTTAAAGATATGTTTCCTACTAAATAGATAAATAAAGTTTTAGATAATTAACTAGCAGACCCACCCGGCGTTGTCCGGGCCCGTGATAAATGAACCTCAAATTTGTATGATTTTGTACCTTTAATTCCCTTTTGTCTGAATTTATAGTTTTAAATATAAAAAATCGCAAGAAAAATATTAAATTGAAGATACGTACTATTTTGCATAAGTTGATTTTGGGAGTCTATGCGTACCGAAAGCGAGCGGAACTGCTACAAAACACTCATGTTTTTACTGGTTTCGTGGACATTTTCAGACATTTTGTTTTGTAAAAAATATTTCTACCCCTCCGAACGTTTCAAAATTTTTATAGGAGATGTAAATCTGGTCTATTTAGATGCTTCGATAAACATTGAGTTAACATTGACATAAGGACGTTGACTAAAATAAAAAATTAAGAAATTTGCTTAATTTACTATTCGAAAATAGTGGGTAGTACAACCTTCTATGTATATCGAGCGCAATATGTTCTATACAAATATTACTCTACGAAACAGTGGTCAAAGGGCTGTTATAACACGTGAAAATTTCAAGTCAATCGGTTAGTTCGTTTACCAAATTTTAACGAATTTGCTTTCATTCTCTATTAAAAAAAAGCGTTTCTTTTTCTTTTTAAAGGTCGATTTTTTTTCTGTTTCGAACAAAAAGTTCTGAATCAATTTTTTAAAATTTAATTACTCTTATTTAGTCTATAAATATAGGCCGAGAAGCTAAAGTTTAAAATCTGTAAATGCTGTATTTTTAAAATTTTAGTTTAAATTTGAACTCCCATTAAAATTTTTCCCTATGGTTTTTATCTACTCTCCAAAATAAAAGTAGGTGTTTTTCAAAGCAGAGGTAATGTCTGTAACTTTTAATAAGTAGCATATATCTCATGACTCCCTCAAAAAACGGCATATAAAAAGTCAGAAACGCAAATTTTTTAAAAAGAAATCTAGAGCCCCTCCCTCCCACCCTGGAATTTCACGCACCATTCTTTTTTACATTTTATCTTTTGTGGAATAAACGTTCTTAAAGTTTCAAACATATCGCCTTGCTAGATTTCCTAATTTTAACAAAATCGCATTATGTTAGTTCCACATTCCACCACCAGGGAGCGCAGTCTATTCTTAACAAAAGCTCCTTTACACAACCTATCAGTAGATATGTTACTCGAGGAGGTGGCAGTCTTCAGCAAGAATTTAAGATATTTGTTGAAATTATTATTCGGAAATAGTGGTAACTTAACTTTTGTGACATTCATATGTACTAAGTAGCACGTAAATGAGGACTCCGTCATAAAGCCTCACCTGAAACGGAATGAAACTCAAAGGTAAAAAAAAAAAGAAATATTTCTCCCCTCCCCTCCTCCCACCCACCTGCCCGAAATTTCACGCGCATTTTTTATAAACTTTTTCGAATGTGTTATAAAATATCTTAAAGTTGCGATCAGATGGCTTTGTCAGATTTCCTATTTTAAATTAAATCGCGGTCTCTTAGTTCCACTTTCCCCCACCAGGGAACGCACTGTATTTTTAACAAAACTGTATCTGAACGTAACTCCGTTACACAGCCTATCAGTAGATATGTTATTCGAGGGGGTGGAGGTCTTAAGCAAGAAATTAAGATATTTTTGAATTTACTATTCGGAAATAGTGGCAACAAATTTGTGGCATTTTTATATTTAATAAGACTCATTTATCGCTTATTGTTGCCAATTTCTAATTTCTAGTAGTAAAAGAGCCAGTAAAGAGTATTCTAATCTTTTATTTAACGTTTAAAAAACACATTTCTTGCTATCTAAATAAATCAGCATCAAACAGGCACATCCAATTTTTCGTAAACCAACCAAAATCGCCGATTTTTTAGCAGATATTATCGCTCAACCAATCAAAGTAGAAAAAAAAAAACAGAAAACTCTGTGGCAAACAAAAAGCCTGCCAGGTTGTCAAGATGGTTGCTAGGATGTGACGTCATTTGAAACTGATCCCTTCTCTTAAAACGCTCATTATTATTAAATATGTTTTCAAAGCATGTGTTTCACCTTCATGCTAAAATTTAATGTTTAGTTGAAAAAAACAGTCACTCTTGAAACATTAAGCACTCAAATTGGTTTATTTAATTGTATCCCGGCTTACTTAATTATTTCTGCGAAAGCTTTATTCAACCAACCAACCGAAAGCCAGCGGAAACAAAGAAACGTATTTTTGAAGGGGGATGCTTTATGAACCAATCAACCGAAAGTAATCTGAGGGAAAAAAGGAGTAATTTTGATGAGAGTGATGTCCGAATATTAATTAATTACTCAGCTAATAATTAGAATATTAAAATTCTGAGGGTATGGTGCATTAGAAGAGGCCTTGGACTATTTTGTAAAAAAAATGAACATCGTACGTGCCGTAGATTTTGGTACCCATTGCACACAGACTTACACAGAGACAGACAGGCAGACAGACAGAGCGATTTGTTCTTTTATTAGTACTAGGGGATCGTACGCGGGCTTTCCGGGTTAAAGAATACAGGTGAAAACATTTTTTTTTAATTGAAAACTAATAATTCTTTATATGTAATAAATATTTCTGATTGCCCACTTATATTAAAAAAGCATTTTTCATACGGAAAATACGAATTATACAGTCAAATAATTTTTTTAAATTTATCAAAAGCGACATTTTCTTATCAGCCGCATGCTAAGAGTTGTTTGACCAAGATTTTGCTACTTATGGCATCCTTTTATATTCTGATAATTTCAGAGCTTATACATGTATGTTAAATTTGTGTTTTATTTATATTATTTTACTTATTTATGCATAGGGAAGTTTTTTTTTAATGAATATTAGCCGTAAGAAAGTGGTGAACTTTTTATTTTGTTTTAAGGGCAAACGGATTAATCTTTCGTAATCGAGCTCCGCGCGATATAGATAAATGAAAAAATATTTCATGCTTTAAAATTATTTTTAAAACCATAGACAATCAGTAAACTGAGATGAACTTTGGAAACAAATTACATTTGAAAAAAAAAATCCTATTTGGTGGTCTAAAAATTTAAATTGTACGATTACAAATATGTTAGATTTGTGTTTTTACAATATTTTTCTTTTATTTGTTTATAAAGGAAGTATTAATTTCGTTATGCAAAAATAGTCAGAAACAAATGCTGAAAAATGTTTGTTGCTTTATGTGCAAAATGTTTATTATTATTATTATATATTGAAACCGACACGTGATAAGGTAAACTTTTAAAAAAAATACTGCTTAAAAAATTATTTTAGAAAATATAATACATCAGTCAATTAGGATACAGTTTTTAAACAAACTGCATTTGAAAGTAAATTTTTTCCCTATGCGACGAAAATTGAAAATGTACGATGGTCAGAAGATTAAAAATTTGTAGTAGCGAAAATTTCAAGACCGAAATTTGATCGTGAAGTGTTGCCATTCGCAAAATGACGTCACCGTTACGCACAGATACGTTTGTTCTTTATAATATAGATACTTAATCAATAAAATATAATAAAGATCAGTTATTAAGATGTGGTTATCAATTGAAGCTCTTATGCTTGACATTCCGGAATGATAAACAGCAATTTTCACCTTCTCAAAGTTTGCATACGCACTTCTGATATCTATATTCATGGTTTTTAAAAAATGTGTACTTTGTTTGATCATTTAAAAACCATTTTAACTCAAAACTTGAAGTCACGATTGTCAACAACATCTTTTATGTGAACAGACGCACCCTTTACATGAGATTCTAATCTCAATTCCGGAGAGTAAAAATTTCCGTAAATAATGTTTTTTGCGTTAAAATGTTTAGTTTTATCTAAGAAAACGACCGTTTTTTTAAAATATGACTTCAGTTTCACTTAAATAAGCATTTCGCCTAGTGTCTGAAACTTAGAATCAGTACACATGCTGAAGGAAAAACAATATAGAAAATTTATGAGGAAAAATGCGTTTTTCAAAAGCAGTATGTCATTTTCCGTTATTATGCCCCTAATATAATATTCTGCTCCTAATGGGATTTTGCCACACTAAACCCTATACAACAATTTTTATCAACAATTTTGAATTTTTATCAGAAAATAGCATGGATAAAGATAAAAATACCTCATTTTTTCTCTCTTGTCTGCAATAATAAAAGCTATCTAATTTTCGCAATTTTGAAGAAATTTCATAAAATACTTTTAAAATTAAAATATAAAAATGGGGATATTAAAAAAAAAAAAAAAAAAAAAAAAAAAAAAAAAAATCATATCACCAGATAGTGCGATCACATCTACAAATGAAGAGCTTTCAGTTACAAAAAATATTAGCAAAATTGGTTCAGCAGAAAGATCAGGGCAGATGACTAAAAAACACACTTGTGTTTTAAATATATAGATTGTATAAAATTAGGAAAAATTAAATAAAATAAATTATGTTATTTTGACAAAAGAATGTTATAAAGAATAGCATTGATTTTTTATTATTCGGGAGAATTTTGGACAAAAACTTCAGGAATATGATTTATTTTTTAAACCATGAATTATTTGTTTGATTCTCTAACTCGGCGAAGCAAATCCATCCACGCGAGAATCATCAATTTCTGTAATATAAATCGCTATTATTTGCATGTCACCTCTCTTCTATATAGACACTCTAAATTTTTGTAAAACATTTCGTTTTATCAGTGTGTGATTTCGATTACATTATTCTCAAAAGTGAACCATTTTCACCTGTGAAGAATTTCAAAGCAGCTGGGCTTTGAAAATGGCGCACTTCTACAAAACATAATTCAGGTTTAAGAATTAAAATACACGTTTTTTTATAAAATGACGTCATTTGCATACGCTAAAGCAATTCATTTTTACAGTCCAGTATTAAACTTCGTCTATAGAAAAGTATGCATATGACGTCATTATCACGGAATAACAGACAATATTCTTGACATAGCTCATATTTTATTTTAAACTTTTTTTTTCAGGTTTTATGAGAAAATGGCAACAAAAAGATACACTATCTCCTATTTTCGACTATTTTCCGTTTACTTTCAATAGAAATGGGGTACTTTTGTTGCCATGATAAGAAAAATGGTATTAAAAACTACAAAAAACTAATATCTCAAAAATAAATTGAGATACAGCTTTCAAACAAATTGCATTTAAAAGAGCATTTTTTTCCTTATACGACGGTGTAAAAATTTAAAATGTGCGATGTTTAGAAGTTTAAAATGTACAGTAGAGAAAATTGCAAAACTAAAATTTTATTTCAAATTTCAAAGTGTTGCCATTCGCAAAATGACGTATGCGTTACGCACAGATATTTTGTCCTTTATAATATAGATAGATTAGCAAGTTTTATTCCATAAACTTGTAAATAACAAAGCGCAATGAGCTTATAAATTGTAAGTTTTTATCCGGTATAAAAATCATTTAAAATTAGGTCCTCCAGATTCGTCCGCAATAACTCAGTAGGAAGAGCATTGGCAGCTTCAGCCGTAAAGTCCCTGGTTCGAATCATCGCTAGGATCATTTTCCCCCAATTAAAAATTAACAACTCACATAACTACTTAGTTCGACATTACATCTTCACAACTAAAAAAAAATCTAATCTTTGTCCAGTGTTTGATTTATTAATGCAAGTATAATTATCATTTTGCAAAAATAACTTTCTGTACAGGACGTATCTGAAATGCTTCAAAAAACTTATGGTATGATAGTACTCATCAAGACGAGCAAAAAATGTAATGGAACGTGCGGTCGCAAATGACGTTTAAAGGGTGAAAATCTCAAAACTAATAAAAATATCGAAATCTCGCATGCTGCTTTTCTGCAGAACTGGCTAGTAGCACGAAGCTGTTACTTTTAATTTGTGCATATTCGATCAGAAAGAGATAACAAACACTTCGAAAGAAAGCCAAACAAATCTGTGAGCAGGAATCCACGTATGCAGGACTCCCGAAGTCTTCGAGCATGTCCATCAGTCATTCTTCTGTAGATGTAATCTGTGTAATAATGTCCGCGGTAGACACAATTGTTGTAAAATATTGTTTTCTCTGGACATCACGAGCTGTTTTGTACCTATTCTGTGCAATAAATAATTTTCTGGAGTGTTTTTGTTCTTACCTCAGTTTGTTCATTTCCAGACGCATTTTCTTGATTTTCATCCTTTAAACACCATTTGCATTTTTCGTTCGTGCTCCACCAGTGGCCGAGAGGTTCTGTTGTCGAAGCTGGTAGACGGGAAGTACTGGGTTCGAAACCAATCGCGCCCGTCGGCCTAATCGTTCGGAATTTTCGCGGTTTTCTTCGAACTGTGGATTTCCATGCGTAAATACGGATTAGGTTCCTTTAGACCCCCACGGAGGGCACTCCCCCCTCTAGGACCTATATCCCTCGTGTTGATGATTGACCGTCATAAACACAACCAACCAACCATTTTTTGTTCGTCTTCATGAGTAATATCATCCCTCTAAGTTTTTTGATGCATTTCAGATACACCCTGTATATCCGTAATTAATGTCAAATAAAGTAAATCGCTAGTTAATTATAAAATATTTGTGTAATTTATATTCTAAATTAAAGTTATTTTATTTACCATGTTTCTAACATCGAAAGAAGGAAAAATTCATGGAAAATGAAATATATTAGCCATGCCTCTTTATTGAAATCATTATAGAAAATAGTGAATAATCAATATATTTTCAAAGCATTTCCAGTTACTCTGCCCTAAGTAAAGAGAAAACATACACATGAAATAAATTTAACGACGGAATTACAGCAATTGGGCTTCTTTTTCGAAAAAAAAAAAAAAAAAAAAAAAAAACTTTTCAGGAGATATTTCAAAAAGAGCAATAACAATAGTGGGAGCAGATATAATATTTTATCCCGTTTTTAAATTATTTGAGATAAAAAGTTTTGTCCTTGTTTTCTATTTAACTTAAGTAAGTACCTTTTAAAATTAGACGCAATTTTAATGAACAATCTATGAAAGAATAATCATGCACAATATATTAAACCTATCTGACATCATTTTCGAACATTCAGAGCTTCTCCCAGCAACAAAGTACGCTCAAATTTAGACGGTATGAAATATTATACTGCTAATCCGTTTATGTTGCTCTTTTCAAAATTATAAATAAGAGCTAAAGATTTTATCTTTTATGACTGTTGCCATTTAAATTGATAACATTTGATAATTCTGTAATAATTTTCTGAAAGTACAGTTGATTGTATTTTACAAAATTATGCTAATTATGTTATTAATTTACGGAGGAGATATAAGGCAGTATATAAACTTTACTAAAATCACAATACTAGAAACATCACGCGTAATGTTTCAATTTTTATTACCAATTAATGTAGCAAAACTATACTTAAAAATATTATAATAAAATATTTTTCGCTGCATGAATTTCGGTAAATTTCTTTTTAAAGTCACATAAATTTTTAAATGAATAATGCAATCTTTATAAGTCTTTATAAGTCTCTATAAGCAGTCTTTACCATCATTACATGGAAGTACGATACAATATTGAAAAATGTATGCTTTTAGAGGACAAAAGTATTTTATTAAGCAAAATTAACTTCGATACATTTTTTACACAGTTTTAACATTTTCCTATAATAATCCATGTTTAGGAACTAGAGTACTGCATTTTGATTTAACACGAAGCCCTACATGGTTTTGATGGGGTCGTGTTGACGGAAAATTTTGTCGTTGAGGTTCGGTTTCGATGGGATTGAATCTATCTAATCTTAGAATCTATCGGGTTCGGGTCGGTTTCGGGTCAGGTTTTGACTCTTTTGGGTCGGCTTCAAGTTAATTCGATTTTTCAAAATAATTTCCTGAATATTTTTCAAATTAAAAAACGATGTATTTGAATATTAATTAGTGTATAAATTTTCATACAAAAAAATATATTGATATTGGAGATATAAATTACTATTCCATAATTGTATATAGATTAATTTTCATTCACTTCGGGTTCATGGTCGGGTTTTGAATATTTCTAGTTCCGGCCGGGTTTCGGGTGATTTTAAGGACAAATTTTGTGTTCGAGCAAAATAAGGAGCTCTTTAAAGCAATCATGACTGCGATAATAACGATAAGATAATATACCCATTTTCGACATTTCTGCATTGTACGTTGGTATGCTATATAATTTCATTCCATTGTACAGTTCCGAAAATACAAAAGGTTTTGAAAAACAATGCACTAAAAAAAAAAAAAAAAGTGAATGTTGGACCTGATTGTTAGCGAATTTCTTCATGTTCGACATTTGTGCATTGCACCTTGATATGTAATATAATTTCATTCCATTGTACAGTTCCGAAAAGACAAAAAGTTTTTAAAAACATTGCTCTAAAAACAAAGTGAATGATGGACCTGATTGTTTTCTTTGTGCTTCAAATTTGCGAATGTTACATATGGTTAGAGATATGCAAATATATACCAATCATTGGAAATAGAATATTAGAGAAACAGTAAATAAATAATCAAGCGATAAATTTTACAGCTGTTTTCAAAATTATTATATTTTGTGAAAAATAATCATTTTGACGTATGTAAAGAGGAATAAAATCGATTTCTAATGAGTGTACGCGTTAATTGCTGTATTTTGCTTTACTTTCATCCATAGCATTTAATGTTGTATATCAATTGTATTTAATACTCTTAGGACCTTTATCTCTCTATTCTAAAAAAAAGTAACTACCGCTGTCACCGCCGCCGCCGCCGCCGGTTTTGATTTTTTTGTGACCGGAGGCCTTTCTTCGTTAATATTAACAAAAATAATGCATACAAAAATATGAAAATCGGTGGTTTTATACAGAAATGTTTGATAAGCACGCTGATGCAGACAGTTTTCAAATCGAAGAATTATTTTAAGAGTTATTTAATGCTAAAGTTGGACAAAATCGTTCCACTAAAAAAGTTTTATAGCAGCAAAAAATATACATGGCAGTGTAATCATTTTTAGATCATTTTATGCGTTAGAATTTGCCGGAGTGCAGATTGCATTAATTTTTTTTATTTTGACACATTTTTTCAGGTTTTATTTCTATTTTAAATTCAAATTTTCAGCATTTCTAGAGATATTTTTTACAGATTTCAGAAAATTGTACTAATTTAAACTGTTGCCAGCTGTATAAAAAGCGCAAGCAATAATGTTTGCTTCAAATTAAAAATTTATTTACACGTGACTATTATAAACAGGAAAAAAACTTTCAAATTAGAATTAAATAATTACGTATAAAAATCAGGAACTTATTAAAAATTACGTCATAAAAAGTATACACGTGAATTTTAAAAGAGAAAGGATATTGTAAAATAATAAATTCATTAACATGCGTTAGAAGTCTTAGGAGAAATTACGTCATATTTACGTCACATTATAGTTATTACATAAAATGAACACAAAATAATATTGCAAAAAAGTTTAAATTTAGAAATTGCGCTAGGCATTTATTTGATATTTTGAGAATTAATTTAAAATGTCTCATTTAAAAGAACTTTCTTTTCGCTTTGTTAAAAAATACCAGGAGACAAAGACTCTCTTTACTTAATTCCTTTTATATTAGCTTATTTTGAAATGTTGTTACACGTGTATACGTCATCCAGTTATTTTTATTTCGACGTTTTATTTGTGTTTTTATTAATGTTGTACGAATTTATTTGTTCTTTCGTTATTTAAAATAAAAATTATATCAATTTGTATAATTTGGCGAGTGGTTTGGCGATTTATATAATTTGGCGAAATTGGTCGACATGATAATCAAGTAGTACCGAAGCGAATTTGTCGTTAAAATTCCCCAATCAAAGAGAAATGAATAGAAATTCGTTTATAGGGAGATCGCCACTGTTTTTTAAATTATAATTCAATCTTTCGAAATCTTTTTAAAGCCGATCAAATTAGCGTGCATTTAGAGTCTGCGGTGTCTGGACGGGGTTGGCGAGCGTAGCTCGTAGGGGGCCGAGCCCCTAGTGGAGAAAAATTTGTGAAATTCCCAGCGAATTAAACTACATAAGGATGTAAGATGTTCTGTTAAAAATATAGTGCTTCAAAAAAAGAAAAAAATATGTGTATATATATATGTATGTATATCCAAGCGATGGCTATAACTTCAGGTCTGGTTAATACCTCAATAAATATATAAAACGCTATTAGAATTGCTATTAAAATCCTTTTTTTCCAGAAGGGGATTATCTAGATTTAAATAATGAACGAAAATAAATTTTTCAAACGTGAACATATTTTTTTTACACTATTTTGGTTTAAGCAAAAATGCGTAATCTATATAATTTTTCAAGGTGCATTGATCTTATTAATTGGAATGCAATATTAAATGTGGTTATTACCGCTTAAAAAAAGAAAGTTTGTAAATTGTGTAATATAAACGGAAAATCTTAGACAAAAAAGATAATAGAAAGAACTTTATACTAATTTAAATGATATTTTGAAATACCAAGGTATTTTTTGCATTGGCCAGAAGAAAATTCCGGACAATTGTTATATATTTTCACCGATCATGACCCTCAGATCCCACCTTGGGATCGCACCTACCCAAACATTCGGTTGGGTAGATTTTGCTCTGTTATGCGGACGGATAGATAGAAGGACAGACGGACAGACTGAACGACGACTGTAGGTGCTACGTATTTATATAAGTACGAAAGTACCAAAAAATGGCTGAGATTCAATATAAACTCTACGGTTGTTGACCTTTTCAAAAATGGCAAGATATTAAAAATCGCCACAATTTTTTGTTTTATTTTGGCATTAATTAGAACTAAAATTATAGCTTTTTTATCTGCTTCATATTTATATTTAGTAAAATATAGAACTATAGATTGTGAAAAAAAACTTCATTTTATTATTTGATATTTCTTAGTTGTTTTACCTGAAAAGCGAGATTTTAATAGAATATCAATGTTTTTTTTTTTTTTCTTTTTTACAAATTCCTGAAAAGAATATATTTTTAATTTAAAGAAATTATTTGGTTTTAATAGTCCAGGCAATAGGGAATTTTACCTAGCAAAATTAATGGTAGTACTGGAAATCGGCTTTCTAGATGTTTTTTGGGTCGCTGAATCCGAATTTGTAACTTGCCACCAAAATTTCCCCCGGCAACCCCGCCTCCAAATTTTGGTAAAAAAGCCCCCCAAAAAAGGTTTTTATTAAAAAAGTCAATTTTTTATTGTTTTAGTGAAAAAGTATCTAGAAATTCAGAAAGTAGACAAAATTTCCAACAAATTAGGTATATGACATTATGACTTAGGATGAAGTGGAAGGGGGGATCTGCCTCGGAACATGCTCGCGGTGCTGCGTAAACTAAGTTGCGCAATTCCACTTAACCACTTACACGTTTACATTCGCCCTCACATCTCCCCTCCGAACTTTCTCTATAAGGTTTACTTTAAGATTTTTGGGTCGATGAATCCGAATTTTTAACTTTCCCCCCAAAATTCCCCCCCGACCCCCCCCCCCCCAAAAAAAAAAAACAGTTGTTTTTAACTTAAATTTCTTATTGTTTTAGGAGAAAAGCATTACGAAATTCAGAAACTAGACAACATTTGCAACAAATAGGATATATGACATTATGAATTAGGATGAACGGGGAGGGTGAGGGCTGCCTCGGAACATGCACTGCGGCGCTACGTGCACTAAATGATGAAGTCCAGGCAATAGGGGATTTTATCTGGTAAAATTAATGGTAGTACTGGAAATCGGCTTTCTAGATGTTTTTTGGGTCGCTGAATCTGAATTTGTAACTTCCCACCAAAAATTTCACCCGGCAACCACCCCAAAAATTGATTTTTTGAAAAAAATTGGTTTTTGAGAAAAGCGCGCGGGGAATGGTCCGAGGCAGCCCCCTCTCTCCCCGTTTATCCTACGTCATAATGTCATATATCCTATTTGTTGCAAATTTTGTCTAGTTTCTGAATTTTGTAATGCTTTTCCTCTAAAACAATAAGAAATTTAGGTTGAAGCAACTATTTGGGGGGTGGGGGGGTCGGGGGAAAAATTTTGGGGGAAAAGTTAAAAATTCGGATTCAGCGACCCAAAAATCTTAAAGTAAACATTATAGAGAAAGTTCGGAGGGGAGATGGGAGGGCGAATGTAAACGTGTGAGTTGTTAAGTAGAATTGCGCAACTTAGTTTACGCAGCACCGCGCGCATGTTCCGAGGCAGAACCCCCCTTCCCCTTCATCCTAAGTCATAATGTCATATATCTAATTTGTTGGAAATTTTGTTTACTTTCTGAATTTCTAGATACTTTTTCTCTAAAACAATAAAAAATTGATTTTTTAATAAAAACCTTTTAGGGGGGCTTTTTACCAAAATTTGGGGGGGTTGCCGGGGGAAATTTTGGTGGGAAGTTACAAATTCGGATTCAGCGACTCAAAAAACATCTAGAAAGCCAATTTCCATTACTACCATTAATTTTGCTAGGTAGAGTCCCTATACGGTCTCTATTGCCTGGACTATACGTAAAATAGAGATTTTCGTAATCAGAAATTCTTCACTGTTTCAACGTCTATGTAAAACAATTTTAATTTGACTTGAAAAATATCGTTGCAGTGCATGTCTTTTTTAACTTTAAAAATAAACTGTCTATGATTTAGCCACGTAATTTAAAAATCCTAAGTAAACTAAACTTCATACGACTAAGCGAAAAGGTTTAGTGAATTTCCTTTGTGACGAATTTTTAAAATTCTCTACAGAGGAATTGAAAATAAACATAAATATATGAATTTCAAAACTATGCTTTTATCGTATGAAAAGTTACGTAATAGCTTTTATTGTTGACTCGTAAACAATTTTAGAAGCCTTTCAAGAATGAACATATTTGTGAAATGTCTGTTTGTCTGAAAGTTTACAACAGGAATGAGTTTAATTATGAAATATTTCAAAATATACGCATGAATAAGAAGAAGCTTTTGTTCATATTTTTGAACGCATTGCATCTATAACAAACGATTTTTTTTTTTTTTTTTACTGTTCTTTTAAAGTTAAAAGCAATTTTTTAAACCATTATTATAATTTTTAGAACTTCAAATGTAAAACTATAACTAACGTTTTAAATTAAAAAATATATTAACATTTTTTACAGATAGAAGGCATAGACTCAACGACTTATTCTTGAAGCGTCATATAATATTTATACTATTTGAAAAGAACAAATCTTTTGAAATCTTTTAAAATTTCATTTTTTTTCTTTATTTTGTATCTTAAAAAACAAGAAGCCTTTCTAAAGTATATATACATATCTTTCATTTGGTAAAAATTTAAATGATTAACAGGCAAAAAGACGAATTATTATTCTGTCAATATAATAATAGAATGTAAACAACAATTAGATACACTGTAAAAAAAAAATACTGCCAGTTTTCCGGTAGGAATCGAAAAATAGTTGCCCTTATCGTACCGGAATAATTTCCAACCCAGCTCGGAATAAAATCCGTAAAAATAAGGAAATAGTCAGTAAAACGGTTTTTTACTGATTTTATTCCGAGCTGGGTTGGAAATTATTCCGGTTCGATAAGGGCAACTATTTTTCCGATTCCTACCGGAAAACTGGCATTATTATTTTACAGTGTAGGCTAAAAGTTATTGTGCATGGGTACCATAAAAAATAGAATAAATCTAATCAAGAATTCAGGAAAGCACATTTTATATCAAGCCCATAAGTATATCACTGATATTAGTTGATACTGTACTACATTATTGATTTGATAAGCAAAAAGCATTCACAAATCAATATAACATGTTTATCATTGGGTGATCGCTAGCAACATAATAATTTTTAAATTTGAAAATGAAACTCTTGTTCTTTAATTGAATAAGTACTAAAAAAAAAAGTAAACTTATTGGTCATAGAAAATTAAACGAGTTTGTTTATATTTGGAAATGAAAATATATCACTATTATAAAATTAGAATAACCTGCTCTTTATTCCATTAACTGCTTTAATTTATATTTTTTAAATAGATACATTACAATTTACTAAATTTTACCACGTACGATAATTAAAGATATAAAAAAGATCCAAAGGTGATTAACTCAAAATCTCAATTATTTTTTGTAATAATTTAACATGTGCATTTCAAAGTTGTCACTCTGATAATTTCGTTGTTGTAACCTAAAAAAAGTTAATATTTGGATAAATTAATTTTGGATTTCAAAATAAGGCTTCTACTTTAAGTATATCAAAAATGTTTTAAAAATCCAATATATTTTAAGCAGTTTAATGATGCATGGCATTAAATGTAATTAATATTTAACTTATAGTACTGAGATTTGAAAATACTCTCACACACACAAATTTTACAGTGTGTTAAAAATAATTTTCAAACTTTTACAAATAATTCCGTTATTTTTGCCTCTGTACCATGTCAAAATTTTGTTATCTCGTTTTTTTTTTTTAATTGGAAAAAAAACATTTTTCTATAAGTAAACAGATTAACAAAATTTAATAACAAATAGATAATGGGCAATATCTAAATTAATGTGAAAGAAAAATATTTAAGTTTATTTAAGTTTATGTAAGTTTTTTTTTTAAGAATGATTTTGATTTTTTCTTCTGTGACATTAGTCAAATTAAGCCTTTTACATTTACATAAATTTTTTGTACATTTCATTCTTTCTTCATTTATAGATAAATGGATATTGTTCCTCCTAAAAAAATCAATTAATAGTGATGATATCGTAATCGTAATAATATTAAAAAATTTAAATTTGACAAGCAGTCCATAAAAAACTTTGATAATAATAATAATTATAAAAAAATTCTTACCAACTCGATAGAAATGCTTTCAAATTTTAATGTAATCAGCACCTCAGAAATCTGAAAAAATATGGCTAAATATATTTAAGATAATCTAATCCTGTAGCATATCCAGTGTAACAGTTATTTTAACAAGCCGGAAGTTGTACGTCAAACGTGGCAAATGAGGGGCGTTCTTCTTGTACCTAGTTTCATAAATATTCAGATCTTGGTGCAATAGATGATGCACTCTTATGAAAAAAATGCATGAATACAAAATTTATTACGATTGTATCTATTAATATCAGTAATATGGAAATAATAGGAATTCATCTTAAATAGAGCGTAATCAGCATGACAACTTAGAATCATTACCTATCGTGGGATATGATTGAGTTAGTTACGTATGCTAGGATTTATCAGAATGAAAATTTTTTTTATTAGTATCTTTTTAAGTTTTGATTCGATAAAAAAAAAAGAAAGAAACGATGCGAGAAAATTCTCCAACGATTATCTATATTAAGTTTCAAACCATTTGGCTTGGTATTTTTGCGCTGTTATATGCGGACAGACGGATGCACCAAACGACGACTAGAGTTGTTACGTATTTATATAATTACGAAGGTACCAGAAAAGAATTAAAATCGTAATAAAATTGGAAAAATAATATTTCAACTTGCTAATTATTGAAATAACTCCATATGAACACTAATAAATCATAAATTATTAATCTTAAATGCATTACAAAATTAAAAAATAAAGGACTTTTAAATTGCATCTTTAAATGATGCAACCGAGCTTATGTTTTTAAATACAATTCAAACAGCATTGATTTTTAGAAAAATTTTCTTACACCATAAACTATTTGTCAAGTATTATTGAAAGCGAACACTATCTCATTCAAATCAAACAAAATAAGCTCAAAGGGCGAAAAAAATAGGATTTTAAGAAAAAAATTCATAACTTCGCCAATTCACAAGATATAACATCCACTTAAATTTATTAAAAATCTTCTTAATCTTATCTAAAACTTTTATATTGACAGGTTTTTGATAGTACAAATCTCACTTAAGAATAAAAAATACATATATGTTACGAAACAATTTAATGGGTGTAGTTGAAATATCACATCGTGCTTATTACGTATTACTGGAGTCATACCACATTTTAATCAGCCGTTGGTGATGTTGTAAGCAATCCTACCACTTAGCACAAGCATTGCTAGCGGAGGTATTCACTCTAGGAAAATATAGCAGCTGTAGAGCGATGATAATATTGGTATAGTCCAATCAAACACTTATTATTTCATCATGAAAACAAGCAGCGTGAGTGGTGAAAAAAAGGCGTATGAAGAAACATGGGCTTTCCCAATTAAACACATGGAAACGTAGTCATAGAACAACTGTTTATTCCATCAGAACACACCAACACTAAACAATTCCCGCAGATGAGAAATCAGAGCATTCCACTAGAGCATAAACTAGTTATGCTAAATAGATGTTAATTTACGAAATGAATATTCTACATGGCTAAGGACACCGGGTAACAGGTTGTGTAAACAATCAAACAGCACAAAATCTCTCGTTCTGAGCTCATATTCTCTCTATTTATGAGAATGCGCGGAGGAATTCCGATTGAAATGAAAACTTCAAGCTAAACCAACAAAAATCACGAACGAGCCTCGAAGTGATACTGGGATCCGACACTCAGCCAATGGAGGGCGATCAAGAAGCGTCACAGGAAAGAATCCCAGCGCCGCTAATGGAATGATTTCGATATGAAAAGGTTGTCTCCCAGCTGGCGGGAAAAAGATATGAAATAGAATAAAAAAGTAAAAATGGCTTTGATAAATATTCGAAAAATAAGTAACTGCGTTCAGAACTTTACAGTTTGGTAGACGATAAAAATTAATGAAGGGATTAAAAGTTTAGATTACGTTTTGGAATAAATCTATTATTAAGATACACGTTAAAAAATATAGGAATTTAGCTAGAAATAAATAATAGAGCGTATTAAAAAAAAGGAAATAATGAATAGGCCGGCAATTTAGAATAATTTAAATGAATAGTAAAAGTAAAAATTTTTATATAACAATATCCCCCCTCCCTAGAAACCGGTGAACTGGTGGCTCCGTCACCCACAAGTTCATTGGAGAAAAGCATGAACTCGGATTACAATAGTGTTACACGGTAGTCAGAAATTTTTCTCCAATTCTGTCAAAAACCAAATCAATAAGTTACTGCTTAAACGCGAAACTGTGGGAATTGTTTTTTAAAATTACAAAGATAATATAAATATTTCTCCAACATGGAGTAAATTATATTCTAAATAATCTCCTCTTGTTTTACTAACAACTTATTAATTACAATATTAACAGATATGGACAATTTTAGAATTATTTAGGAGATTTCTTAGGAATTTACATTCTTTCCACATCACGATTAAACATTAGTTTAATCTCTATAACTTAAACTCCATAACGTAGAAATTTTCCATACAATTCACAAGTTATATAAATAAAAGGAAAAACATGAATATAATAAATTTAAAATTTATGTACAAAAATTTCAACTGAGTATCATTCTCCTACAGTTTTTTAACTGGGATGATATATTGTCCTGATACTATGCTATAGTCCATTGCAATTCAATTATTGCTCATTTTTGACACAAGAAAAACTGTCAAAAAACCTAGTGCCATATGCACTCTATAGTATTGTATTGTTATGATAATAGCGGTACCATACTATTATCATTTTTCCATAAATTCTTCAGTAAGTATTTTACTTTCATTATGTTCAGATGTTATCACAATTTTTAATTTATGAGTATTCTCAGATATCTCATATATTGACTTCATTTATCATAACATTTATTTTTCTTTATTACCTCTCTTTTATCTCAATATTCAATAATAAATTATCTATACTTTCTATCATACAATATCTAGCAATAGTAAATTTAATTCAATAATAACAATAACTCAAATTTTCATCAGTAATTTCAAAGTCATATTTTAATTCATCACTTCAGTAAATAATAATAAGAGATTAATGCACTCAATAATATTGGCTGGGTAAAAAGTTACATAGCATAAAATGTAATCTCCTATCAATACAGATTCTATAAGAAATGAAATTATACCAAGTCAAAATAAAAATAAAAAAAATTCTGAAATTCTCCAGCAGTATCATTGAAACAAAATCTTAACAGGTGTTTTTCGATATGTGTCGAAATATTTCGTTTATTTCCTACATGGTTACGCAATCAGTAAAAAATAAATAAATAAGGAAGCAAGAGAAAAACAATTGGGTTTGAAATCCAGGCACTTGCATAATCAACAATTATTCGCATAAATTCTATAATGTTTTAGTATTAATAATTATAGTTAAATTTTTAATTTTTTTAAAAGTTATTTTAATCCAGTTAACATTTATTCATAGTTTACATATAAATTTAAAATTTATGTAATATTCTAATCTAATTCAATTCAATATAAGAAATCTTTAACTCAAATCAACTCATTTACGCCCGCGTAAACAACTAATTCAAGTAAAACTTCAGCAGCAATGTTCTCGTGGATCCTTCAAGAACACACTGTTATATAGAAAAGCATTGATTGATTAATTTATAATTTATTTAGTTACTTTTTATTAATTTATGACTATTTAATATTAGGCTAGGGCTTTAACATTACTTTGTTGTGAATTCTCATGGGATAATTTTAGTTGATCTGGTGAAAAGTAGGGGCGTAATTTAGATACATGGACAATATCCGTATTTCTATTTTGACTTTGCCTATCAATTCGAACATTTACAGGAGATAATTTGTTAAGAATTTGATAGGGACCAGTAAAAACTTGTGAGAGCTTTCTAGTATTGGGGTAATTGAACTCTTCATAAATTACAAGATCTCCTACCTCAAACTTTGGCTATACATAATTTCGGTCATAATATTTTTTACTCTTCAAATGAAATTCATTAGTACGCGCTTTAGCAATTTTAAGGGCTTCATTCACAGGAGGGTAGTAATCTTGTTACGAAACAATTTAATGGGTGTAGTTGAAATATCACATCGTGCTTATTACGTATTACTGGAGTCACACCACATTTTAATCAGCCGTTGGTGATGTTGTAAGCAATCCTACCACTTAGCACAAGCATTGCTAGCGGAGGTATCAACTCTAGGAAAATATAGCAGCTGTAGAGCGATGATAATATTGGTATAGTCCAATCAAACACTTATTATTTCATTATGAAAACAAGGCAGCGTGTGTGGTGAAAAAAGGCGTATGAAGAAACATGGGGCTTTCCCAATTAAACACATGGAAACGTAGTCATAGAACAACTGTTTATTCCCTCAGAACACACCAACACTAAACAATTCCCGCAGATGAGAAATCAGAGCATTCCACTAGAGCATAAACTAGTTACTCATGCTAAATAGATGTTAATTTACGAAATGAATATTCTACATGGCTAAGGACACCGGGTAACAGGTTGTGTAAACAATAAAACAGCACAAAATCTCTCGTTCTGAGCTCATGCTCTCGCTATTTATGAGAATGCGTGGAGGAATTCCGATTGAAATGAAAACTTCAAGCTAAACCAACAAAAATCACGAACGAGCCTCGAAGTGAAACTGGGATCCGACACTCAGCCAATGGAGAGCGATCAAGAAACATCACAGGAAAGAATCCCAGCGCCGCTAATGGAATGATTTCGATGTGAAAAGGTTGTCTCCCAGCTGGCGGGAAAAAGATATGAAATAGAATAAAAAAGTAAAAATGGCTTTGATAAATATTCGAAAAGTAAGTAACTGCGTTCAGAACTTTACAGTTTGGTAGACGATAAAAATTAATGAAGGGATTAAAAGTTTCGATTACGTTGTGGAATAAATCTATTTTTAAGATACGCGTTTAAAAAATATAGGAATTTAGCTAGAAATAAATAATAGAACGTATTAAAAAAAAAGGAAATAATGAATAGGCCGGTAATTTAGAATAATTTAAATGAATAGTAAAAGTAAAATTTTTTATATAATATATATATATATATATATATGTTATAGGGGATGAAGAAAAAATATTGTATTAACATGATTTACAGAAATATGAAATTATGAACTTCTCAAAAGCGGCCAGATAAAATTGTTAAACTGGGATTATCTCTAATCTTGATTTAGTTTTGTTGGTGAAATTAGTACTTAACTTTGAAACCTAACTGTGCCTGCAGGGCGAGCCGGCAAAGATTTTTTTTTTTAAATACAATTCAAACACGTTGATTATCAGAAGAATTACCTTACTCTGTACAACATTTGAAAAGTATTATTGAAAGCGAAATATATCTCATTCAACACGTAAGTTATTCCAGCAGTTGTTTCTAAAATTGGAAGTATTCTTAATCTGTAATGTGATTCTTAGTATTCAGATTTTCTTATTCAATTAGGGAAAGTTTAATTTGTAACATCTCAGCGTTTGAAATAGCTTAGAAAGATATATGTATGTATAATTAGTTTTGTGAAATATATTTATTCTACATGCCCCCAATGCTCAAAGAAATGCATGTTGAGAAGGAGAATATTGTAAAGCTATAGGTTGTAATGTAACAAAAATATGAAAAATAAATAGTCCAGGAACTGTATAGTACAGTTTATTAAATTTGAATCCGGTTTTTTCTTTCGAAGGAAATGTTTTTATCAGTATTTTTAATTGCAATTCAAACAACGTTGATTATCAGAAGAACTTTTTTACACTGTACAACATTTGAAAATAATTATTGAAAGCGAACACTATCTCATTCAGCACGTAAGCTATTCTATCAATTGTTTCTAAATTTGGAGATATTCTTAATCTGTAATAATAGTCTTAGGATTCAGATTCTCTTATTCAATTAGAGAAAGTTTAATGTGTAACAAAACATCTCACCATTCGAAATAGCTTAGAAAGATATTTGTATAATTAGTTTTGTGAAATATATTTATTCTACATGCCCGTAATGTTCAAGGAAATGTATACTCAGGAGGAGAAAATTGTAATTCTATAGGTTGTAGTGTAATAAAAGGAAATGAAATAAATATTTCTGTAATTGTATATGCAATTTATTAAATTTAAATTCAATTTTTTATTTCGGTGAAAATGTTTTTATAAACAACTACTGTCATCAAAGTAGCCTTTACTAAAATATACATTTCTCATTATTTTAATTATTCTGTAAACATTATTTTACAAATAAATGTTTTGCTTGCTGTTGTCAAACTATTTAGAAAAATGAAAGTTGTTATTTTCCCTTAAAAAAACAGAAAATGTAACTGCGTCAAATTATTTCTAATCATTAATTATTTTATATTAATTAAAATTGAGACAATATTGCAGTCATGCTACTTGCATTAGGGAAAATAATACTTACTAATGCTTATTCTATAATTCTTGTATTAGATAGTATAAAATATCGTATTTTTAGATAAATTAGATATTTATCTTACATTATTCTTTATTATTTTAGGATCACCTATTGTAGTTTATTTACAAATGTTACTTAAGTGATTTTTTTGTTATTGTTAAAATTGTCGTTTTCATTTATTTTTAATTTTTTGAATCTTTTTTATTTAAAATTTATTAGTACTTTCGAGGAACGAAGTGACGTATTTTGTATGAATGGGACAGCAATTAATAAAAAAATATATTATCTGACGATGGCTTCGGGAATTGCAGACCGAAAGTACAAAGAAAATTTAAATAAAATGTATATTTCTAACTTGTAACATCTATAGTATTTTTATTTTTGTCGCCTTTATGTAAAACAGTGAGCTTTTATTTTTTAAGTTCATATTGTATATTTTGTGATTGAACTAAAGTGTAATTTTGTATTTGTTCTTATGAGTTTAGTTCCATCTATTCTTTTTATAATTCTAAGACAAAAAAAAAAAAAAAATAAAATGAAAATATAAAAATTCGTAAAAACAACAACATATTATTTTTATAAAAGAGAAAGAAGATCTAATTTGCTAACACAAATTAACCCTTAAATGCCAGGTATTGCTTTTCGGCAACATACCCAATTTAGGCTCAAAAATACTATTAGAATTATATTGAAGCTATAATACCTAATGTTCCAAATAAAATACATTCTGAAAATATTAGTAAATCTATTTTCAACATGTAGATGGCAACAATTGTGCTGTTTAAGAATAAAGATAGATTTATTTTTTCAATTGTTGCTACTTGTTCTTTTTGTTTTGTTAGGAAGCTTGCGAAATATCCTATTTTGTTCTGCAGTGAGCAAGTAAAATTTATTTCTTATTATAGTTTCTAACATTCTTGAGCGTTTAATATTATAGAATTTTATCAAGGAAAATTATTTTTTCAATTAAACACCAGAATTGCCGATTAGTAACAAACTTTTTTTATCCGTAAACTATACTTAAAACAAAATATGATTTTTTTAAAGTATTTTTCCCATGATTTATTTAAAAAATGAAAGCCGAAAAACATTATTACAATGCTTTTTAAAAAATCCGGCATTTAAGGGTTAACAGTCGAATTTTTGTGTCAGTCTATGTTTTCATGGGAAGTATTTTTTTATATAGAAGTACAGATATAAACGAGAAATGTACACTGAGGTGAGAAAAGTCACGGGATAGCAATATGCAAATATATAGGTGGCAGTAGTGTCGCTTACAAATTGTATAAATGGTCAGTGACTGGGCAGGACTTTCATTTGTGTTCAAATGCTTCGTGTGAGAAGGTTGATTACGTGATTATGGCCACACGACGAGAATTAACGGATTTTGGACGTGGAATGCTAGTTGCAGCTAGACGCATGGGACATCCCATTTCGGAAATCGTTACAGAATTCAACATTCCAAGATCTACAGTGTCAAGAGTGTGCTGAGAATACCTACATTCAGGCATAACATCCCATCATGAACAACGCAGTGGTCGACCGCCGTCACTTAATGACCGCGACCAGCGACGTCTGCGTATACTTGTCAGTGTGAACAGACAAGCAACACTGCGTGAAATAACCGCAGAAATGAATGTGGGACGTCCAACGGGCATGCCCGTTAGGTCAGTTCGGCGTAATTTGGCTTTAATGAGCTATGGCAGCAGAAGACCGACTCGGGTGCCATTACTAACAGCTCGACATCGCCAACAGCGACGCTCCTGGGCTCGTGACAATATCACTTGAACCATAGACGGCTGGAAAAAAGTGGCTTGGTCAGATACGATTTAAATTGGTAAGAGCTGATGGAAGGGTACGAATGTGGCGCAGACCCCTTGAAGCCATGGACCCAAGTTGTCAGCAAGGCACTGTGCAATCTGGTGGTGGCTCAGTAATTGTGTGGGCTGTGTTTACATGGAATGGACTGGGTCCGCTGGTCAAACTGAACCAATCGTTAATTGGAAATGTTTACGCTCAGCTACTGGGAGACCACTTGCAACCATTCATGGACTTCATGTACCCAAACAAATATAGAATTTTCTAGGATGAAAATGCGTCATGTCACCGTGCCATAACTGTTCGCGATTGCTTTAAAGAACATTGTGGATAATTAAAGCGGATGATTTGGCCACCACGATTGCCCGACATGAATCCCATCAAACATTCATGGGACATAATCGAGAGATGATTTCGTGCACAAAATCCTCCGCCGACAACACTTTCGGAATTACGGACGTCTATAGAGGCTGCATGGCTCAATATTTCTCCAGAGGACTTCCAACGACTCGTGGAGTTCATGCCACATCGTGTTGCTGCACTTCGCCGGGAAAACGGATGACCGACACGCCAGGGTATCCCATGACTTTTGTCACCTCAATGTATTATAATTCCAATTTAATGCTGTTCTTTTTTAATATTTTTAAACTTTTTTTTCAACTTTTAATATCGTGTATAATGTGATTTGTTATAAAACTAAAATAATGTTACGTTACTTTTCAAACTATATGCGGTGGCTTAACAGTGGCTTAACAATGTTTGCACTTTGAGGGCTTCCAAGTTGTCTTCAGGCCCCACCAGTGGCCGAGAGGTTCTGCTCTCGAAGCTGGTAGACGGGAGGTGCTGGGTTCGATCCCAATCGCGCCCGTCGGCCTAATCGTTCGGAGTTTTCGTGGTTTTCTTCGAGCCGTGGATCTTCCATGCGTTAATACGGATTAGGTTCCCTTAGAAAGACCCCCACGGAGGGCACTCCCCCCGGGCCTATATCCCTCGTGTAGATAATTGGCTGTCAAAAATCAACCCAACCCAACCCAACCCAAGTTGTCTTCAACTTTACGCGCAGTCTATTGATGATTGTCTAAAATGAATGAGCCATTGGGATACATAGTATAACTGTAGTATAAATACTACTATAAAATTTTATTAAAAATAAACATTTAAAAATGAAAAATACTTTTAAAGAAAAGTGGTATAATAATTGTAGAATAAAATAAACCTTACTGGTTTAGAATTAATAGAGAAATTAAACAGTAAAATGAAAGTTAATAAGTTAAGTTTAAGAATATATAAGCACTTTTAAGAGAGTTAAGAGAACAAGCTGTCGGACAAAGCTTGTAAGGGTTGGTCAGCAAAGAGTGTGACAGATGTTATGTCACAGAAAAACAAAAAAAAAAAGGCACTTTTCAGGGTACATACATTTCTTTCTTTTCTTGTTACAAAGTAACGATAAAATGATCATAAGATCGTAATTGTTATAAAAAACAGGGTTTTTTCTTAATAAAAAGTAAAGAAAGTGATAATAGAGTTTAATAGTAAAAAATAGATAGTAGTGGGAAACTCAAGGTCTAGAATTAAGAGATTTCAAAATTTCCTTTTAATTTTACTGGTTGATATCAGATATTACAAAATATTTTTTATTCTTACGTAAATTTTTAATAAAATCTATCTTCCAACGCAAGCATAAAGCCATTAATTAAAAAAAATTATTTACCAATGTCTTTAAATATTTTGAAAATGTCTAAATATTATAGCCATCACATTCATCCATTTTATCCTTAAGTCAATAAAAATGAAGCAAACAGCGACACATGGATATAAAGTAAATTTAATCGACTTCAAAAGGAAAATCACGTTCAAAACTTCTTACAAACCTCAAATGAGTATACCACTTAAGCATTCTTTACTGTTCTGTTGAATTATACAGAAAAATCGGCATGCTGTTTCTCACTCTTTAAATTACGTTAATATAATTCATTCCAAATACAGTAATTTGTCTTACGTTTCAGACAACCTGTGCAAATGACATCAGTGATTCAGAGGTACTGCAAATAATACCAATGACTCTCAGACTATGTAATGTTCAATCTAATAAAAAAGAAACATAAAAAAACCAACAAATTGAATTTTCCAACTCAAGTGTAAAGCCATTAATTTAATAAAATATTCAAATGTCTTTGAATATTTTGAAAATGTCTAAATCTTATAGCCGTCACATTCACCCTTTCTATCTTTAAGTCAATAAAAATGAAACAAACAGCGACACATGGATTTAAAATATATTTAATCAAAATCTGTTACAAATGGCTTTAGTGATTCAGATATACGACAAATAATACAAATAACTCTCAAACAATGTAATATTCAATTTAATAAATGAGAAACATAAAATAACAAACCAACTGAGTTTTCCAACTCAAGTATAAAGCCATCAATTTCATAAAATATTAAAATGTCTTTGAAATTTTTGAAAATGTATAAATCTTATAAATATCACATTAATCCATTTTATCTTAAATTTTATTCATTTCATGTTAAAAGTCAATAAAAATCAAACGAACAGCGACACATGGATTTAAAATATTTTTAATAAAATACAAAAGGAAAATTACATTCAAAACTTCTTACAAATCACAAATGAGTAATACCACTTACACATTCTTTACGGTTCTGTTGAATTATACACAAAAATCAGCATTGTATTTCTTACTCTTTAAAATATGTTAATATAATTCATTCCTAATACAGTAAATTGTCTTAATCTTCTGACAGTCTGTGCAAATGGCTTTAGTGATTCAGAGATACACCAAATATAACCAATGGCTCTCAAACTATGTAATATTCCATTTAATAAAAATAAACATAAAATAACATATTGCAGTACTTAAAATTCCTTGAAAATAAATTTAACGTTTGTTTCTCTTAATTATACTGTTGGGAAAATCTCTGTTTTGTTAAAAGAATTAACTCTGAGGAAATAGAATTCAGGATTTGTTTTGAATTTGGGATTTCTGTTTTGAAGTTTTATCATCCTTGTTATTTCATTTTAATTCCAAATTATTTGTATATCTAAATTAATTTTTCAGCTTCGGATAATTTATCCTTTTAAGTTAATGATATTGTTTTTATATTTTGAAATGAAACGAATATGTAGCATTAATAAAACATATTTATTGAAGCCATCCCATTCATCCATTTTATCTATAAGTCAATAAAAATGGAACAAACAACGACACATGGATTTAAAATAAATTTAACCGAATACGAAAGGAAATTACTTTCAAAACTTCTTACAAATCACAAATTCGTAATACCACTTAAGCATTTTTTACAGATTTCTTGAATTATACGCGACAATCAGCAAGATGTTTCTAACTCTGTCAAATAGGTTAATATAATTTATTCCAAATGCAGTAAATTTTCTTCCTTTTCAGACAGTCTTTGCAAATTACTTTAATGATTCAAAGATACTACAAATAACACTAATGACTCTCAAACTACGTAATATTCAATTTAATAAAAATGAAACATAAATTAATATATTGCAGTACTTAAAATTCCTTGAAAATAAATTTAACGTTTGTTTCGCTTGATTATACTATTGGGAAAATCTCTGTTTTGTTAAAAGAATTAACTGTGTGGAAATAGAATTCAAGATTTATTTTGAATTTCAGATTTTTGTTTTGAAGTTTTATCATTTTTGTTATTTTAATTCCAAATTATTTGTAAATTTAAAATAATTTTTCAGGTTCGGATAATTTATCCTTTCAAGTTAAGGATATTGTTTTTATTTTTGAAATGAAACGAATAGATAGTATTAATGGAACATATTTTGTTATTATTATTTTATCGTAAATAGGCTTATTTCAAGCAGATAACGTTTATATATCTATTACGTATTATACTATATGCATATTCATCTATCCATTCGAATTTTTTTTTTTTTTTTTTTTTTTTTTTTTTGTCAACAAGTTTAGTTAAATGATCACATTTTTTGAGTAAATGATAAGAAATCGGATTTTATTCTGAACAAAATTAGCACTATTATTTTTTCTTTTTGTTAATAGTCAGGTGAGCAAAAGTTATCAAATAAATACTTATTAATGAAATTCATTAAATTTCATTAATAAGTATTTATTTAACTGGAGAGCACCACTACATTTTTGATTGGATATCTGTAGTCAATGTTCAACAGATTGTCTCTCGCACAGGAAGCCTTCATCTCTGAGCTTTTGGCCATTTAACCAGCATAATTCCTGAAAACGGCTGCAGGAACAGCTCGAAACGTAGAAGTTATCTTTTAGATTATTAAAGTTCGTGTTTTGTGTACCATTAAGCAAGGTTGTGTATCTTTATTTATGATTTTTATATGTTTTAAATAGTGTATTAATTATACTATGCAGGTCTAGAAGATTTATATTATTAAAAACATCTTTGAAATTATATGTCCGTACATTTATTTCACATTTAAAGTCTTTTAGTACACTAACCAGTTGATAACTATATTTTAAACAATGTGTGCTATCTATAGCTGTTGTAACAGAACCCGACACTTGATATCTGCCCTGTGCTTGTATGTGCCCACACTTGATATCTGCCCTGTGCTTGTATGTGCCCAAACTTGATATCCCTTTTTTATATTTTTATTTTAATTTTAAAAGTATTTTAGGAAACTTCTTCACAGTGCTGGCGACTGGGTTACTTCCATCGTCACAAAGAAAAGGGAAACAATCGAAATTACTATATCTTTACCGCTGCCATTTTCTCGTTGCAATTAAAAATAACTGTTTTTTTTTCTCTTTTCCTTTTCTTTTTTTTAAATAGAAATTGGCATCACGTTTAAAAAAAAAAAAAAAAAGAAAAAAAAAAAAAAAACCATTTATACTCATAAAGCTATTACATTTCAATATATTATACATTACGCTGATAATGAGATTGAGACGTTCATCTCAAAGGGCTTTAGTGAGCTAAAATGACCTCATAATAAAAAGATAATGAGTATTTTCTTTGATAAAACTAAATATTTTACAAGTTGAAAAGAATAAATTTCAGGAATTCGCTGAGACTGAGATTAGATCATCAAATCAAGAGTGCGAATGTCCCATGCAAAATTGTAACTGGCAAAAGTGACATAATGTTTGGAAATATATTTATTTATAATCTATTGCAGGTTAAAATGTTTTTAAAATAGTGAATATGAATATGAAAATATTGCATGTAAATTTTGCGACGGTGAAAGGGACGGCATTTTTTAATTTCGTTGAAAAAAAAAATGATTGTGCCATACGGGCGCAACTTTCGTCAATTTTTGCATTTCGTAATACCAAAGATCAAGGCCTCAACTGATATCTTCATAATCTATTATCTGAATATCAGGTAACTGATTACTTATAGTGATAAAGCTTAATTTTTCAAAAATTTGAATAGTTAAAGATAAACTTTAGTTGTAAATAATATTTGTTTGATAAGTTTGCCCAGACTAACTCATAATATTGATTATTTATTGTAATTATTTTTGTAAGTGTTTTATAACTTCAGTCTAACAGTTCTTTCAACCATCTCTTCATTAGTCGAATTCAATGGGTTCCGACACCTAAAATATAATAAATTTAAATGAAAAAATAGAACAACAGCGATGTACATTAAATCATAGAAAAGGCGTATGAAATTTCAAGCTCATGAAAGAAATTTAAATCTACCCTATATATATAAAATCCTAATGAAACGAAATATGAAACGGATATCTGAATCAACTGATTAAACTACTGATTATGTTTCAAGCGATTTTTCCTAAAATATGGAATACCTTGCGATGAAATTAACACCAAAAATCAGCATTGATCCGCATATCCCAAAACTGGTATTAGAATTTTTAAATTCGAATTAATTTTTGAAATATTAATTTTTTTCTAATTTTATATACATTTTTCTAATGATTGAAACTGAAATTTTAATCAAACAGATATTTTTTTTCATATTTCAGAAAAGGTTGGCATGGTAACCTGGCTATTGTTGTTTATTTGATAATAAATGTTTATTTACTTTTATTTCTTTTTATAAATTATATAAATAATTTTGTTTATAATTATTAATTATTTTTTTATATTTCCTTTAGAAAATAATAGAAAATAATTAAAAAATACGGTACTACTTAGTTTTTCCGTCGACCCATTTCGCCAAATTATATAAATCGCCAAAACACTCGCCAGATTATACAAATTGACATAATTTTTATTTTAAATAACGAAAGAACAAATAAATTAGTATAACATTAATAAATATACAAAAAAAGTCGAAATAAAAATCACTTGATGACGTAAACACGTGTAAATTGCTTAAAGTCAAGTGAATGTGACATTTACGATCAACCATAAATTGGCATTTAATCTTATAGTTTGGCGACAGATTTTTGGTCGACGGGATAACTAAGTAATACCAAAAAGGCATATGTAACTGGCATTTGAAACGAGGTTTTCGCCAAATTTTCGTTAAAAAAGAAAAAAAAAATCACGCAAAACCTTCTGTGCGTATATGACATCTGGCCATATTACCACTCGGGAAAAAAAACTGGCGAGTTGAAAAAAAGCTATTGGTGAAATTTGCATCCGGCTAGCGTAACAGTACCAATAATTCTTTGCAACCATGGCAAATTTTATGTAGTTTTATTCGATTTTTTTTTTTTTTTAATCAAAATGGAAAACTTACGGTGTCATATTGGCGCGATTTTTTTCTGACGCCAATGTCATATACGTAACCGGCACTTAACGGGCGCCAAAGTATCATTATTTTGCTTGATATGGTAAGCCGGATGACGTTGTTTATGCTGTTGTTGCGTTCCCCAAATGGGCGTCGTTAAAAAATCGAGCCAATATGGCATGTATATGACATCTGTGCCAAACTTTCATATGAACGGCGAAGGGATTTGACCGTATTTGTTTATGGCAGTTGATGACTTGAACTATTATAATATAGATGAAATGATGGAAATAGAATAATATTTGGCGACTTATCACCTGTGGCTGGCTAACATTAAAGTACCAAAATGGCACCTAGAGTATAAAAAGCGAAGTGGTCCGCCTGGAACTGTTGATGATAGTCACATGACTTAGGCTATTGTTATAGAGATTGTTTTAAAATATCAGGAGACAAAGACTCTGTATACTTAATTTATTTTATTTTAGCTTCTTTTCAAATGTTTAACCTCTTTAATCAAAAACGAAAACAACCATTGGATGTCTTAACAGCAACTGATTCGCCCTTAAATTTTTGCAATCAAAGGGAATTGAATGAAAACCCGTTTACAGGGAGATTTGTCCAGCTTTTTTAGTAAAATTTAATATTTTCTAATATTTTTAAAACACATCAGATTAGCGTGTTTTTAGATTCTGCGGTGTCTGAATGGGGGTTGGTGAGCGTAGCTTGCAGGGGGCAGAGCCCCCTTGTGATCCTATAAAAACAAAAATGGGCAAATTGGAAATTTCAGAAGATTTTCTACTATAAAATGTGATAAGTTGTTAATTGTATTTGCTTTTAATTATCGAAATTTGTTGCTTAACTGATGCATTTATTCTTTTTTAAGTGTTAAGTGAACGAAGTCACGGGTAACAGCTAGTTGTTTTATAATTGAATTTATATTACTTTTTGATGGAAGTCTATATTTAGTACTGTAACCCATTAATTCTCTTAATGTAATTTCATTAAAAGTATTAGAATTTCCAGTGATTATATGACCATGATCTTTATTAATGTATTTTTGTAGGGAAGGGTATTTTCAGTTACATGGAAAAGTAATTGTTGCAGATGTATTTTTCGAAAAAGTATTATAGTTAAAAATCTTTCTTCCTAAAAAAAATATATATTTAAAAGTCCTAGATATTTGGATACTATGAATAGGAAATTTACAATATTTATCATTTATTATAGAATTAATATTAATTTTATTGAATATTTGATTTGAATAAGTAATTAGCATTTGTGTTTTTAAGGTTTTTTTTTTTTTTTTTTTTTTTGTAAATGTTGAGTCTATTTACTCTAGTCATAATAAGATAAAAAAATATATCCGAGACATGTATAGAGAATGTTTTACTAAGAAATATATTTAAATAGTGTGCAAGCTTTTTCTTTTTTATAGCAAAGATTATACAGTTTACCGTAATATACTACTTAATCATTTGTATAGAATAAAGAGTTTATGTTCCTCTCATCTTATTAATAAAAACATTAAACGATTAATATTTGATGTATTAAATCATGGCTTTCCTAAGAAATTCATATATTTTTTAATTTACAATTAGTTTATTAACGATCTAAACAATGGATAGTCGGGTTGTAATTTGTAATTTACGATTAATATTTTGCGTATTTGAAAAGAATATATATATATATATATATATAATAAAAAAAATTGAAAAGACAAAATAATAATTTTTTTAATAGGTTGGTTGGTGGGTAGATGTCAGGTTATGTTGTCTGGAAAATTTATGCGCACATGTAGATTTATGATTTAAAAAAAAATTGGAAATATACGTTGTAATAATTAGTTACTATTATTAGGTTATGTTTGATGAATCAACACTTCTTAATATGCATATTTTTTTTTAATTACTGTAAATGCACTTATTTTTGCGAGCGCATCGTGATCGTAAAAATTTAAGCCTCTGGAATTTTTTTTTTTTTTTTTTTTTTTTTTTTTTTTTTTTTTGCCTCAAATAATAATAAAAATCAGAAATGTTTCACTTATCCAAAATGTAATGACTTCATTCAGTTAAATAAGAAATACGTACAAAAATTTCTTGAATACTTAAAACTATCACTTGTATACTATACAACTGTTTCTTGAATAAAAACAATAGTACAACTAATAGAATGCCGCTCATTCACTTACAATATTTATACCAGCTTGTTTGAAGTCATTCAAAATTATTTCATATTTGGCTTGAACACCGTTAAATGTGTGTAGAAGCCAAGAAGCGTGAATTGGTTTTAGTCGTGATATTCGCAGGTCCACAGATTCTTTTCCCTCTAGAAATTTAAGCTCATTAGAATACCACTCAATAAACTCATTCTTGAGCAAACGCTTGAACTCGCCGTTTGCAGTTAAGTCCAAAGGCTGGAGCTCTCCAGTGCGGGAAGCGGGCACAAAAACTGGAATAATATACCTCTTCTCTTGTTCAGCCAGAAAAAGAGGATCTTCGTGTGCCTTAAAAACGTCGAATAATGCTACACCAGGTTGTTCTGGCACTAGTCCGAGAAATTCTCTCTGGTTGTCGCCCAAGGCTACTCCGCCATTTGGCAGAAATATTTCACTTCCTTATGGACCTGACCATTGACCAATCTTACTTCCTAGCTGTTCTGCATCTGCATTCCTGAGACTCGCCTTTGTCGCGTTAGAGCCGCCTTTGTCGTGCTCCTGGCAGTCCTACCGCCCCTTGTCTTGCAGGAGCAGGTCTCCGGCGCACATACCATCTCGACGATGTGGTCCGGAATCATGATACAATCCTCAAATTTTCTTTTTTGATTAATGGACTTTTATCTCCAGGATCAACCAACCGCTGCCTGTCGCATAGGAGCTTTGTGCTCCAGCGGCAAGTTTTTATGTATATCTATGTGTCAATGTAATTTTTTTCCCTCGTTGGCATGTGCCTTTTGTCCGAGGACTGGAACTATGTGTAGTGAATCCCCGCATGTCGGGAAACTTACCGGGTGGAGCAAATAAGGTCTACACCAGATCCTAGTGATCTGGTGATCTTGTTCCACTTAGGCATAAAATAAAAAAATAAAGTACAAGAATATTCTTGAAGTATTGAATCATTGTGTCAGGATAAAAAGAAGTTTCTTAAAATGCCTTATGCAAAAGGGGTTCTATTTAGGTAATTTCGGGATTTTTCAACTTTTGGTTCTGTTCATATAAAACTCGCGAAATAACCGATATCTTCATTTTCGCGAAAATTACGGCTCCCGGAAATAAATGCTTTTACAGTATATATTAATTTACTTCAATCTATTCTATTTTATAAAGAGTGAACTCTAATACTGTATAGGATATATATATATATATATGTTTATTGCTAAAAACTGAGAATTTATAAGTCCCGTAAGAGGGCGTCGCGAATTCTCCTGGATTGAAAAATGTGAAGTGAACGGAATAGAGAATAATGTTGTTGTGAAGTAAGATGGCGGCCAGAGTGTTCGCTCATCGTATTGTGATTTTAAATAAATAGTTATACAGTCCAAAAATAGTTGTGTTTAATGAATAAAGTCTAACATTTTGTGATCCGTCGAGCCGGAGGAGCCCTATGGATAAGTAATTCATTTCGCTAAATATATTATGTTCATAGAAATTTACCTTCGAACATTTTGCATCTATATTTTTTGTGAACATTATTAAAAAAAATGAATTAATTGTTATTAATATCGGCCTTGAATACGATGTAAAGGGGTAAAGGGGCCTCTTTATTGTTTGATTATAATTAGTACTTGTTCTGATATATTATTTAAATATGGAATCTGTTTTAAAAGAAGAAAAAAATATTGAAATCCAACGTAACTAAGGCTACAAATGAGCTCACGAATAAAAGTGGTTTAGATAAATTTGAGTTGGAACTTTACGAGAAAAAATCGTCTGCGTTCGATAAAGAATCTGCAGAGATATTTAGGAAAATTTTTCAACTTTGTGACGATAAAGATGATGATAAATATATATCTAAACAATAATCTATTCAAGAGAATATAGACAAAATATATTTAATTGTAAAAAGAAAATTAAGTGAGTTAGCTCCAGTTTTAACGAAACGCGGAGAAAATGTTAGCGAAACAATTCGCTTACCTAAATTAAATTTGCCAACATTTAGTGGGCAATTACATGAGTGGTTATCATTTAGAGACATTTTTATTTCTAGTATTCATAATAATTCAGCTTTATCAGCTTCGCAAAAACTTTCTTATTTGAAATTATCACTTCATGCTGATCCTTTAAGGATCATTCAGTCGATACCAATTACGGATGCTAATTATGCGATAGCATGGAATCTTTTAGAAGATCGATTTTCGAATAAACGAGATCAAGTATTTGCACATTTGAAGCGTTTTATGTCTTTTCCCTCTATTCAAATTGACAATCCGTCTTCTATTTTAAAATTAGTAGACAAGGTAACTGAATGCATTAGGTCATTAGAAATTCTTGAGCAAAAAATAGAGGGATTTTCAGACACCATATTTGCATACGTGTTAATTCAAAAATTAGATTCTTCTTCTAAGCTTTGGTGGGAACGAGAATCCAAAAAGGATGAATTGCCGAAAATCTCAGAGTTGATTTCCTTTCTAAAAAATCATGCTAGAACTTTGGAAGCTTCTAAAACAAACGTTAACACCGTCAGTCAAAAAAGCAACCAAAAGAAAAGGCGGCATCGTTTTACACTAGTGCGAATAATTCTAAGTGCATTTGTTGCAAAAATGATTCACATTCACTATTTAAATGCAATGCATTTCAGAAAATGCCTGTCAATGACCGCATTGAATTCGTAAAAAGAAACAAAATATGTTTCAACTGTTTATCAAACTCAAACCATTCTGCGAGAAACTGTACATCCAATTATTCATGTAGGTATTGTTTTAAACGTCATTCATCTCTCCTTCACATACAAGGAGAAAAAATAAATAATTCTCCACCATTAGACATGGAGTTCAGTCAGCAGTCATCAGGGGGGGGGGGGGGGGGTCAGATATGATTCCGAATTCATCTGCTCCCTCCGAGGATGAAAAATACAGCTTAAATCCCGAAGCTAAGTGTTTTGAAAATAGGAACAGTGGTTTCGTAGGCACTTCTGTAAATAATTCGTGTCAAAGGAGAAAAACACTATTTTATCTACTGCTTTAATTAATATTAAGACTGTGTCTGGTGAATTCATACTTGCGCGTGCATTAATAGATGTCGGCTCAAATTACTCATATATTTCTGATAACTTTGCAAAATTATTAGGAATTAGAAGGGAGAAATTTAATGTTTCTATTTCATGTTTGAATGATTCTCAAATAAGTGTCAAATGGAAAATTAGGGCCACTGTTTCTAATAAGGCTGATTATAAGAGAACAATAGATTTTTTGATTGTTCCAAAAATAACCAACTTTATACCAGGGCATTATTTTAGATTTCCATTTTCCGAGCTGCCTAAAGATGTGAGATTGGCAGATCCAAAATTAAATGAACCTAATAAAATAGATGTTTTGTTAGGGACTGAATGTTTCTATGGATTGTTGCGAACTGGTCAAATTCGCTTAAGAAGTTCTAACGTCATTTTGCAGAATATCGTATTTGGGTACGTGGTGGGAGGTTGCATCTCTGATTCAAATACTGATAACAATGATAATTATTGTGGATTAATTTGCAATGTAGAAGAAGAATTAAGCAAATTTTTCGATTTAGAATCGATTGGAATTAGGGATGATCCTTACTGTAATGATGAAGATAAGGCATTGGAAATTTTTACAGAAACAGTTTCCTGTAAAGATAATCGTTACGAAGTAGTCCTTCCGGGGAAAAAGGATTGGACAAATTTGAACGATAATTATGAGGTCTCTGAAAAACGATTTAAATATTTACTTAATAAAATGCGAAACGATGATAATTTGTTTTCTCAGTATAAAGAGATTTTGAAAGAATATCTTGATTGTGATATTATTGAAAAAGTGTTAGATTCAACTGGACCAGACAGACCCATATTCTATTTGCCACATCGAGCAGTTTTTAGAAAAGATAGTGTCACCACGAAAACACGCATTGTATTTGATGCTAGTTCTCACGACGTAGGTCAACTTTCTTTAAACGATTGTTTGTGGCCTGGTATCAATTTAAATCCTAGTATTTTTCAGTTGCTCGTTAATTTTAGATTGAATAAGATAGGAATTTTAGCGGATGTGGAGAAAGCATTTCTCCAAATTTTATTATCAGAAAAGGACAGAGATGCTGTCAGATTTCTCTTTGTGGAAGTTACCGAAGATCTGTCGAATAAAGTGTCTGATAATTTGAAAAATCAAGTGTATCGTTTTAAACGTTTACTTTTTGGATTAAATGCTAGCCCATTTCTCCTAGCTGCCACAATAAAAGAGCATATACGAAAATTTAAGGATCAATATCCAGAAACTTTTGAAGTCCTCGATACTTGTCTTTATGTCGATGATCTGGTGAGTGGTTCCGATAATATTGAAGAAGCTTTGAAGATTTCATATGAGGCTAAGATAATCATGAATCAAGCTAGTTTTAATTTGAGAAAATGGTTAACAAATGACAAATCGTTACTAGAACGGTGAAAGAAAGAAGTGTTCGAGATTTATCCATTTTATCAAAATCATAGAATTATAAATTCATTGAAAGTATTAGGAATATCATGGGATGTTGAACAAGATTTTATTAGCATACACATTTCGAGTTTAATAGAATTTTTGAAGAATAAGAAAAACACTAAGCGGTTTGTTTTAGAGACTTCTGGAAGATTTTATGACCCTTCTGGTATTCTATCTCCATTTACTATAAGACATACATGTCTTTTCCAAGATTTAGGGATCCACAAGCTGTCTTGGGATACTGAGCTCCCCATTGACATCTGCGAAAAATGGACACAATGGTGTTCAGAACTCTCTAAATTAAATCAAATTAAAATCCCTAGATTTGTTTTCCTGTCATCTGATACAAACAATGTTGAAATTCACTGCTTTTCTGATGCAAGTCAAAAGGCTTATGGTGCTGTTGTTTATTTGAGAGTGCAAGATTACGATCAAGTTTCTGTTAGTTTCATAGCATCTAAAACCAGAGTTGTCCCAGTAATGAGAATAACTTTGCCACGCTTAGAGTTGATTGGTGCTTTACTCTCAGCTCGCTTAGGATCAGAAATTAAAAGGGTAATTGATCGTAAAAATACTTCTAAAATCTATCATTGGGTAGATTCAAAAATAGCTTTATTCTGGATTAAAGGATCTAGCAGAAAATGGAAGTCCTTCGTTGCCAATCGTGTGGATGAAATCCAAAGATTAACTCAACCAGAAACATGGTTTCATTGTGCAGGTAAAGACAACCCAGCAGATCTTCTTTCACGAGGAATAAGTGCGGAGTCACTTGTGAACAATTCCAAGTGGTTTACAGGCCCCGAATTTTTGATGGATCCAGAATTTTCCTCGAATTATTTGCAATCATCTTTTTCTGAAACTGACTCACTAACTGAAAGTGAAAGTCAGAACTATTTAAGTGAAATGAAATGTTCCGAAAGGAAAAAAAACTGTGAAACGAGTTTATTTCTAGCCACCGAGAATTTATCCTTTTTTTATAACTTTTTTGATCTTAGTAATGACTATTATAAACTTTTACATATTTTTTCCTTTGTTCGCAGATTTATATACAACTGTAGAAATGTTGATAAAAGAAAGGGTAACTTGATTTTTGAAGATGTCAAGGAAGCTGAAAACATTTTGACTAGAGTATCACAAAAATGTTTATGTAATAAAAAGGCTGTGACAGGTAATCTTAATATTTTAAATCCCTTTATATATGATAAGGGAATCTTACGTGTTGGCGGAATGCTCAACAAAGCTTCCGTATCTTATGAGCAGAAACATCCGGCTATTTTGCCGAAAAATTCTAAATTAAGTAAGATTTATTTTACTACTATGCGTCTTTTTCATGTTGGTCCCCAATGACTCTTGAATTCTGTTCGATTAAAATTTTGGCCTCTAGGGGATAGAAATTTGGAAAGAAAAACGGTGCATTCTTGTGTTATTTGTTTTAAGGTAAAACCAACTCCATGCTCTCAGCTAATGGGTGAATTACCTTATGAAAGAATTAATGAGTCACCAGTATTTAATTGTACCGGTTTAGATCTATGTGGTCCATTTTATGTAACCTATAAAAATCAGCGCAAGGGTTCATTGAACAAAATATTTTTTTGCGTTTGCATATGTTTTGTAACTCGAGCCATTCATCTAGAGCTTCTCTCGAATTTAACCTCAGATGCTCTGATTGCCACTCTTAAGTGTTTTATGGCTAGACGTGTGAAATGTTCTAAGATTTTTACGGATAATGCTAGGAATTTTGTGGGGGCAAATTCCAAACTGAAAAAGTTTTACAAAATGATAAATTTTCCAGATGAAATTTTAGAAAGTTATCTAATTTCTGAAGAGATTGACTGGAAATTCATACCTCCTAAATCTCCCCATTTCGGAGGACTTTGGAGGCAGGTGTGAAATCAGTTAAACATCACCTTAAACGAGCGATAGGTGATTTGCGGTTTAATTACGAAGAGTTTGAAACTATAATTATTCAGATAGAGGGCATTTTGAATTCTCGACCTCTTACACCTTTATCTAATGATTTTGATAATTTTGAGGTCTTGACTCCAGGTCATTTTTTGATCGGGAGATCCATCAATGCTATACCTGAACCAATGTTAATTGATATTAATATCAATCGATTAAACCGTTGGCAGAAGAATACGAGGGTCGTCCAGACAGTTTGGGCAAAATGGAGGTTAGATTATTTAAATACGTTACAGCAGAGATCTAAATGGGTAGTGGAAAAAGATAATTTAACAGTAGGATTATTGGTATTAGTAAAAGAAGATTTTTTGCCTGTATGTAAATGGGCGTTAGGCCGCATTAGTGAAATTTATACAGGATCAGATGGCAAGGTTAGGGTAGTAAAGGTTCGCACTAAATCAGGCGAATTAAAGCGTTCAATTGCAAAAATAGCTGTCTTTCCTATTCATAACTAAAAACAAAATAGTTATTAAATTATTGTATATTTGAATTTTTGTTATGTTCTGTATATTTGTTTGCTGTAGAAATTTTTATGTAAAATTTCTATGTAGATTTATTTTATTGTAAAAATATTCTGAGATATTGAAATTTGTACATTTCAATCCGGGGAGAATGTTTATTGCTGAAAACTGAGAATTTATAAGTCCCGTAAGAGGGCGTCGCGAATTCTCCTCGATTGAAAAATGTGAAGTGAACGGAATAGAGAATAATGTTGTTGTGAAGTAAGATGGCGACCAGAGTGTTCGCTCATCGTACTGTGATTTTAAATAAATAGTTATACAGTCCAAAAATAGTTATGTTTAATGAATAAAGCCTAACATATATAAACATGTAAAAATGTTATTTGTAGTTCTACCTGCCCCCTCACACACACAAAAAAAGAAAATAAAAGAAAAAGAAAAATAATTATAAAGGGAAAGGAAGTGTTAGAAACTTTTAATTTATTAATATTATTGTTATTGTTATATATCTTTTAATATTATTATTTATTTATTTGATTTTTAATATATATATATATATATATATTTCTCTGAATTATAATTTAAAGCATGTTATGAAGACATTATAGAACCTGATTATTTGTAATCAATATAATAATTAGCTGATTTAGGATTATACATAAAAAAGTTGTGATGTTGGGTTTTTGTATTTAAGATTAAAAATGAATTTTTGATTTGCAACAACTTATAAAGTAATTGTCCGATCTTGGTTACAAAATTCTAATGTAGATGACAGCACTAAAAGAATTTTACTTATCATTAATTTAAAATACTTTATAACTTGAAAGGGAAGAGTAGATAGAGCAGTAGATGGAACAATATAAATTGTTCATGTTCCCTTTTCTTAAAAAATATCATGTGTTGCCAGTTAATAAATATTACGTGAATTCCCAACTCTATATTAAAAACTGTATTTCTTTAATCCTATTTATAATCAATTTCCTCTCAGATGCTTTAAATAGAATATAAAGTATTTTTTTGTGTGTTTAGTTTTATTACGATAATACATAATAATTATTATATTTATATTATTAATAAAATTATACCCTTAATATGCTCTTTTTAAACTGCCAGAATTCGGCATTGACTGCAACTTATCTAAATACACGTGTAAAGGTATTAGCTGTGTTTGTATGAATGCATGAATTTATATAAATTCTGAAATTTAAATTACTAACTGTTTATATTAATGAGTATTTTTTTTTTTTAACTCAAATGATTCATTTTCATTTTTATTGTACCACGCGTGATGGTCGAAATTGTATGGATTTATTTATTGATATATTTATTTCACATTTTTTCAGGTTGCGGTTAATCGGGCAATAGTAGAAATATACATTTAAGCGGTGCTTATTATTATTTCTATTTCAGAAATTAACCGTATTTTGCTAATGATATCGTAATATTGTCTTGAAACGAGTTACGAATCATTCGTTCCAATTTTTATCCATTTTTTGTTCATGATAGTTCTCCCTTTTTACATTCATTTTGTAGTTATTCTTATAAAATTAATGTAAATTCAATTTTGATATCCTACATTTCGTACAATGAGTTTATTGGTGCTGACAATGATTCAATTTTTCTGGTATTTTTTCATTGGTTAAATTGTTATTGTTACATAAAGTTTTACAAAATCTTTCACATATTTAGGATTTCCTACATATATATCGTTATCTATTTGTCTTTTTTTTATGCATTCATCTTCCTGATAATATTTACCTTTCACATATTTTAAATGTTATGATTTTTTAATAACTCATTTAGAAGTGATTGGTTCTATTTATTATAAAACTCATTAGTCTTTAGTTAATTTAATAATTGTTGTACAATTTAATATGTATATGTCTATATCATGTATTGATATTCAATTTATAAATTTTATTTAAAAATGATGAGGATTTGTAATATTCTATAATGTGAATATATATATAATGTTTTATATCGATTAATCGTCCGCAATGTGCTAGTGAATTAGTGGTATTGTGCTTGATTTTGTATCACAAGTTAAAGGATCCAACTTTATTTTGTATAACGTCAGTGTTATGTATTGAAGCTAAATTTCTTAATTTAATTTTAATAATTGGAAATAGATTATGAATTGCAATTATATATATATATATATACAGCATAGAAACGTTTAATAAACAAACTGACAGATTTCATACACTCAGAAACGGCGAAATTATCTCAGTATGTAATGATAAATAAATAATAAATGAAATTTATCTTTACAAACATTGAGAATTCATTCTTTATTATTGTGTGCTCGAGTGCGCGAAAGTAGTCGGTTTATTCATCAAAAGGATATTTAAGCCTTCATATTTACTGTAATAAATTTTACACATTAGATAAAAACCTCAGTTAACGACACCCAACCAGTACACTTCATCACTTCATCAAAAATCTAACTTCAATAAGCATTTTCTTGTAATATTCTGCCAAGAAATGCTATCTAGTGTTAATTTATCTTAACTTTTATAACTTAAAATATATTAAATGAACTTTAAAAGTTCACTGTTTTACTGAAAAGGTGTCTGCTTTTCAAAGCTATTCATCAGAGAATGTTTTGAAAACGTATTGCGTTTATTTATACAAATACGTCACTTTGTTTCGAAAAGGAGAGAACCAATAATTATTAGAGTAGAAAGTAGAAGTAGCAATTTTTTGGATTGAATTCAATCAGAGAAAAGATATTATTATTATTATTATTATTATTATTATTATTATTATTATTATTATTATTATTATTATTATTATTATTATTATTATTATTATTATTATTATATTTTCTCTAATTAAGTTCAATTCAAGAAACTGCTACTTCTATTTTCAACACTAATAAATTATTGGCTCTCACATTTTCAAAACGAAGTGACTTATTTTTATAAATAAACAGTTCTTACAAAGGAACCACTTTTGGTGTTGCTTGCACCTAGCATCGAGACCTGATGCGTTTTGTAGCCCTATACATAAAAGTTAGAGAATCGAAAAATTTTCTCTGTTAAAATAATATTTTATATACTTTTTTATACTTTTAATTTTTTATTATTACATATTTATTTGTTTATTTCATGCCAAAAGTGAGTTAAGTCGCCAAATAGGGCGCTACAATTTTTCCGCCAGCTTTATCCAAAGAGAAAATGTACAGAACATATTACTAGAATTGTATCAGATTGCGATTTTTTTAAAATAATTGATAGCATAAGAAACAAATATATAAGACGATAAATATATAAGTAATAAATGCAATTCTATAAAATTTTCGATGATTATTGAAAACTGTTTTTTAGTGAAATACAAAATAAGCAAACTATTTTCTTTTGAAATCGAATGAAATAAGGATTCGAATGTTTAAAATGAAATGTTGCTGTATTAAATGGTCCTTTGGTAAAAGTAATCATAAAGTAAATTAATATTTTTACGCAATTTAGAAAAATTACTGTGGCGTAATAGGTCGGACATTGCAATTTCTAGCTATTACAAATTCAGCTATGACATTTGGCTAGAGTTGCCGGAAAGCTCTACTTTTGAAAATAAACGCTAACTGTTTCCCCGCCAAAATTATGAATATAAAGTTGCAATTTTTCAAAATCAAATTCGTGGGTTTTTGAAGGAATTTTCAAACTTTTTTCAATATTTTATACTTATTATTAACTAATTTTTATTTTTAAATGCTTTTCATTAAAAAAAAATCAATGTTAATAGTCCGATAAGTGGTCTCGAAAATTGCATTTTCAGAAAGTTATGCTACTGTATAATCAAGAAATATCATTTTAACAAAAAAAAAAAAAAAAAAAAAAAAAAAATTATTGATTCTCAAACTTTTTAATATAGGGCTTTAAAATGCACCAGGTCTCAATGCTAGGTGCGAGCAACATCAAAAGTGGTTCCTTTGTTAGTTATTAAAATATTCTCTGATGAAGAGCTTGGAAATACTAAGAAGTTTTAAATAAAATGTATATTTTTTAATATTACTATATGTATCATCTCTTTTATTATTTTAGTCACCTTTTAAGTAAAACAGTGAACTTTTTAAAGCTCATAAAATATATTTTATGTTTGAATCAATGTGAAATACTGCGTTTCGCTTTATGATATTATTAGCCCTCGGTATGCTATTTCTTTCTCAAAAATAATTTTATCTCCAATAAATAACGTTACCTTGTGTACGCTAGCCGTAAAACAAAAGCCGATGTTTCATTGTTCGATTAATTAATCTACACCCCTTTTTTAAATCTTCTAAGCATCGCACATTTTCAATACTTATACCGTCGTACTGGGCGGGAAAAAAAGTATTTTTTAATTAAATTTATTTGAAAACCTTATCTTCTTTTTTTTTTATATATTAAATTTTTTGTAGTTTTTAGCGACATTTGTTTCATTTTGGCAACTCAAGTACTCCATTTCTGTAGAAAGTAAAAAAAAAAAAAAAAAAAAAAAAAAATGTTGAAAAATAGCAATTATATCTTTTTGTTGCCATTTTATAAAAATTGAAAATAAAATTAATTAAAATACGTGCTATTTTGAGAAAAATATAAATGAAGGATTTATGATAAAACATGGAGCTTATATAAACTATTATAATTATTCACTATTATAAACTATATTTAATTTTAACTATCTATATTAATGCAAATGACGTCATTTTACATACAATAAAAGCGTCTGCATTAAGTCTAAAAATTGAAATATGTTTTGCAGTAGAGTCCCGATTATCCGAGTCCCGCTTAACCAAGTTATATCCTTCTGATGGACTGGTGGTTTCTATTATTATGAAACAGACATTATAAGTGAAGCGTTAGGTGAAGATGAAAGAGCAATCGTAAAATGTTAGAACTCTGATTTTCTGGTCAGAATGGAAAAAAAAATGGCCATAATTTTTTTTTTCAAAAAAAATTATGGTCATTTTTTTTTTTCCAATTTTATTTTATTCTTTTACTTATTATATTATTTTATTCATTTTTTCCATTTTTTTCCCCAAAAATGGCCATAATTTTTTTTTTTGAAAAAAAAAAAAAAAAAATATGGCCTTTTTTTTTTCATTCTGACCAGAAAATCAGGGTTCTAACTTTTTACGACTGCCCTTTCATCTTCACCTAACTCTTCATTTATAATGGCTGTTTCATAATAATAGAAACCACCAGTCCACCAGAAGAAAATGAAGTAATGGATATGTCGGGGGCGACACTAAATTCTGAAAAAGCAGAATTCCTGTTCTCTAGTTTGTTATAATTTATTTTTTAGCTATTCGTTTTTCAAAAAAGCTATGATGTCAGTTACTGGAGTTATTGACCATAATTTAGAGAACAATTAATTTTTAGTAATACAAGTATAATTTTTCAAAATTTTGTCAACCGTAATTTTTTAATGTATCTCTTTGAAAAACAAAGATAAGTATAAAATACCTATAAAACATTGTAATAGGGATTTGAAAAAGAAAGAATCCGTAAAGTGTCAGTTACTGGTATTTCACCTTATAAGTTTTACATTTTAATGATAATTTAATTTTTTTTTCTGATTTACATTATAAAATAAATATAAGTTCAACAGTTTTATTATAAATGTTTTAAAACGAAGAAAATATTTTATTTTCCATACAATATTTTTAAATGTCTTTATCGATCCAGAAGTATTTTAGGTGATACTAATAGATTTCGAATGCATGATACAGTCAAAATAAAATACCATATATTTACCACAATATTTGCAGTGTTATATTTCCCGATTCCAATTAGTCTCGCGCAATACATACAGGATTTTTTATCAAGTTCTACGAAGCTTTCCAGAATAAACAGTGTGCACGGCCGTTATAATTTAAGATTTCAGTTCACCAGTGTCACGAATTAGAGATTGGTAGACAATGTTTTTTGACATATCTCCATAAAGAAGAAGTATCAAAGCTGTCTTGTCTGGAGATCTAGGTGGCTACTGTATTGGACCTCCTCGTAATGCCGTCTAGTTTAAAGTTCAGAAAAAAATTGATAATTTCTTTATGGAACATAGAAAACTTATAGTTATTTTTTAAAAGTGTAAACATGCATTTCGTACGCCTTGTATATTATCAAATATAATTTATAGCGATGGTTACATATAAAATTAAATATGGTGTCATGATAACTCGAACATGCATTAATAAAAAGGGAACTGTATCACACTTTAATGAAACCCTCTTACTTTAAGAAAAAGCATATTATAGAAATACACGTCAATAAAAAACAAAACATGGCCATTTTGAAAAAAAAAATAACTTAGCACAAAAATTGCAGGCTTTGAGACAAGACTACAGCATCGGAGAAGATAAAATTAATTTCTAAAAATAATTTAAAATGTATAATAAACAATATAAATAAAATAAATAAACAAAATAAATAATTAAAAAAAAATACTTTGTAATTCATTTCTGTCATATATTTATTCTGTTGGAAATCTATATTTTAAGTTTTAACATAATGAGAAACGATCTGTAAATAAATCATTCATTGCTGAATGACAGTTTAGATTATCTCCACAATTCCAGAAATTTAAGTGTCATCTGCATAAAGTCCAGAGTAATCAATTTCACCATTTTGAATTATCAATTTCAGTGGACAAATCTTCCCATTTTACGATATGTTTCTATTGAGAATTTGATGTACAAGTCACATTCCCAAAAATCTTTATATAATTAATTAAAACCTTTATTCCTTAAACTTTTAAACAGTAAAGCACAATTAGATTGTATATCCACTATAAAAATCATTTCATTTGAAATTGGTATTAAATTATATTTATTCAAATCATATTTATATAATAACTTGCATAAAGGAATATTATTCATACATTTAGAAAAAAAAAACAAAAAAACACAGTAAACATAATATATTTTTTAAAGCTACAATAAGGATACCCTTATTTTCTCATTCTAGTTTTTTAAACAAATGTATAACTATAAATCTAAAGGATAAAACCAAATAACAGTAAAAAAAAATAAAAGAGAATAATATGACAGTAATAGCTATAGCGAAAGTATGTATAAAACAAAAACTAAGTATCAAAATGTTAAGCATAGCAAAAATTACTTTCGGCAAAATTGATTTCTATTTTTGAACTCGTACACACAAACTAAACAAATCAGTTAAAGATAGAAAAGGTAGTTAAACTTTAATTTAATTTAAAACTCTTTCCTTATAAAGCTGATATTTAATTTTGAGAAGTATTTTTACGATTATGTCTACTCTGTGTGAATGAATGAGATAGCAGGTATAATTAATTCCTATAATTGTTTTGGTTAGCATACACATAATGTATGTAAATTTGAAATTCTGCGATTACAGTAACTTTACAAAATACACATTCAAAATGAAGAAACATCGTGTTCTTGCTATATACTAATGAAATTACTTATTAAGTTTATGATACTATTTTAAGTTGATGCTGTGGATTTTGAGATGTGACTGGTCATTTTTACGATTATATACGATTATTGTATACTTTGTGTGCATGAATGAGTTAGCAGGTATAATTCATTTCCATAATTGTTTTCCATAATTTGAAATTCTGCGTTTACAGCAACTTTACAAAGTACACTTTCAAGAAGAAGAAATATAGTGTTCTTGCTATGTACTAAAGAAATTACTTATGTTAAGTTTCTCATATTATTTTTAGTTTATGATATGGATTTCAGATGTGACAGGTTATTTTTACGATTATGTCTACGTTGTGTGTATGAATGAGTTAGCATGGATAATTAATTTCCATAATTCTTTTGGTTAGCATACTCATAATGTATGTAAATTTGAAATTCCGCTATTACAGTAACTTTACAAAGTACACATTCAAGAAGAAATAATATAGTGTTTTTGCTATTTCTAATGAAATTACTTATTTTAAGTTTATGATACTTCTATAATTATTAACTTTAATTTTATTAATTAATATGGATTACGTTTTTTAATATCACGTTAATAAGAAGCTTTTTTTTCTACGAAGCTTTCTTGTAAACACATAATATATTAACGGGGGAATAACACGGGCGTAATATAAATCCAGTATAAATAATTAAAAAAAGATACTTTTAGTAAACAAATTTCGGTTAGTATTTTTTAAATCATATTTTATATTAAGTAACCCTACAAAACTATATTTTGAACTATAGTGCAAATATAAAATTATCGATTAAATGTTTAATAAATATATTTTGTTTAAAATAGTCTCTAATTTTATATTTTTATTTTTATGCTGAGAAAAAAAAGATCCTTCATTAATTTAAAAAAATTTAGACAACTTGGGAAAAGAATTTTAACCTATATGGATCTAGAGTTAACACCTTTAAAGCCATACAGTAAAATTATCATTATTATCATTTGATCATTCATTCTTATTCGCTGTTTATCCTCATTATCTAGTTTATCATTGACGACGCAAATTGTCAGAGCCAAATGTCGCATCAGAGAAAGGCCGATGTTACTGTAGGCTGATGTACTGTACAAATGTAAACATTCCAGAGATTCCTCTGAAATGAATAAATAACTCTTCTAAACCGGTGTTTTTTCTCTTCTACGTATGAATCCCCCAAGCCTCGAAAAAGCACGAATGCAATAAGGCGGTTCTAAAGGAAATTTGATAGTAATACAGAACAAAGCTGGTGTCGAGCACTGATAAAGCAATGGACTGTGGTTACTTTTCCATAGGTTTTTATTTATATTATTTATTGCCAAGGGGCAATCTTTGAAATGAGCTTCTGATTTGAGAGCGAGGGCGCTCGTTACAAACGTGTTATTCGGGAGACAACGAAGTTCAACTGCACGTTACATCATCTATCAGCTAGGTGGCGCTGATCACTTAATTAAACTTCGGGAGCGCACATACCGGCCCCCATTGAAGTATTCTGATAGTTCAATGATACACAACAAGTAAATATACAATAACATACAAATGATATTACAAATTATTGGTTACACATGAAGCACTACATATAAATACAATAATAAGAAATAATAAATTCAATAGAAATAGGTTAAGCTTAATTGATATTTTCGTTATTTACAATAGGTAACACACAAAGGTTGGAAATACTTCTTTTGTAAGTTCCGGATGGAGTCCGGACTATTACAACCCTAACATTGTCATCATTTCCCTTGATGATTTCTAAAATACGACCTACTATCCATTTACAAACTGGTAGGTCTCCATCTTTTACCAGAACCATCATACCTGGTGCAACATTTTGTTTTTTAAAGAGCCATTTGGATCTCTGCTGCAAATGGCTTAAATAAGAATTGGACCAATTTTTCCAAATTAATTGCACCATTTTCTGAGTTTTCTGCCATCTGTCGAGCAAGTTTTCTTTTTCATTAATCAAATTTGGCTCAGGAAGAGCATTGATTGGTCTACCAATCAGGAAATGACCTGGGGTCAAAACTTCATAGTCTTCTAATTCAGAAGATAATGGGGAAAGAGGGCGCGAATTGAGAATACCTTCAATTTGCGTAGTAATAGTCAAAAATTCTTCAATAGTTAATTTCATAACACCAATAGTTCTTTTTAAGTGGTATTTGAACTGTCCGACGCCTCTCTCCCAGAGTCCTCCAAAATTTGGGGAACGAGGGGGAAGAAATTTCCAGAGAACTTGCTCGGATGACAGAAAATTTGATACATCATCATTTTTTTTATTTATAGAATTTAATAATCTCTTTAGTTCCGCAGATGCTCCAACAAAGTTGGATGCATTGTCACAAGAGATTGTACTACTTTTGCCTCTGCGAGCAAAAAATCTTTTAAGGGTTGCAATTAATGCATTAGAAGTTAAGTCAGAAAGTAGTTCTAAATGCACTGCTTTAGTAACCATGCATATGAAAATGGCTACATAAACTTTATTAAATATTCCCTTTCTCTGATTGCGATATTTAATAAAAAATGGACCGCATAGGTCAAGACCTGCATTGGAAAACGGTGGCCCTTGTATTACTCTTTCAGGGGGCAAATTACCCATTATTTGACTTACAATTGTAGGTTTAATTTTGAAACAATGAACACACTCGTGTACAACTTGACGAGCAATGTTTCTTCCATTAACAGGCCAAAATATTTGTCTTACACTATTTAATAACCCTTGAGGACCAACATGTAAGTCTCTTTTATGATAGTAAAGAAAGATAATTTTAGTCAATTTACAACTTGGGGGTAAAATAATTTGGTGAGATCGGTCATAGCTTAAATTTGAATTGGCCAAACGACCACCCACTCTTAATAGATCATCTTTATCTAGGAAGGGATCTAAAAATCTCAACTTACTTTTTACAGGGACAGACATGCCCTTTTTCAATGCCGAAATTTCTGATGAAAAATACTCACCTTGAGCTCTGTTAATTAAGAAGTTTCTAGCAACCTTTAGTTCCTCTAAAGTTAAGGAACCTTTAAGTTTGACAGTATTTTTACAGTTGTGAACAAACCTGAAAATAAATGCTAACACTCTCATTAATTTGATATAACTATTTGAAATATTAAGAAAAGAGTCATTAAAGTCATAATTTATAACTGAAGTGAGAACCGGAACTGATTTTAGTTCCTTTAAAAATTGTTCGTCTTTCTTATAAGAGTCCCCTTGTGGACAAAAATTTACAATGTCTTGTTTCAGGAAAGTGGGTCCTTCCCACCAGAGTTTGTTAGTAGCTACCGATTTTGCATCTTGACCTCGGGATAACACATCCGCCGGATTCAGTTTTGATGGCACATATCTCCACTCGTAGTTTTTGGTAAGTTCTTGAATCTTAGACACTCTGTTCGCAACAAAGGTTTTAAGAAGATGTGGGGATATGTCTATCCATGCTAGGGAAATTGTGGAGTCCGACCAAAGTATGACCTTGTCGATTTGAAGTTTCATAGCTCTAATTACCTTTTGAGCAAGTTGGCACAACAACAGACAGGCTGAAAGTTCAAGCCTCGGAATGCTGACAGTTTTAATAGGGGCAACTTTACTTTTGCTGCAAATGAGGTGGCAAACAGGCGAATTTGAGTCAGAGTTCGCTTGAAGATAAAGGGAAGCTCCGAAAGCTTTCTCACTCGCGTCAGCAAAACCATGTAAGATGATAGTTGATGCATCTTTAATAAGAATACACCTTGGAATTTGGAATGTTTCTATAAGAACTAGTGAACTGAGGAATTTGTCCCACTCTTGAGCAACATGAAGTGGAATTTTATCATTCCAGCCGCACTTTAGCAACCATAGTTGTTGCATGAAGATTTTTGCACGGCAAATTACAGGACCGAGCAAGCCAAGGGGGTCAAAGAGTCTTGCAATTTGACTTAGAATTTCGCGTTTTGTGTAGTCAGAACTTCTGTTGACAGTAACCTTAAAGTTAAATGTATCACTACTGCAGTCCCATATTATTCCGAGAGTTTTTGTTGAAACCTCTTCGGCATTTTGATTAAAGGGAAAAATTTGAGAATCAGGATTTATTCCTTCAATAACATTAGAACGCCATTTATGCAAGGCCATCTGACCTTTTTTGAAGATGTCTGTTAGTTGTTTTTTAATTTCAAAAAATTCGGAAATGTCTGATGCACCTGACAGGCAATCGTCCATGTACATATCGTTCTTTACAACTTCGGCAGCTAATGGGAAATTGTTTGCTTCATCTACCGCTAACTGCTGGAGCACTCTAGTGGCAAGGTATGGACTACTTGCACAACCGTAGGTGACCGTTTTCAGAGTGTAGATTTTGTCCGGTTCCTCCCTCCCTTCTCTCCACAATATTTTTTGGTATCTAGTATGCGACGGATTTACTTCTATTTGTCGAAACATTTTATTTACATCAACTGTAAATGCGAAAATATGTTTTCTAAAACGAATCATAATCGAAAAAAGATCATCTTGTATTATCCCTCCTTTAAACAATAAGTCGTTTAAAGACTTCCCATTAGTAGTTTTACAACTCCCATCAAAAACAACCCTCAGTTTAGTTGTAGTACTCGATGGTCGCAAAACACCGTGATGAGGGAAAAAATATCCTTTATCAGGATTTATGTCATCGGAGTTTTCTTCCATGTGTCCTAAAGTAGCGTATTCCTTTAGAAATTCTGAGTATAATTCCTTTAATTTGGGATCACGCTCTAAACGGTTCCATAACTGATTTAATCTTTTAGCGGCAATTTGTTTTGAATCTCCCAGAGAATTATCTAATATTTCAATCTTAAAGGGTAATTCAACAACGTATCTGCCGTCAGGTTTTCGATAGTGAGTCTTTAAAAAATGTTCATTACAGTAATTTAACTCCTCACTCACTAACGGTTTTAATTCACTTACTTGCTCCAATTCCCAAAAAGAACTTATTTCTTTTTCCAAATTTGTATAATCTGTTACAAGAAAACAAGAATCTGAAGATTCTCTTAAATTCGAGATAGAATTGCATACAGTGCCTGATATAACATGCCCGAAAAATGTTTCTACTAACATTAATTGCGAATCATCAATTTTAATCTTATTCGACCCTATTAATTCATAGAATAACTGCGCTCCAATCAGTGCATGTACGCGTTTGGGTTTATTCCAATTATTATCCGCTAATTCTATATTCGACGGCAATTTTATTTTTGACGTATTTATATATTTAGGTGGCAGATTTGCAATTTTCGGAACTACTAACATATCTAATTGATAAGATTTAGTTTTATTTTCATTCGTTAATTCCGTACTAACAAATGATTTAGCGTTTAAACATAAATCATTAAGTCCGGAAATGGAAATATGAGTTTTTTGTTTACGCAACCCTAACAAATTTGCCGCATGAGAGCTCAATAAATGCGAGCTCGAACAACTGTCTAATGCAGCAATTAAAGGTTGAAATTCCCCAGAACCGTCCTTCAAATATATCACAGCTGTGTTTAAAATTACACAAGATTTATTTATTTCATTTTCCTTTGCGAAAAATGTTTGATTATCAGGAGAGGGGGAGGGAGGAGAATGCAGGCTCCGATCAGTCTGGCCATCAACTCTGAATTGCTTACTGATATTATTATTTTCATTTAATGAATGAAGTAAAGTATTATGTTCTCTGCTGTCACAAGAAAGGCACTTATTTTTAGATAAACAAGGATTAGGTAAATGATTATTTAGACAAGACTGGCATAAATTGTTAGTTTTAACAAATTCTGATCTTTTCATCACATTCATTTGTTTAAACTTCTCACATCTGTATAAAGAATGTGAATCTGTACATCCTAAAATACATCCTTTTCTCTGTTTTGATTTTGTTAAAAGGGATTTTTCAATGTTTGGCTTAGTGCCAGATTTCCAATTATTATAAGGGAACCTTTTTTGTTCTTTTGATATAACAGTATTTTGAAGAATGCGACTTCGTTCTTCCAAAAAGCTTAGAAAATTATTTAATTTAGGAATTTCGTTTTTAATTAATTTCATTTCGAAAGACCTTTTAATTTCAGGATCGAGTTTTTGAAATAAGATGTGCATTATTAAAGAATCTGAGAGTCCGTTAGATTCAAACTCAAGTAATTTTAATGCACGCAAATTACATTTGGTATTATCAATTAGTTGCATTAAATGATTAGGAGAATCTGGTACTTTTGAAAAATTAAGTAGTTTAATAATATGGCAATCAATGACAGCTCTTTTATTTTCATATCTTTCTTCTAAAGACTGCCAAAGAGATTCGTAGGTGTCTTGGGCCGATTCAAGTCTTTTAGCATCACCCTTTAGACAGCCTTTTAAGTAGCATAACTGCTGAGTTGAGTTTAGATTTTTATTATTTCCGATAATGGACATAAATTGAGCTTTAAAATTTTGAAATTCATCATATTTCCCATAGAAATTGGGTAGAGGTAAGTCTGGTATTTTAAAGTTAGTACTAACAGTAGGATTTTCTTTTTTAATATTAGCATATTCATATTTAGATACAAAAATGTTAATTTTTACCTCCGATTCTTCCAGTTCATCTTCTAGCTCAGTTGCTACTTCCAAAGACTCTGCTATATCGACATCTTCCGGAAGCGTTGTATAGGATTCGATCAGGTTACGGAGTGAAGTTTTAATTTCCATAATAGAAACCTTTTTGCCTTCTAAACGCAATCGTTCTTCTTGCTGCTCTTCTTGCGATTCCTTTAAATGGGTGCACTCATATTCGTTAATAAATTTCGTGATTTTGTTTAGTTTGGTTTTCAATACGCCACGTTGGCGATTTAAAGTAGTTAAAGTAGTCATTTTTTTTTTTAATTATTTGCTGTGCTCCGGTCGGCTAGGACCATATGTCGAGCACTGATAAAGCAATGGACTGTGGTTACTTTTCCATAGGTTTTTATTTATATTATTTATTGCCAAGGGGCAATCTTTGAAATGAGCTTCTGATTTGAGAGCGAGGGCGCTCGTTACAAACGTGTTATTCGGGAGACAACGAAGTTCAACTGCACGTTACATCATCTATCAGCTAGGTGGCGCTGATCACTTAATTAAACTTCGGGAGCGCACAGCTGGAACAAACGTTATTTTAAGGCAGTTAACCTCTTTACGTTTTATTCTTTAGTTCGTGAAATTTGATTGATGTTTTCAATATGGAGTACATTTCTAATGAACAATGTATAGCAGTTTTACATATGATAAGCAAAATATCTCTAAACTGTCAACAATTTTACTAAAAAAACATTTTATAATACTATTAATCTCGTGAAATTATTATGTTTTTCTTCATTATAATTAATTAAAACTTAATTATTTTTTTTATCTCTCGTTTTATCTCATCATCTTTCCTTAGGATAGATAAACTCAATAAAAGGAGGAAAATTTTAAATATTATAACTAACAAATACAAATTCCCTTTAATTTTTTTTAATGTGTTATTGGTGGAAGACTATATGAATGTTTATATAATTAGCTTGCATTTAAACGCAGTGAACTTTCATTAGAAAAAAAATCGTTAAAAATCTATAAAAATAGTGAACATTTCAAGTCCACTCTACAATGTTGTAAATAAATAATATTTATAAAATTATGAGGCAAAAAGTACAGAAGGATTGTAATTTAAAATTTCCAAAACATAGCGCAGTCAGATTTAAGCTATCATCCAAAAATATTTTTATGGAAACTTATTTAAATTATTAAAAATATCGTAAATCTAAAATTTAGATAGAACTAGGTGACTGATAACTACAGTAATATAAAAGTGGTTCGAGTTGACTTTTTAATCATTATTACTGAAACAACAATGAGATGTTTAAGAAAGTGTAAATTAGAGTAATGTAATTTTGATTACCTCAAGTAAATCCCGATGTAAAATTTCGATCATCTGATGTGAAATATTCAGTAATCTTATATCGAATTCTGAAAAAAAAAATGCCAATAACAAAGCAAAAGCAAAAAGGCTGAACTTAACAAAGTCTGTAAATATTTTTAAATGTCATGTTTGCAGAGAAATAATTTTGAATCCTTATTGCCTTAACATACAGAAAATGCTTTTTATAAGAAAAAAGTATAATATTTTACATTTTGTTCAAGATCATTATAATTAATACATAACTACTTAGTTCGAAATTACATCTTCAAATAATAAAAAAGAACGAATCATAGTCCTACGCTTGATTTATTAACAAATGTGCAATAACCATTTTGCAAATTTTTTTTCCTATTTATCCGTATTTTATGTATAATAAAAATTGCTATATATTTATAACATAATTGTTTAACTGTTGTTTATAACAAATTTAGTTATTATATTTGTATTTTATATCCTAAATGAAAGTTATTTTTATTTGCCATGTTTCCATGATTGAAATAGAAAAAAAAATAATGGAAAGCAAAATATTTTAGGGAGGCCCCTTTATTGATATTATAGAAAATAGAGATGGATCATTATTTTTTCAAAACATTTTCAGTAACTGTGCAGTACGTTAACAGAAAATATGGACGCAAAATAAATGTAACGACAGAATTACAGCAATTGAGAGCCTTGAACGAAGAACAAAAAAATTTACATAATTCAGGAAATATTTCACAATGATCAGTAAAGTTAATGGAAGTAGATAAAATATTTTAACAATTTTTCAATTATCGAGAGAAATAAAATATTTTGTCGGATTGCTTTCTATGTTACTTAAGTAAATACCTTTTAAAATGCGATAAAATTTTACTTAAAATTCTATAAAAGAAGAATAACACAATAAATTAAACCTATCTAACACCATTTTAGAATTTCCAATGATTCTACGATAAACAAAATACAATAAAATTTAGATAGTACGAAATATTAAACTGATAATCCTTTTATGTTGCTCTTTTCAGAATTATAAATGAGAAATAAAGATTTTAACTTTTATGTCTGTTGTCATTAAATTTTGTAACTTTTGATAATACTGTAATAGTTTACTGAAAGTATCTTTGATTGTATTTCGTAAAATTATGTTAATTTTGTTATTAATTAACGGAGAAGACATAAAGCAATGCACAAAGTTTACTTATGTAAAAAAACTGGAGACATGCTGTTTAATGCTTCAATTTTATTACCTACTATTTTATACTATATATTAAAAGTATGCTTAAAACTATAGTCTATATATTAAAGCAATTAATACTTAAAATATTATAAAACAATATTTTTTCGTTTTATTAATTTTGTTAAATTTAGGTTTTGAAGTTACATAAATGTTTAAATGGATTCTGTAATGTTTATTAGTCTGCCAGCATTACATTGAAAGACTATACAATATGGAAAATGCATACTTTTAGAAATAGAAAGGTATTTCCTGGAAGCAAAATAACTTTCAATACATTGCTATCATAGTTTAAATATTTTTTAAATAATTCATGTCCACGAGCTAGTATCCAGTATCTGGATTTAACATGAACCCGTCGAGGTTTGGATTGGGTCGTATTGACGATAATTTTTGTTGTTGTTGTTGAATGCCCGTTTCGGATCAGTTGACTTAAAACATTTCGGTTTCGTATAAAATTTGGACTGTCTTGGGTCGGGTTCGATTTAACCTGATTTTTCAAAAATTCAGTTTTTCTTATTAACTATGTATTTGAGAATTGACTATGTATTTGAATTTTCATGCAAAAAATTGAAATTGATATTAGAGTAATTGATAATTGTAAACATACATAGTAAACATGCATCTTATTTACTCAATAATTGTATATGGGTTAATTTTCCTTCACCTCTTTTTCGGACCGGGTTATGTATTGAATATGTCGGATTCCAGTCGGGTTTCGGGTGACTTTAGGCACAGTTTTAAGATGCAGGCGCAGGAGTCTAACGCAAACGATGTAAATGCTTGAAGGGAACGGTGACTTACAACGATAGGTGAAGTTATTTTCTTTTGATAATTCTGCATCGTACTTTGTTATGCAATATAATTTGATTACATTGCATAGTTTCGAAAATAAAAAGGTGTTTCAAAACATTATATTAAAAAATAAAGAGAATGTTGTAACTGATTTTTTTCTTTGTATTAAAAGGAGAAGTTATGGATTTTAGATATACACCTTAGATCAATCCTTATTTCCTGAAGATACAGGAAATAGTTTTCATAAAAAAGTATAATCCTTTATATTTTGAAGAAAATGACTATAATTAGTACATAAATACTTACTTAGACATTACATCTTCTAAAAAAAAACCAATTTAAATTTATTAAATTATTAAATTATTAATTTTTTGTTAAATTTATTTACACAAGTATAATTACAATTTTGCAAATATTGCTTTTTATACATTCATAATTAATGTATAATTAAAAATTGTTATATATTTGTAAAATATTTGCTTATTTTGTATCATAAATTCAAGTTCATTTTATTTATCATGTTACCATGATTGAAAAGGAGAAAAACTCATAGAAAACAAACAGTTTTAGAAAACCAATATTATTTATATCATTATAGAGCACGATCAATATATTTTCGAAACATTTTCAGTTTATCTACTCCAAGTGCAAAATAAACATGGAAATAAAACAAATTTAACGATATTACAATATTTATATTTATAAACATTTTCAAAATTCCGCATGTTACATTTGGTTAGACATACATAATTTTAATCATTGTAATTGTAGAGAAACAATGGATGAAAAATCGAGCAATAAATCTTAATGGTGTTTTCAAAGTTATATTATCGGTGAAAAAATATCAGTTTGACATTTGGAACTAGTCATAAAAATGACCAATACTAAAAGTACGAGTATAATTACTGCATTTTGCTTATGCCTTTGTTTTTAGATATTTGCATAATGATGATATTCAGTGAAAAAAATATCAGTTTGACATTTAGAACGAGACATAAAAATGTACAATAATTAGTTTACGCGTATAATTACTATATTTAGCTGGAGTATTAATTTTATTTAGTTTATTTTTCCAATTTTTATTGAACGTTGTAAAAAGAATAGCATAGAAGCAATGAATGACAAATCCAGGCGCAAACATTAGAGGTGTTTGCATACTGATGGTATTTAGTGGGAAAATATCAGTTTGACGTTTGGAACTGGACACAAAAGTGAACAGTTATGATTGATCGCGTATAATTACTGTACTTTTCATATGCTTTTTTTTTCTTGCTTTATTTTTATGAATTTGTATTGATATTTGTAAAAGAATAGCAGAGAAACAATAAATGAAAAATCAAGCGTTAAATATTATAGGTACTTGCATAGTGATGATATTTAGTGGGAAGTATCAGTTTGACATTTGCAACGAGACGCAAAAATTAACAATAATGAATGAACGCGTATAATTACTGTATTTTTCTTATGCTTTCTTTATTGCTTTATTTTTATAAATTTATATTGAACTTTGAAAAAAGAATAGCAGAGAAACAATAAATGACAAATGAAGCGATAAATATTATTGGTATTTGCATAGTGATGATATTTCGTGGGAAAATATCAGTTTGACATTTGGAACGACACACAAAGTGAACAATAATGAATGAACGCGTATAATTATTGTATTTTCCTCATTTTTTTTACCCGGCTGACAAGAAGGGTTATGTGTTTCACGCGTATCTGGGGATGTGGATTTCTTTATACCCTCGAAACATCCCAATGGTTCGATGGGTTTTAATGAATGAGGTCTCTATCGATTCGTCTTAACCGTCCTATGGTTATAAGGTAGGCTTTGTTTTTATAAATTCAAAATGGCAGTCGTAAAATACAAAATGGCGGTAGAGACGAAAAAAATATTTTACGCACCATATTGAGTGGCATATCATTGGATAGGTCTTTCAAAATGAAGACGATGTTTCATTGATTATTTTACAGTCAGAAGCTCCGTTTAAATATTACATGACCTGGAAGTTGTGTAGGTAGGATCTCTAGCTTTACTGCAACTCTAACCATCATAGACATCTATGGGCCTCATCAAAACTGTGTTTTATGGATAGGAACTAACAATTAAACACAACTTAAAAGTTATCATTACAAGTAAATAAAAAAATAGGTAAGTAATACAAAAAATAGTTTAACATTGATGGGAAATAATTAATTAGTTCGCATTTTACTCATTCGGTTTTTTTCATTTTTTAAATTAAATTTTTATTTGTTTACTGCTTTATTTTTATAAATTTATATTGAACTTTGTAAAAAGAATAGCAAAGAATCAATGAATGACAAGTCAAGTGATAAATATTATAGGTGATATAGGTGATTATAAGCATACTAATAACATTCAATGAAAGTGTAAGAGTTTTATATTTTGAACTAAACATAAAAATGAACAATAACAAATACACGTGTATAATTACTGAATTTTTCTAATAATTTTTTTATTTGCTTTATTTTTATAAAATTTTAATAAACTTTTTAATAAGAATAGCAGTGAATCAATGAGTGAAACATCAAGCAATAAATATTGTAGGCGATCTAGGCGATTAAAGACATAATGATAATATTCATTGAAAATATTAAATTGACATTTGGAACTAGGTGTATAAATGAACAATAACAAATGCACGTGTATAATTACTGTATTTTGGTTATGCCTTTTTTTACTTGTTTTATTTTTATAAATTTATATTAAACTTTGTAAAAAGAATAGCAGAGGAGCAATAAATGACAAATCAAGCGATAAATATTATAGGTTCTTTGCATAGTGATGATATTCAGTGAAAAAAATATCAGTTGGTCATTTGGAGAAGCACTTAAAAATTAACAATAATGAACGTACGCGTATAATTACTGTATTTTTCTTATGCTTTTTTATGCATCACTTTTTTATATTACATTTTGTAAAAAGAATAGCAGAGAAAGAATGAATAAAAATCAGGCGACACATCTTATAGTTATTTGCGAAGATATAATTTTCAGTGAACAAATATCACTTAGACGTATCACGTAAGGAAACATAAAAATGCATAATAAGAAATATAGGTGTTACTTACGGAATTCTGCTTATGCTTTATTTTGATCTATAATCTCTAATGATGGCATCTATTGTATTTAAGTCACTTACGATCGATGGTGAGAAATAGTTGTGAAAAGCCACAGATAATTCAGGTACATGAGAAAATTAAATGTTAAATTAAAAATACAGCAAAGATATTTTTCTTTAATTTTTTTAAATTTTATAAAGGAAATATATCTTTCTTTAACATTCTGCCAGGGGAGCTAAAAATAAACAAAAATGTATGTCTTTAAACAATGAAAATCTATCTATAGAAAGTTATTTCATACCTCAGAATTAAAGGTAAACATTTTTAGAATATGTATGGAATATTTGTCACAACACGTATTTTATTCTCCTAGAAGTTCAAAGATTGACAATTTTTTGTAACAGAAGTTTTTCAATAACGTTGTCCCAAGGGAATATTTTTAAATCATAAAAAGTCTCAAAATTACATTGAATAAATAAATTGTTACATATTTAATGAACACACGATATTTTTGTATATGTATGTTTGTAAATTATTTATGTACTTGCTACATAACAGGCTTGTTATATTCTACGTTGAATAAGTATCATTTTAAAATTTAAATGTATGTTTATTTATTTGATAGAAATTAAATATTTTTATTTTATTTGTCATTGGTAATTAAAAATTGAAGATATTTCTATGCGCATGTTTAGCGAATGAAGCTGTAGTTTACTTGAGTAAATATTTTGTGGCATTTATATGGGAATCTTTTTTTTTTTTTTTTATTAGGGAAAATACAGAAAATAAATATTTAGAAAATAGTTTAGTTTTGTGCTGAAGACATTAAAATTGTATTAAATGTTTGAATATGCGTCACTTTTACATAACGTTGGAATACATATGTTAGTGAAAACAAACGAAAACTATATTTCTCTTTAACAAAATGATTAACAATTCACGCAACGTAAATCAATATTCTGCCACTACAAATGAATAAAAAATAAAACCCTAAATTGCTATGCTTTACAAATAATAATTTTACCAAGAATTACACCAAAAATATGAAGGAATAGCTGCTAACAAGTCGAAGAACTGACGCTGCATTGCTAATTAAAACATCTATTTGTAAGCTTTTTAACTGTTAAAAAATTAGCATTCAAAAACCAATATTTCGTAAGTCTTTTTTTCTTTTTCAGAAAAACTTTACCAATTACTTAGAATTTTTCTGTAAGTAATATAAGTTACATAAATTCAGTAAGTTATATAAATCAAGAGGGAAAAGAGATAATGTTCGTTGTTTTACTTTTAAATGTTTCAATGGAGTAACAACAGATATAAAAATGCATACTATCACCATTTCCTTTAAATAGATATAATTTTTCAAAGCAGCCATTTTGTATAAGTTTTCATTGTATGTAAAATCTCTATAAATTTTTACTATGTGCAGATAAAGTCGCGAAAATTATATTATCTATTACAAAACATTGGCCAGATTTAAGGGTTTATTATTATTATTATTATTATTATCTTTAATACTACATTGCCCTCCACAAGTCAAAGAACAGGGACTGGATGCTTTCGACTGTACACGGTTTTTTGAATATACACCAAAATTATGGGCGAAATGTTCTTGAACTTCTCAGATATAAAAAACATGTTTGATTGCATATTTCTCGGTGACGATTCAGTCGGAGAATTAGGGGGTTAATAATAAATTTAATAATAAATTAATTTTTGCGATCACCTATGTAACAGAAAATGCTGAAAATGGTTCGTCATGGTGTTAAATTACTATTTGGCTCCTGTTCAATATTTCTGCACATTTGTGTAAGCATAGAACTTATATTCGTGAAGATGATCCTGCGTCTGTGAAAAGTTCGAAATTTTTTTGTTTATAACATACAGAGTTTTTAACCAAATTTAACACAACTTCCCGAAAATCTGACAAAGAACAGTAGCAACAGTATATTGCAATTAAAACATGAATATATTTTAATATTTGTTGAGTTATGGACATTTGTATGAAATAATTTTTAACTGCGCATGCGTGGAAGATTCTAAAATTTTTATTTTATAATTTGTTTGTCAGCTATTTAGGGCAGCTTATATTAAATGTTCAGTCAAATATCGCGAAAATTCGCAAAGATATAGTGAGTTGCTTTCTAAAAATAGCTTATTATAAAGGATTTCCCACAACTTTTCAATCAGCTCACTATAACTTTTGGAGTTTTTATAATATTTGACTGGACTTTTTATAGAAGTTGCCAAAAATAGCTGACTACCAAATTATGAAATAAAAATTTTGAAATCTTCCACTCATGCGCAGATAAAAAAAATTCATTCAAATGCTCATATCACATACAAATGCCAAATATTCAATATATTCATGTTTTAATTGCAATATAATGTTGCTACTGTCCTTTGTCAGGTTTTCGTAAAGTTGAGTTAAATTTGGTTGAAAACTCTGTATGCTATAAACAAAAAACTTTTGAAATTTTCACAGACACAATAACATCTTCACGAATATGAGTGCTGTGCTTAAACAACCGCAAACTAACGTTGAACAGGACCCAAATAGTCATTTAACACAGTGACAAACCATTTTCAGCATTTTCTGTTACATAGGTGATCGCAAATACTATTTTAATATTAAACTAGGTAGTACCTCCCTAATTGTCGTCCGGAATAAATCTTCACCAAGAAATATGAAATCAAGCATGTTCTTTATATCCCAGAAGTCCAAGAACCATTCGACATTAATTTTGGTAGATTTTTGACAAACCGTGTACTATCGAAAGCATCCAGTCCCTGTTCCTTAACTTTTGGAGCCAATGCATTTTAAATCATATTCATGATTTTGAAAATTTTTTGAATTTTTTTGCAATGCAGTTTTTGTTGCCATGTAAAATGATAATAATAATAATAATAATAATAATAATAATAATAATAATAATAATAATAGAAATCTTTGAAATTTTATTTTAAATGTTTTCCTATTGGTTTGCAAAGCATTACAAAATCGAAAACGTTGCGGAAACCCATTACTGTTATTGGATGGGCCAACTTTGTAATGTTGTAATTTAAGTATGGTATTTTTTAATACTCTTTTTATATATACATTCACAAAAAAATGTTAAAGTACATAAATTTAAAAAATTAGCAGAGTCCCCAAGTGAATGCGGACCCTGATTCCCTATAAGCAAATATTGGTTTTAGGGTTTAGTCTCTCCTCTTTGCTTTAGTATCCCCAATTAAAGTTTGAAGGATTAAATTTTAATTCCCTGCGCGCATACACACGTATATACATATATATATACGTGTGTGTGTGAGTGTTTTATGCAGACGGTGATTCAAAACGGATCTTTTAAAATTTCAGTAGTGATATTAAAGAAAATACATTTGATAGGGAACCAGAGACGTTAATACATTTATTGACCGTCAACTACAAGGTATCTCTTTTGAATTGGAATTATGATTGTTGTTCTAAACTTTAACAATAATGAAGCTAAAATAGTAATAATGATGATGATTTAATATAATAATAATGATATAATAAATATGAACATCATTTTAGTTGTGACATTAAACAAAATATATTTGATAGGAAAACAGAGACGTTAATACATATATTGACTGTCAAATGCAAGGTATTTCTCGAGAATTGGAATTCTGATTGTCGTTTTGAACTTTAACAATAATGAAGATATCGTAATAATAATGATGATGATTTAATATAATAATAATTATTTAATAATAATGAAGATCATTTCTGTAGTGACATTAAAGAAAATGCATTTGATACCTTTTATATCTAAATAATGCTAAATTAAACGCTTGGTTTGTACCATATTCCTATTTTATGTACCATTTTTCTAATAAAATATAAAACACCAATTTCTGAATTATTTTAATTAATTATTTTTACCTGCTTTAAACCAAGTAGTATCTTATATAAACTAACGAGTTTAGCATTAAAGCACATAAAGAAGCTTAAAACAAAATTTAAGACAATATATCTTATCTCTGATCAACGTAATGTTTCCCAGAGGTTCCATTAAAGCCAACGAGTTTTCAACAACTGATCAGTACTTTAAATGTGTCAGAAAGTGTATAATTTCTTGTTAAAAATTTATAGAAGACGGTGAAGTAGAGAATATCAGATGCAAAAGGAAAAATAAAAGTAAAATTGTTTGAATTTAAAGTATAAAAGCATGTTGTATAGACATAATACACGTAACTTTTAACAAGATTTTTGCATTGTGAACGAGACCAGTAAACTGGTACACACACAAAAAAATAAATCACAGTCTTAAAAGCAAATGAACTGGTCGACAGTGCAAAAGTGATGTAATTTAAAGTTCTTATAACTTTCTAAATACTTATTGAAATTAAATAAATCTCTGCAATGTATTTAAGTCATATTTAAGGATTTATAAAATGTGAAAATAAACAATTCTAATATATTATTTAAAAAAAAATACAGTTCAGTTAATATTGCAAAAAAAAAAATGTCACATGGTATATCACAATCCGCATGATAACTACTTTTTAATAATTAATTTTTTTTTTCATTTTTCAAATTTAATTGAATTTTTAAAGTATTTTCTGTCAATGAATTTATATATGATTAATTCATCCTATAAAATATTGTTTAGAGTTCCTTTTAGCGCAAGTTTTATGTTGATATATCTATTCTAAGTTATGTTATCGCGCGAATCGTGGCATACCATGTGAAAATAACTTGCAATATTAACTGAATTTATTTTTTTATTATATTATATTATATTATATTATATTATGTAAGATTATATTATATTATACAGGGTGATTCATAAATATCGAAACAATAAGCTATTTCCTTAAATAGTGACCCTAGACCCATACTTCTAATTGAAAAGTTTAATAAAAAAAGGCGCAAAATTTAATGACATAAGTTGCAACTCCATGGGGGGGGGGGGGTTATTTGAAAAAATACGAAAATTAAATTTTTATATGGCCCCCGTAGAGTAAAAATTCCAATTAGGAAAACTTTCCCTATCCATTCCTGAATTAAACAGAAAAAACTGCATCTTCATATCTACAAAACTCGCAGAGTTATGGCCGTTTAAATAATTCATCAGTTTTTAATGGATTAGACACAAATTGAAATGCGTGCAATCCAAGAGACAATGTTACTTTAAGAGTTCTAGGAAACATGTAAAAAATATACTTCTTGGGTTAAAATTTTGATTTTTTTTTTCTTTTTTTTGTAATGTTTAACCATGTTATTTGCAAACAAAATCACATCCTAATATTTCTCATAAAGTAAAAAAAAAAAAAAATTGAATGATTAGTATTTTTTAAGCGGACTTAATTTAAAATCTTTATAACTCGAAACATTATTGATCGGATTTCATTTTTTTTTTCATTTTATTAAAGAAGAAACCATAATTTCAGTTTTGTTTCAGGATTTTTTTAAATATTAATTTTAAAAATATAAAAAATATTTATTTAAAAAATTATTTACTTATTTTTTAAAAAATCCTATTTTCAAAAGTATTTTTTTTTTTTTTAATTTGCCGAAACAAAATTAATGTAAACTAATCGAAAAAGACATGTTCCAAATTTGCACCTTTTTTATTTACGATTCTTGACTTATATGAATTTAAAAACAAGCAAAAAAAAAAAAAAAAAAAAAAAAAAAAAAAAAAAAAAAAAACGCATTTAAAGTTTTAAACATAGATTGGTTCCAAATAAAATGTTTAAATGCTTTTTAAAAAATTGCACGCGTAAAAGTAACTTCTTTCTGTAGATTAAACTTCCGATTCAGTTTAACCTTTGCGGTTTCCGCCTCATTTTTGTACTATTTAAATGTCCATAAATAAAAGTTAAATGTGTAATTTGAAATAATGCATTTCTAACTTGCTGATTAAGAGTTTTTAATAATTTTAACCCTCAGAACATCAGGCTTTTTATCGTCCCGGTGAGGCCGTTAAAAAAAGTTTGTATTCTGGGCCCGGGCCAGACTCGGGACTGGCTACCTTATGCCTAGGTCTCTATGGGACGAAATTTTCAGTCCCGATCTCGAGACAACCCGTATTCAAATCATTATCTCTGACTGACCTAACCCGTGCAAAAATAAGTAAACTTTGGCTCAGCACAAAATCTTTTAAAACAAATGCATATATATTTTAAATGACCATTATTTTACAATAAAACTTTAAAATTCATATTTTTAAAGGATGGTAGATTGTAAGGCAAAAAAATAAATAAATAAATAAATAAATAAAATGCAGCAAAACTAGTGAAAAAACAAAATCTGCCTATGACGGAATCATTTTTTCAACGGAAAAATCTGTTGATACATGGAAAATTAATATAATAATACCTGAGAAAAAATATACTACATTTTTACAACTCCTAAGAAGGGAACGTGTCTATAACGCTTTTTTTTTCTTTCCTATGTGATTCCGTCTTAAAAGATTTTACTTTATAGCATTTTTCAATGTCTGCAACACATGGAATATGGATTAACGATATTAAAGGAGAAGTGAATCATTTACACATCAAAAGAGATTAATTAATAAAACAAATAATCACAGCTTTTGACGCTTCTTTAAAAATAATAATTATAAAAATGAAAAAAAGAAAAGCTATAATACGTATTTTTGGTCAGAACTCCTCAATACGAAATAACTTTTAACATTATCGATGTAAAAAACTATGTAGAAATTCAGTCAGGCCGGGCCAGGCTAGGATTTGAACTTTTTCCCAGGCAGGGCCGAACTTTTTTTCCTATGGGTCGGTTCCGGACCGGACCTAGATATTTCGACCCGTGCAGACCTCTAGTGCGGACCACCAGCATATTTTGAAAGTAGGTTTAACGTAAAATCTATACGCTGCCTATTTTATGTCCAAAGGAGAGGCACTGTCTTAAATCGACTTTTAATAATGTACAATTTGTGGATGATCCCTATCTTGCATTCAAAATGAGTCAAAATCTCGTCGCTCAGAGGCATGGATAAATGATGTAAGTCACGAAATTTGGATTTTGCGATGGATCTCTGCGAATTTTGAAGATATCGAGATGAATTTTTTTGTGTTTAATTCAAGGATGGATAAGGAAAATTTTCCTAATTGGGAATTTTACTCTACGGGGGCCGTATAAAAATTTAAATTTTGTATTTTCTCAAATATACCCCCCATGGAGTTGCAACTTATGTCATTAAAATTTGCACCTTTTTTTATGAAACTTTGCAATTGGAAGTATGGGTCTAGGGGCAATATTTAAGAAAAAAGTCCTTCCGGCCAGTGCCGGAAGGAAGAGGTAGCTTTCAAATTCCTTATTTTAAAAAAAGCCAACTTATATTATTCAGACACACGAAGATCAATTTAGTGGAATCCGAATATAAGAGATTCAATACTAATTTTTATCAATACTAAATCATTATGAATGAGAATTTCGCGAAATTAGTCATCTTTATCCAAGCTGCTTTTATTTAAAGTAACTTATATTTGGCTGAGATGTTGATGTATACTATCCACATGCCTTCTTACATGGAAATAGGCGAATACGTGTGTTATCGCGTGACAAATACAAGATCGTTTCAAAATGTTAGCCATACTAGAAATTCAAAGTGCTATAATTCAACCATTTTTTAAGATATAAACAAAAGAACAAATTTTCAGAAAAAAATCTGCTCCGGAATCTTTGTATCAAGGCCAAACACATAAAAAAATCTTTTTAATTTTCCAATTTTTTAATACCTTATTTAAATTTTAAATTTAATTTTTTTTTAAATGGCAACCCTTTTGAAACTAGATGGCGAATGAAGCTGGCCAACGAACTCGGTCGAGACATTGGTATGTACTATGTATAGACCAAGTAACATCCAAATCGGTTCATAAATACGCCTGTTATCGCGTGACAAAAATCAGGCCGTTTTAAAATATCAGCCACAATAGAAATTCAAAATGCTATAACTCAGCCATTTTTTTAGATATAGACAAAACAAAAACTGTTCCGGAATCTTTGTATTAAGGTCAAATACATACGAAAAAAATTCTTTTTCATTTTTCAATTTTTTGGTATCTTATTTTAAATTTAATTTTTTTAATTTTTTTTTAAATGGGCGCCATTTTGAAACAAGATGGCGGATGAAGCTGGCCAACGAACTCTGTCGAGATATTTGTATGTACTATGTACACACCAAGGTACATTCAAATCGGTTCATAAATACACCTGTTACCACGTGACAAATATCAGGACGTTTCAAAATGTCAGCCACGCTAGAAATTCAAAATGCTATAACTCAGCCATTTTTTAAGATATAGACGAAACAAAAACTGCTCCCGAATCTTTGTATCAAGGTTAAATAGATAAGAAAAAGTATTTTTTCAATTTTCAATTTTTTGTTACCACATTTCAAATTAAATTTTTTCTTAAAAATTTAAATGGCTGCCATTTTTAAACAAGATGGCGGATGAAGCTGGCCAACGAACTCTGTCGAGATATTTGTATGTACTATGTACACACCAAGGTACATTCAAATCGGTTCATAAATACACCTGTTACCACTTGACAAATATCAGGACGTTTCAAAATGTCAGCCACGCTAGAAATTCAAAATGCTATAACTCAGCCATTTTTTAAGGTATAGACGAAACAAAAACTGCTCCGAAATCTTTGTATAAATGTCAAATACATAAGAAAAAGATATTTTCCCATTTTCAATTTTTTGGTACCACATTTCAAATTTAAAAATATTTTTAAAATTTTAAATGGCCGCCATTTTGAAACAAAATGGCGGATGAAGCTGGCCAACGAACTCGGTCGAGACATTGGTATGTACTATGTACATACCGAATTACATCCAAATCGGTTCATAAATTCGAGAGTTACAGTATGACAAACGTCAGATATATATCAATTTTGAACGGAGGCTGGTTTCGGGGTCTGGGGGTCATGATCGATGAAAATATACCAAAATTTTTTGAAATCGCTTTCCTCCGAACGGCTGCAATAGGTAGCTTTTTGTAATGAAAGCTACCTAATACCCTATTGTTTCGATATTTATGAATCACACTGTACAAGTGATTTTTCTTATTTTATAAAGCTGTAAATACGGCTTAAATATATTACGAATTGGAATTCACTAACACTTTAAGGGGTATTGTACCTTTTAAACGCGTCTAAAATTAACGAAAAGCTACAAAGTTTGAATTAGTCTTTCTTCAAAACATTTTTATGGATAAACAGGAAATTTTGGATGTTGATTAAACAGATTGTGCTTTGTAATATGCTGTCATCAAAAATTTATCAACCGTTTACAGAATTTATGTATTGTTGAAATCCAAATAGCTCTTTTTTTTACACTAGAAGTCATTGCGGCATGATATCTCAAGAAAGCATGTATAGATTGTCATGAAATTTGGTAAAGATACCAAACACATATGTGTATTTAAAATGAACTACTTTTAAGTATTTACAATGGTAATATTTTTAGTTATGACTATTTTTATTCATTAAAAATACAATTTTTTAAAAACAGAAATATATATATATTTTGTAGTTAATGAAATAATTTTGGCCTAAGAGTAGTTCATTTTAAACACACAAACATTTTTGATATCTTTACCATATTTCATGACAATCCATATATACTTTCTCAAGATATCATGCGCGTAGTTATTAATGGAGTAAAAAAAAAGAGCTATTTTGATTTCAACAACACACAATTTCTGTAAAAGGCTAATAAATTTCTAATTACAGTATATTACAAAGCACAATCTGTTTAATCAATATCCAAAATTTCATGTTTATACATAAAAAGGTTTTGAAGATAGACTAATCCAAACTTTAAATGTTTTCGTTAAATTTCGTCGCGCTTAAAAGGTACAAGAAGGCCCTTTAAAAAGTTGTGAAAAATCGAAACCACATCACTTTTGCACTGGAGATGGATATTTTGTATGATATGAGACCCTTTAACAGAATTAACAAAGACAATAAAATTAATTTTATATCTTTTCGCTTGCGAGTATAAATTCAATTATGCAGCTGAAAATGTTTAATTGAGAATTGATAGCGACATAAACAAGTATTTCGCTTTGAATAAACTTATTAATATATTTATAAAATTACTCGGAAAATTTCCGAAAATCTGTGACTGAATTTTATAAATGCTTACTTGTATCTCTAAAATATAATGAATTCTGTGGTTGAAAAGATATTATTTCTCCGCTGGACGAAAATTGATATTGAACTTTGGCAAGTTTGAAAAATATTTTATTAATTCGCATATGTTTCAGTAATATTACATACATATTTGGAATAATTTTAATCGTCCTATACATGCAAACAATTTGTTACATAATGTGACATTTACTTTGTTATGTAACAATACAAATTAAATAACATTTTGTGGGATATGAGAGAAAAAAATGTTATTTGTCCATCATTACCATGGAGATAAATACTGGTAAATCAATATCTTTTTTCTGTACTTTTTGATACAGGTATCTGTTATACACACAATAAAAAAGAATTGAATAACGAATTGAACTGAATTAGAAAACTGTTGATTGCAGATTAATATAATACAAGTTGGAAATTGCTCATCAAACGTGGTAAATGAACTATGCATCCGATTTTCATAAACCTTGAAATGACTGGACAAAATATTGCAACAATTATATATTTAAAATTTCAGACCATTTGGTTCGGTAGTTTTTGCTCTGTTATATGCGGACGGTCAGGCAGACAGACGGACAGAGAAACAGACGGGCAGACGGACCGAAGGACGACTATAGGTGATACGTATTCCCATTATTACGAACGCACCTAATAACTACAAACGAAAATATGCATTAACCGTTTCGAAATTACGCATGATACCGAAAAGCTTTCTTTTTCTTTAGAAACCTCAGAAAGCTATAGATTTTAAACATTTGAAGATGCAGTTTAACGAAAGTTTCTTTCGTTGTCACTGTTTTTCTGAAAGGTTTCCGAGTATATTTTATAATGCATTAATCAGCTTTCTGAAACCGGAGTATAGGTTTTTCTTATGCTATCTAGTACTAATTAGGCATTTTCAAATTCAACAAACTGGTTTTATCTACAAACTTGAAAGACTAACAGAACTAACATTGACATTAAAATTAATTTTATGTCTTTAGGCTTGCAAGTTTAAATTCAATTATGCAGCTGAAAATGTTTCATTGAGAATTAATAGCGGCATAAAATAATATTTTGCTTTGAAGAAACATATTAATATACTCCGTAAAAACTACTCGGAAACGTTTCTAAAAATCAGTGACAGCAAAAGAAGAACTGTTTTATAAATGTTTATTTATATCTCTAAAATATAATGGTTTCTAAGGCTGAAATGATATAATTTCTCCGTTGGACGTCATTTGGTATTGAACTTAAGCAAGTTTGAAAAATCTTATATTAATTTCTCATAATATTACATAGATATTTACAATAATTTTAATCGTCAAATATCTGCAAGCAATTTATTACATAAAGTAATAGTTACTTTCTTATGTAACAATCCAAATTATGCATCATTTTATGGGATATGAGAAAATAAAATGTTTAAAAAAAATTACATGAACATCATTGTCATGGAGATACATGTTAATAAATCTAACTCTGTTATCTGTAGTCCTTGATACAGGTACCTATTATACACACAGAGAAAAAATAATTGAATTAAGAATTGAAGTGAATTGGAAAATTGATTATTGTAGTTATGGGGTTGTAGTGTCTATATTATTTAATAAAAATGCATACAATAAATAAATTTTTAAAAGAACCCACTCTAAGAATAACACAATAATGAAAAATTATGAATCGTTCATAGATAATGAAATACTAACAGGATATTCTTGAGAAATTTCATTTTTTTATTACAATAAAATCCATCGTAGCCCGAATTATATGTGAATTATTTTGTTTTCGCCATAGATCAGGAAGTAACGGTTTTTTTCATGCGTCCCAGTATATGAACTATGAATGCTAGATACTTTATTTTCAATTCTATGATAAAGATCATATACTAGGGTATTTTTCTATTCAAAATTAATACCTTTTCTAAATTCATTTTCCTTTCTTCATTTAAAAACCTTTATTCAAAAACAAATCTCATTTATTTCTAATCAAAGCTGAATTTTATCTCTTTAAAAATACCCTTTTACTTATAATTTATTTCTATAACTGGCACTCCTTTTAATTCTCTGAGCTAAGTTCTCTTGCGATTTGCGCAATTAAATTTTCACATCTACTTTCAGCCACGGTAAGTAGAACACTGTATTCTAAGTACCGTGCTTTCAGCGATCTGGCGTCTTGGATATACAAGTGTAAGCCCATAAAATGTATCTTTCACATCTGCAAGAAAATAATGTTTATTGTTAATTCTGCAGGCTGTTTAAACTGTCTATAAACAATGCTAGGTTTGCCCTTTTATTTCACTTTGAATAGATAGCCAAATGTGACCCTCCTACTTGGCGTTTATCTCGTTCAAATTTTAATGTGGAACCGATAATTTGGGACTTGGTGTCTTGGCTTGATACATGTGCTTTCTTGGCTTTATTAAGTGAGTTATACTAAGGTATCTTCACCTCCAATCTTCAAACGATAATATTTAATAAACGATCTTATTTTTGTGCTGATTCTTTTGAGCCCACCACCGATTTTCATCGTCATGCCTCTCTTAGCAAAATAAAATTTATTTCTTTGCAGCGAAATCATCTCTTTTTAGGTGAGTTCATAATTATATAAATACGTAGCACCTATAGTCGTCGTTCAGTCCGTCTGTCTGTCTGCCTGAATATAACAGAGCAAAAACTACCCAACCGAATGGCCTGAAATTTTAAATATATAATTGTTAGAAAATTTTATCGAGTCGTTTCAAATTTTATGAAAATCGGATGTATAGTTTAAGTATAGGGCCAGTCAAAAGTTTTCCGTTACATTATGGCCAAAGGGAAAAAAATATTGCAAGTGCATTTTAATGATGTTACAGCCTTTCGAATCGTCTGAAATTTTAAATATATAATTGATGTAAAATTTTGTCGATTCATTTCAAATTTTATAAAAATCGGATGTATAGTTTAATTACAGGGACAGTCAAAAGTTTTCTGTTACATTACGGCCAATGTGAAAAAAATTATTTCAAGTGCATTTTAATGATGTTACAGCCCTTTGAACAGCATGAAATGTATATGCACATATGAAATGCACTAAAATATACATTCAGTACTATATGCGGTGCAAAAAATATTTGTAAAACTAGTTATAGTACGAACGCACTTTATTTGCCACGTTTGATGATAAATTTCCAACTTGTTTTGAACTGATATCTCATGATTTCTTATTGAAAACGTATTCTCTTCTGGGTGTCTATGTCTACTTTAAGTAACAACGTCTTGTACTAATTGTACTGTTTACGATTCCAGGTTAAGTACTGGAGTATTAAATGTATATACTCCATAAATTCTGAACATTCTATACTAAACATCAATAGCATATAAAATGTACATGAAAATCCAAGTATAGTTAATATAGTTTGCACAGTCAGAAGGACCGGCAGACAGATAAACTGACTTCATAAAAACATCTCAAATTTGTTGGAAAGCGTTAAAAAATGAAAGAAAATAGTATTGGTAATTTTTATCACGAAACAAACTGATTTGTTCTCATTTATTCAAAACAAAATTTATCGTTATCATCTCAGAACATTTCTCGGGGAACAAAAATAATTGAATAGTTAAATATTTTATTCACTTGAAAGAAAACTACTTAGTGAAAATCGTTAGTAGCAACAAAATATGTCTTTAATGACATCTACTCGATTATATTTATTTTTCTGTATGGAAAAGAAAATACCATTAACGAGATGAAGGTAAAATAGTCACAGATTTACACAAATCTGTGAGTGTAAGCAACTGAATTTAAATTAGGATTAAATAACACGAAGAAAACAATATCAGAGCAAAGTTATTTTCCATTTCATCACATGTAATTCTTTCAACATAACCGAGATTCACTATTTAAATATTTTAATCATTGAGCTCCAGTTTTCTTACATTATGTAACAAATCACAACAAATTTTAAATGTATTTCCGAGGAATTTTAAGTAGAGCAATACGTTATATTCGGTATTTCTTTTATGAAATCATAAATCGTCTGAAAGTCATTAGTATGATTTATACGTCTCAGAATCACCAAAGCCATTTGAACATATTGAAGGAAAAATAAGATAATTTCTGCGTTTTGTAGCATTTATATTAAAATTTGTGAAATAATGCGAAGCATTATTCTGATGTTTTTTTAAATATACAGCATAGCTAAACATAGATGTCTTTTTTATAAGAAAGTTATACGTTTAGTATTTATAAGCTTTTGTAAGAAAAGTAATACTTAATTTTACTTCTGTGTTTAACAAAATAGTATATTTGTAATTTGATGTGTCTATTTTTATTCTTATTGAAAAAACGAATTATGCACATTAGGAAATATTTGAAGGTTTTTTTTTAAATACATCAAATTATTTAAATATTTCATGCGGAGAGCGAGATAATGGCTGCATTTCGAACAATTTGGTTTAAGATTTGTGAAGAAGAAATTGTGTAAAAATAAAGTATTATTTTAATAATTTTTGACATAATTCAGTAACATTAAGTGAAATTATCGATTAATTTTCTTCGTCATCTCTTTTGTGATATACTGAAATATTCCCTTCTTTTTAATTTATTCTGTGTACATAAAATGTATTGAAAAAAAAGGGATAAAATTTCAGATTAAATTGATAGACCGGGTTGCGGCTGCTGAGATCATCACCTCATCGAGTTAACGACTGAAATTTCAGGATTAGACAGAACTCTATTAGCAAATTAAAATGAGGCTGGTCTGCTAAGTCATACCTTAGTGGAAACCATCTGTAGACTCTATTTTATTGGTTGATCGATAGGTTTATTATTGTGTTGTCCTACTTTCAAAGGTATAAAAGCATGGAGGACTGAGTACAGAAAAGCACAATGGTAACCTTACCAGTAAACCTCTAAAATTGGCTTTGCAGGTAGTTTCCACCAAGATATGACTTGGCAAACCAATTGAATTTTAACATGCTAATCGAGTTTTAACTAATCCTGGGATTTCATGGGTCAACTCGATGAAGTTATGGTTTTGCAGATTCCTCCCGGTCTGTGAGTCGCACACCTATTATTTTAACAAAAAATTAATTCCCCCGTTGAATATCTTTACCCCTGAGAAACGTTGGTTGAGTAATATAATGATTGCATAGAAATCATAAGAATATTTGCAGCAAAATTTAAGCATTGTGATGTGATGTTATTTTCACTGAATCAGATCATACGATATCCATTAGTATGACTTCAATAATTCTGGATCACTAAATCCATGTGACAATTTTGTATGGAAAATAACCCCGGTTCAGACATCGCAGACTCTAAAAGCACGCTAATTTGATTGGCTTTAAAAAGATTATGGAAGATTGAATTATAAGCTAAAAAACAGTGGCGATCTCCATATAAACGGGTTTCTATTCTTTTCTCTTTGATTGGGGACCAAATGAGCTGCTGTTAAAAGGTACAATGGCTGTTTCCGTCTTTGATTAAATAAAATCAGTTAAACATTTCGAAACAAGCTAATATGAAATGAATTATGTAAACAGAGTCTTTATCTCCCGATATTTTTTTTTAATAAGACACTTTAAATGTATCGTTTTTATTCTGACGTAAATTTCAACAAACTTTTCTTTCTCTTTTTTATATCCACGTGAAATTATTTTTGTTAAAAATAAAATATTATTTGCGCTGTCCTAACAAAAATAGTCAAAAAGATCACCTCAAAATATCAAATAAATGTCTCGCGCAATTTTAAAATTCAAACTATTTTACAAAATTATTTTTTTTCATTTTACGTAATAAGTGTAATGTGACGAAAATGTGACGTAATTTCTTTTATTTAAGACTTCTAATGCATGTTAATGAATTTATTATTTTACATATTCTTTCTCTTTTAAAATTCACGTAAAATTGTAAATATTGTTTTTATGACGTAATTTTCAATGAGTCCCTGCTTTTTATATTTTCTGTTTATAATAGTCACGCGTAAATAAATTTTTAATTTGAAGCAAACATTATTGTTTGCGCTGTTTATACAGTTGGCAATAGTTTAAATTAATACCATTTTCTAAAATATGTAAAAATATCTCTCGAAATGCTGAAAATTTTAATTGAAAATAGAAATAAACCTAAAAAAAATGAGTCAAATTAAAAAAATAAATACAGCCGGCACACTGGGAAATTCTAACGCATAAAAAATCCCATGTATAGTTTTTGCTGCTATAAAACTTTTTTAATGGAACAATTTTGTCCAACTTTAGCATTAAATAGCTTTTAAAACAATTCTTCGACTCGAAAACTGTCTGCCTCAGCGTGTTTATCAAACATTTCTCTATAATACCACAGATTTTCATGCGGTGACAGCGTAAGTTACTGTTTTTTTAGAATATAGAGATACATCAGAAAATATGATTGAATTATCATTAAAATTTATAACTTACATATGCTAAAATATAGAACAGTAAATATGAAGGCTTCAATAAACTTTTAATGAACAAAACGATTAGTTTCGTGTACTCAATCACTCAATATCGACTGCGAAGTTTCCAATGTCAGTAAAGATACATTTTTTTAGTATTTATTTATCGTTACAGTCTTGGAGAATATCATCGTTATTGAGTGTACACTGTAAAAATAAATCTGCGTTCTACAGATGTAAAGTTACATGCTTACTAAACTTTAATCTGTAACTGTACAAAAAAAGCTGCAAATCTACAAAACTAGTTTTTGTAAAGCTACAGAAATCTATAACTTTACAAATGAATCTGCTTAAATTAGAGTAATCTTACTAAAATTTTACCTGTAACCCTGGTTGCAGTTGCATCAAAAAATCTAGGCATCATAGTTTCCTAAAACATTCTTAGTAACCTCAGAGATTTTTTGATTTTCGGTACAAAAGTGTGTCTGTTACATGAATTTTTGTTGTTGCCGTTACATAAGTTCTAGGAATCCCAGTTTCCTAGAAAAACTTTATAAATTACGAACTTTACAGACAGTAACTTTACAGATTTTTTTTTTTTTTTTTTTTTTTTTTTTTTTACAGTGTACGGAACCTGTCGGTTTGTTTAATAAAAATTTTTAAATCTTTATATTTTCTGTTTTAAATTTTGGCATATGTATTTTATTTTAGTATGTATAAATAAAAGTTTTGCAACATATAAATGAAGATTTTGAAAGAAAACATTATCATAGAATTAAAACAAGAAATATTTTTCTCTTTTCATGATAAAATATCTCACACACGTATGTAAGCCGTATTAAAAATAATGAGGTAATTTTTTAAAAAGCTGAATTTTCTCATTTGCTTAAGATTAACGAGTTTCATATTATAATCTAACGTATAATCTACTAATAATAGGGTAAAATGCCCATATTTCGTCCCCCCAGTCACTTTTAGGGCCTAAATGTTCTAATTTTCAGTGACAACCGACCAAATTTGGATTTTACATAGACTAACTACACAGGCACATAGAAAAATAGGCAAATATCGTACAAAAATATGTTAACAATGCGAAAAATTGTTTTCTCAAAAGTATCTAAAGAATGCAAAAGAATAAAAAAAAAGTCCCAGTTTCGTCCCCCCAAAAAATCCAATACGCCGAGGCTTAACTTATAACTAAATCAAAATTTATTTATAAATGATTAAGTAATTTAATTTACATTAAAATAAGGCACAAAGAAATGTATTAATTATCAGAGGAAGAACAACATAACGAAACATTGGCCATCCAAACATGAAGAAAAAATTGAAAAAAAAATCATGAAAAAGCATTCCTAATTTCATCCCCGGGCGAAAATAAGAACTGCAAGAGGGACGAAAATGGGACCGTGCTACTTCCCAATATGGCGGAGCTTCACTTCCCGTAAGCTGAACTGAGCGTCCTAAAACTCACTGTATACTACTGTCAGCATCTTCCCTACGTAAAATACATGCAATGAATAATAAAAAAAAATACTTACAGTACAGTAAATAAGTTCAACAAATGACGTAATAAGAACTCAGGTCTTTTTATAATAGGAAATTTGGTGTCTTTAATTTATGTATTCGTCTTGGTGAACGAAACTTTCAATACAGACCCCTTTTACCTTCCAACCCCTGTACTTTGCGTCATAAGTGGCGCCACATTCACAGAAGCGGATAAGTTAAGGGGGACAAAATATGGGCACTTTACCCTATATGAAAGATGAATTTGTAAAAATAAAATAAATAGCATGGAACCCGTAGAAACTTGACGAAAGAAAAAGACTTAAAAGGAGCTGTTACATTAATTTGTAATAAACCTACAAAATTAGTTACAATAAAAAGTTTCCTGTGCATTGTTCAGTCTAACACTTAGAACAATTATTGTTTTAACCTAAAGCTTTAAAAATGCTATTTCCATAAACTTCAATCTTTCAAATTATTGAAATATCAAAATCATGAAGTTATTAATTAAAGTTCTCATGCTTGGTATAACGGAATGAAAAATCAGCAACAATGATTTCACTTTGCACAATCATGGACTTTTTTCTGATGAAATTTAAACATAATGTCATCTTCACCGTTATAAAACTTACAAATGCTGCTCTCATATCCGTATTTACCATTTAAAAAATAGTTTAACATGCATCATATTACTAATAAATATATTTCCAAACTTAATCACACGTTTGTCAACTAATACTTTCTATATGAATGGAAAAATATTTTGTTTTATCAAATAAAGTGAGCGTTTATTTATTTGTTTTTATTTTATTTTATTTTTTTTAATATGACGTCGTGTTTACTCACTGAAGCATTTAGTTTAGTGTCATCAACTCAGCAATAGCGGAATAAAAAAACTAATAGCTTTATGAGGGTAAATGCGGGATTTTTGAAACGTCATGTCATTTTTTAAAAAATATGTATAGGGGAGACTAAGGAAGGTTCACCATACGGGAGGCTTGACCCACCCATTAGTTTTCATACTTAAAAGAATTTCAGAGTTTTATCATTAAGTGTCAATCAAAACTACTGGAATGCTTAAACAACAGTCTTTGTTTCAAACAGGTAATCGAAATAGGTGTTCAAAAAATCCATTGTGAGGCGTTTTTAGCCTAAAAGTTGTGTTTTTTTAGAAATACTTTGTAAGCTTTTTTTTTTTCAGATGAACTATATCATAGAAATTTAAATAAGTAGGTTATAAGTAATGCAGAAATGTCGAGCTTTCATTCCAGGCATACAGATTGTACAGTAACTTAGGCTTAACATAACAATGTGCCATTCTCTAGATAAGGGCTATCTGGGGGGGGGGGGGGGGGCTTGACCCAGTCAATGTAAGGAAGGGTTGACCAGACGAAATCTTTTTATTATACACTATGCATAATGAAAGGTTAATGGTTATATACATTTAAAAAGATTGTAAATTCATTCTGTAAAGCCACGGTAAAAAAAGGCTGATGGAAAAGAAAACGTTTAGATTAAAGAAAGATGTAAAAAATTGCTATAGTATCGAAAATTTAATGAAATATAAATCGCGAAGTTGATAGGAATTTTTTCCATTTAAATATTACTACAATAGGTAAATAAAAACAGTGTAAAAGACTAGAAAGTAATAGAAAGTATGAAAGCAGCAGTCTTAACATTTTCAGGGTCAGCAGTATGATCATGAAACCACTTAATTTTAATTCCCAAATGCCATAATGGCACCAGAATTTTGCGAAAATCTTTTCCATTCAATATGTATGTGAAATATATCCCTTTTCTTATTTCCAAAAAAGTTTGTTAGTAAATTCCAGAGTCAGTCATGTATTTCAAAATTTTAGTACTGAAAGTACTTTGCCACTGAAAGAGTTGAAAAAGATAATAATCAGTTAAGTGCATATGCGGCTGCAAAAGAACATAGCATTGATCGAAAAACTTTAGAAGATGTGTAGACAAATTTCACCAACATGAATACAGTGAGATGAAGTCAAACTATGTGACAATTAGAATTTTCAGGTCAAGTGTCACAAAAAATAGTAAAAGGGAGATTGAAAAGGCGGAACAGTGGCTATAAATTCCGGGCATAATAATAAATGAATCCCTATGAAAACGGAATATGTCTCAAACGAAATACTGTCTTAAATGTTAAATTTCATTTTCTCTGCTGTACAATTATACCTGCTTAAACGAAATTCTGTTTAAAACGAAATTTTTCTCCTCTGACTTGCGATTGCGTCTAAACAAGTTTATTTAAGCATCATATTTTCAAAAATGTTTTTTTTATAATAATTAAGGTATGTAGCATAAAGTTATACTGCCATTTTTAAACAGATTTTATTTTTCTTCACAAATATTTCAATATAAAACAAAGTGAATCAAGCCTCCCATATATTGGGCCAATCCTCCCATATGTGAGGAGCCTTGATCCATTATTTTCTCATCGTTAATATCGATCATTTTTCAAATTTCTTATACATTACACTTATTGGAAATTTTATTTTAATAACTAATTGTATAACAAATAAAATATGTAAAACTTTATTCTGCGCTCAATATTAAAAAAATTAAAAACCATTTTGTAAAAAGTGGGTCAACCCTCCCTAGTCTCCCCTATCTCTTTTTTTCTCTTCAACAATGAAAGTAATCCGATTGCCACATAATTTGAACAAATTTCCTAAAAATATTTTTAATTTATTATACAAAAACGCGAATATTTTAAAGTATCTAATTTGGGCACCTTTAAAATTAACCGTTTTCATTTGAAAAAAAAAAAAAAAAAAAATAATAATAATAATAATAATAATAATAATAATAATTAAGAAAATCGGTTCAGTAGTAGTTTCATACCAGATGACAGAAAACAGTTTTTTTTAAATATATATATTACGTTAGTTATCGTGTGACAAAGTTTGTTAACAAACGAATGTATATATATGTATTTGGAATGAGTAAGTTGATCAAATGAATACTCTCCATGAATCTCTCTATTCTAAAAAAAAGTAACTACCGCTGTCACCGCCGCCGCCGCCGGTTTTGAATTTTTTGTAACCGGAGGTCTTTCTTCGTTAATATTAAGCAAAATATTGCATACAAAAATATGAAAATCGGTGGAATTATAGAGAAATGTTTGATAAACACGCTGATGCAGACAGTTTTTAAATCGAAGAAATATTTAAAAAGATATTTATTGCTAAAGTTGGACAAAATCGTTCCATTAAAAAAGTTTTATAGGAGCAAAAACTGTACATCGGAATTTAATCATTTTTACATCATTTTATGCGTCAGAATTTTCCGGTGTGCAGACTGCACTCAGTTTATTAATTTGACTCATTTTTTGAGGTTTTATTTCTATTTTAAATTCAAATTTTCAGCATTTCGAGAGATATTTTTTAATTATTTTAGAAAATTGTACTAATTTAAACTGTTGCCAACTGTATAAACAGCGCAAATAATAATATTTGCTTCAAATTAAAAATTTATTTTGCACGGACTATTATAAACAAGAAAATATAAAAAGCAGGATCTCATTGGCAATTATCATAAAAACCATATTACACGTGAGTTTTAAAAGTGAAAGAATATTGTAAAATAATAAATTCATTAACATGCGTTAGAAGTCTTAAATTGGAGAAATTATGTCACATTTACGTCACATTACACATTACGTAAAATGAACAAAAAATAATATTGCAAAACAATTTAAATTTAAAAATTGCACGAGACATTTATGTAATATTTTAAGATGATATTTTCAACTATTTTTATTAGGATAGCGCAAATAATATTTCATTTCTAACAAATTATTTTCACGTGAATAGTAAAAGGAGAAAGAAAAGTTTAGTGAAAATTACGTCAGATTAAAAACGATACATTTAAAGTGTCATTAAAAAAAAAAAAAAAAAAAAAAAAAAAAACTTTTTTTTTTCGCTTTGCCAAAAAATACCGGGAGGCAAAGACTCTGCTTATTTAATTCATTTTATATTAGCTTATTTTGAAATGTCAACTGATTTTATTTAATCAAAGACGGAAACAGCCATTGTATCATTTTACAGCCGTTGATTTGGCTTTAAAACTCCTCAATCAAAGAGAAATGAATAGAAACCCGTTTATAGGGAGATCGCCACTGTTTTTAAATTTATAATTCAATCTTCCGAAATATTTTTTAAACGGATCAAAATAGCGTGCTTAGAGTCTGCGATGTCTGAACGGGGGTTGACGAGCGTAGCTAGTAGGAGGCGGCGCCGCCTAGTGAAAGAAAAAATGAAGAATAACAGCAATTTTTTTCCCCTAAGGGGACAGGTTTACCTTTTCAACAATTTTGTTTATTTTAAAAAATATGGTTCAAATGGTGAATTCACTGCATTTCAATGCTTAACTAGAAGGACATTTTGAAAAAAAAAAACTTTTTTTTAACTACATATTTAATTACAATATTTAAAAAGTAAAAAAAAAAAAATAATAATAATAATTTTTAAAAATTCCAACTTCTTTTTTATATACTGATATTTTGTCCAATTATTTTTTTTTAATTTTTCAAATGTGTATTACACAAAAATGTGCATTGATTTTGGATTTTTAGACACTTCTAATGTTGCCTTTAATATAATATTTTGAAGAAATTTCCTAAAAATCTTTTAAATTTAAAATACAAAAAATAGGAATAATTTTTAAGTATCTATTTCGCGCACATCTGCATATGAACAGGTTTCATTTGAAAAAAAAAAAAAAAAAAAAAAAAAAAAAAAAAAATAAGAAAATCATTTTAGTAGTAGGCTCATGCCAAATGACTAAAAAAACAGCCTTTTAAATATATATATATACATTATGTTAGTTATCCTGTGACAAAGTTTGTTGACAAACGAACATACATATATATATTTGAAATGAGTAAGTTATAGTGAGAGTTTTATTTCCATGAATGAAAGAAAAAATGAAGAATAACAGCAATTTTTTCTCTTAAGGGGACATGTTACCTTTTCAAAAATTATATATATTTTTAAAAATATATGGTTCACATGCTAACTCACTGCATTTGAATGCTCAATTAGAATGAAATTTTGAAGAAAAAAAAACTTTTTTTTTTAACTGCATATTTAATTAAAATGTTTAAAAAGTTTAATTAAAAAAGAAATCCTAAAGACTTTTTAAAATGCTGATATTTTTGCCCAATTATTTTTTTAAGATTTTCAAATGTGTATTATACAAGACTGCACATGAATTTTGGATTTTTAGATATATCTAATGTTACGTTTAATCTATATACCGGGTGTCCCAAAAAGGACTGACTGATTTTAAAATTCAATAACTTGCAAACGGTGACAGATATTAAAAAAATTCTTGCAGGAGGGTTATGCATAAGGTCAAAAGTTTTATTACAGTGATTTTCGATTTTAGTTCGAATTACAAACAATAGATGGCGCTGTAAGCAATAGTCGCTAAATACAGGCTCGATTTCTGGTCCTCTCTCTTGTTCCATGCAGAAAAAGGAGATGGAAATGTATTATCCGGGCCACGAAGTACCAAAAATCGAGCCTGAATTCAGCGTCTATTGATCGCAGCGCCATCTATTGTTTGTAATTCGAACTAAAATTGAAAATCACTGTAAAAAAACTTTTGACTTTATGCATAACCCTCCTGCAAGAATTTTTTAAATATCTGTCACCGTTTGCAAGTTATTGAATTTTAAAATCAGTCAGTCCTTTTTGGTACACCCGGTATATAAAAGCCGTTCTTTCTGTGTATGTCCTTTATACAAATCTTCAATTTTTGACCGATTTGCACGAAACTTGCCTTACATACGCTTTAGAACGTGGAAAAGGTCACTGTCTACTTTAAAAAATCATCAGACCATTATTTATCCCTTTTTTGCACCAACTTCCATAATTTAACATTACAGAAATATCTCTTTTTACATTTCTAATTAAATCTTTTCTTTCCGGTTGCCACAACCTAAAAAATGGCGCAATAATAATAATAAAAAAAAATGATAACGCGTGTACTTTCTTTTTATAAGATAATAAAAATTCAGGCTCAATCGCTATAATTTTGCATTTCCGAAATTGTTGTCATTCAATCAGAAAATGCACATTATTCATATATAAAATAAAAACTTTACCTAAACGTGTGTTCAAATGAGTAGTATCTTCATTTAAATTTTTTTAAGTTAAAAAATCTATTTTAATACATGCGTTTAGATTTCAAGAAAACAATTTAGGGAAAAAAAATCGTTTGGTAGATATGACGTCAATATCTAATATAAACTGACATCACTCTATAATGATATTTTATTCTGAGGGGGAACTCTGAAATTAATCCATATTATTATCATCCATTGAAGCCAAGCGAAATAAAATGTCAGTAATTGTTAGGTCATTTGCATGTATTTATTGCTTTATTCCGCGTATTGTCATGGAGATCGTAATATTTTGTTACACTCGCTATGAAAACAAGCATTCTGATTTTAGAAGCCGAAACATTTTACTACATTACGTCAAAATGACGTTTTTTATCCAGAAATTCGAATTTTGCGAACCTTAAATTAAAACAAGTTGAGGCTTTTCACAAAAGTCAGGTAAAGCATTATTGCATTTTAATATTCCGTAATCGAGTCATATGTCAAGTATTCGCTGAAAGCATGAACGATGCTATACATTTTTAAGCAATAGTTCATGCCATAAAAGGTTTAAGTCACATTAGCTAAAGTACGCCAAAAACGTACAGCCTGATTATCGAAAATTAACCCATTCGCACTTACAAAGATAAAAATAGTTCAGCATTTTTTTATTTTGTTTATTATTCAATAGCGAAATTAGAAGTTAGAAAAAAAAAAAAAAAAAGAAAAAAAAAAAGATTAATAGGTATTTAATTGAACTACTGAATTTTTCATATTTAAAATAAAACTTTAACGATAAGTACTTTGAATAGACGTACAAATTTAATTTAAATATATTTTGAAGGTAAAAGGTTTAATATAATTTTGAATAGGCTAATTTAAAATCTGTTAAATTCGCATTATATTTTTTCATAGGTTTTCATTTCGTTTGCTGATTTAGTTATGGAACATTGCACAAAAAAAACTCCCAAATGATGTATTATTTACATTGTTTTAAGAGCAATCGGGTTCATCCTTTGTAATTGGTTTGAACAAATATTTAAAAAATATTCTTGCTTTAAAAATTACTATAAAACACATAAAAAATCAGTAAAATGAAAATCACTTTTCAAACAAATAGCATTGAATGTACTTTTTGTTTTCCATTAGACGTTGAAAAAATCGAATGTGTGATGTTTAGAGGTTAAAAAAATTGCAGTAAAAGCAAAATTTATGAGTTAGGTCATTTCCACCAAAAATATGATGCCAGCGTTACTCATGGACATAGGGATCATTAATATTGCATTCAGATCAAATTAGTTCTTTTTTCGTAATTTTGGGTTGCAAATTTAAGAAGATCCCTGCTTGAAAATAATTTTAAAATCGATTAAATTCAGAAAATTGCATCTCATTTTTATGATTTTTAATGATCAGTATTGAAATCAGAACCAATTAAAAACTGAAAATTGAGATACAATTATCAAATAAATTTCATTTGAAAGTATGTTTTTCTATTTAGTGTAAGAAATGAAATTGTGCGTGTTTAGAAGTTAAGAAAAATCACAATAAAGCACAATTTATGGGTTAGGTCGTTGATAACATCAGTACGATTTAAAAAAATTACGTTTCTCACTAACATAAATTTTACATTATAATGTATATATATGCTATACTAAGGAGAATTTAACTGAATACTACGCCAATTGGTTGATGTTTTTTCTTCGGCTTATCGGGAAAATAATATATTTTTCTGTTACACCAGCCAAGAAAACGTGCATTCTGATATTTAAAGCTGAGGGATTTTACTGTGGTTGCGATACAAATGTCGCGATTTCTGATCATTTTTATAATGATTTGTGGATGCACAAATACACAAATATCGGTTATTATTGCTGTATTATTTCATTTTAATTTATTATACCCGGAAGGCCCCTCATAATTGAGACGGGCAACGCCTGGTAGTTCTGCTAGTATGATATATTTACTGTTATATACAGTTTCAAACGATGAGATCTAACACACCTTCATATACTATTATTATAATTTTTTTAATAACCAAAGACATGAAGGCTAATTCCAAGAGCAGATTTAGCACATATATAATAAAGCGCATGTGCAAGAAAGTTTAAAGTTCTATCTCAAATGCAAAAAAAAAGGCCTTAACATTTTTAAAACATGAAAGTGAAGAAAATATGAACATATGAAAACATATGAACATATGAACATATATGAATATATGAACAATATGAAAAAGGCATTTAAAGTTTTAATTTGTCTGGTTAATTGCGCTGGGTATATTAACACTAATATTATGACAGTTATCTTTTGAGATGGAAATTTCCAACTGGGCAAAAACCATACGGATCAAGATTCGAACTATGGATTTCTTGGCTGAAGTCGCCAATGCTCTACCATCTGATCTATTCCGGATGTATCTATTGGATCTATCTGGTCTGATATTAGAATCAGCTAAACAGAATAAATTGCAGATAATAGAACTCCAGAAATCGCTGGATACGTAATTACACTAGGTTAATTTTAAAATCATTATTCTAATTGGTAAATAAATCATCTGAGATGATACTTTCCAACTGGGCGATAAATGCCCGGACCAAGTTTCGAAATTCCAAGATTTATATTTCAACTTTTTTTTTTTTTTTAATAAACTTTTTTTGAATGGATTGATAAATATGTATACAATATAATACGTAATATATGTATCAGCTTTATCTGCTTAAAATAAACTCATTTACAATAACATAATGATAACAAAAAAATTTCCTAGATAATATCTGATAGCTTCATTTCAAAACATTTAAAACAACATCATTAACTAGGAAAGATAAATTTTTCGAAGCTGAAAAAGTATTTTAGAAATGAAACTAAATTAGAATTAAAAAAAATAATAACATGAATAAAAAATCTTCAAAAGAGAAATCCCAAATTCAAAACAAATCCTGAATTCCATTTCCTCACAGTTAATTCTTTCAACAAAACAGAGATTGTGTTCGACAGTATAATCAAGAGAAACAAACATTAAATGTATTTTCAAGGAATTTTAAGTACTGCAATATGTTATTTTATGTTTCTTTTTTATTAAATTCAATATTACATAGTTTGTTAGTCATTAGTATTATTTTTAGTATCTCTAAATCACTAAAACCATTTGCACAGATTGTCTGAAAAGTAAGACAATTTATTGCATTTCGAATGAATTATATTAACGTATTTGAGAGAATAAGAAACACCATGCTGATTTTTGTGTATTATTTAACAGAACTGCAAAGAATGCTTAAATGGTATTACTCAATTGTGCATTGTAAGAAGTTTCGAAAGTAATTTTCCTTTTGTATTCGATTATATTTATTTTAAATCTACGTGTCATTGTTTGCTTCTTTTTATTGACTAAAAGATAAAATGGATAAATTTGATGGCTATAAGATTTAGACATTTTCAAAATATTCAAAGACATTTGAATATATAATGAAATTAATGGCTTTGCGCTTGATTTCAGAAATATTTTCAAATAAAATACATGCAAATTCAAAAACACTTTACTAATATTTTGTATCTATCAGTAATATTAAATCGAACTGTTGAAATCTCTCAAATCTTAAGTCTGTACAAATAATTTGAAATGTAATATAACAATATTTCTGTTTTATAACAAAAGTCATTATAGAAATCATTAAAGAATAAAAATTCTTTTAAAAAAACAACATTAGATTGGAGTTATAATAATAAATTTCCCCGTTTATTAGTAATTCTGTATAATCAAATAACTCCCACGAGGCAAGGACACAAAAATAAAGCTGGTGATTTTTATTAGCAATAAAGCTTTTTTTTTCAATTTTATAAAAATAATATGTTGTTATTTTTATATTTTTTACTTAAGATTTTCTCATCTTAGAATTTTAAGGAATTTAAAAAAATATATGGGGATTGTTTTCTTTTTAAAATTAGAAGCAAAATATTTAAAAATAATCTAAATTGGTCTTTAAATTTCGATTATACATTTACTGGTATTAAATTTAAAAAAAATCGTTAGTTACTGCCATTTGAATATGAAATCTCATCCTCTATTATACATTTATATAACCTACACATTTCCCTTAGACAACCATTTCGTAATGACATCTGGTCGGTTATTTAAAACAGCTCGACAGAATAAACTGCAGGTAAATGAAGTCCAATGGACGATGGATAACTAATTACACTTTTATTATTGTAACACAATCGCAAATTAGTAAATAAATCGTACGTGCGGTAATTTTTCCAATTCTACGATGTAGATCATTTTGAAAATCCTGTATATACAGGGTGTCCCCGAACCATGGGCCAAACTCTAAGGGAAGGTAAAGTACACATAAAGAAGCAATTTTGTTATAGAAATGTGTGGTCAGAAATGAATAGTTTTGGTGAGAAGCAAGAAATGAGGAGAAAATGAGAACAAGCCTTTTATTGACATAACAATTACAGTAAGAGCTAAAAGATGCCACCGCAACATCGATACATACCCGACAGAGCCTAGCAAGTGATTGGCGAACCCTTTCGAAGGTTCCAGATGTCTCATCTAGGAGACACTAGTTGACTCTGAAGAGAACGTCATTGCAAGACACAGACGTTGCTGCAAATATTCGTAAAACATTTGGAATCTGCGGCTGGGTGGTTGGTTGTGTTTATGAAGGCCAATTATCAACACGAGGGACATAGGCCCAAAGGGGGAGTGGGGGTTGCCCTCCGTGGGGTATTTCTAAGGGGACCTAACCCGTATTTACGCGAGGAAATCCAAGGTTAGAAGAAAACTACGGAAAACTCTGAACAATTAGCTCGACGGGCGCGATTGGATTCGAACCCAGGATCTCCGGTCTACCAGTGCTAGACAGCATAATCTCTCGGACACTGGTGGGGCTGGAATCTTCGAAAAGGTATACCAATCACTTATTTAGACGCTGTCAGTGGCGAACAAAATGGGCAGGTAGACAGAAACCCGTGACTGGTTGCTTTGTCATTATTGTAACATTGAAGAATAAATAACATTCTATCCAGATTTTATCCTCTTATATCACCAACACATAACTGCAAACCATCGATTTCTTGACGGTTTTGCGCTTAGAATGTGAAACTGCAGTTACAATGGCAGTTTAAGTGGTCTCAATAATCTTAAAATTGGAAAAAATGAAAAAAAGAGACAATTTTCAACATTTAATATCTGAAAATGTATATGCTTTACAAACACAATTTTATTGAGATGAAAGATATAAGCACGTTCATTCATTTTATGTATTTAAAAATCACAAGATTCAGAATTAGCATTTACAGCGGCTCAAAATTGTCAGATATTTGATGAGCAGAAATTTCGTATATCAGCTTACGCGCATGATTACAAATTAAATATTGTAACTAGAATTAAAATTTTGATGTTTACTTATACTTCAGACTATAATAATTACCCTGAACATAAATAAATTTGTATGTAAAGCATTTTTATATTTTTAATACAAAGTTGTATTTAGCTCATACCAAATTTTGAAAATTTCATTTCATCAAACATATTTACCTAAAAAAAAAAAAAAAAAAAAAAAAGGAAATTTAAGATTCAGTTTATACAGATTAACATGAAACGCATGTTTTAAAATTTTATTAAAAACTATTCAGAAGTTTTTGAAACATCCTGCACGTTATGCCAAAAAAAGTAATTCAGAGAAAAATGACTTCAAAGTTTCGGAAACTCCTCTTCAGCTATTGAGCGTCTATAATTCTAATTTCAAGGAAACAATTGTTTAGAAAAGATAGGAGTTTAACATCTAAAAAAATTATTAATTTAGAAAGTTCCGAAGCTTTAAAAGGCCTGAGACCTTTTTAAGTCTATTAACTTTTGTTTCCTTTAGAGCAATATAAATTAAACCGGAAACAGTTTAATTATCATGTTTGTTTTTTCTTTCCATTTCTATTTTCTTTTGTAAAGTGCCATTTATCGGTTTTCTTGAACTAAACTTTTTTTGCGTAATCCAATTCCCCATGTCCTTAATAGTAAGTGCACACAATTTGAAGCTTCTGCAGCGAGTAGTTCGATACAAAGGAAAGTGAGAGTAGGGGTGCTTTAATCGTGACCACCCGATATTTAAATTTTGTAATATTTAATACGTGATTTATCACATTGCTAACTAAGCGTAGATCCATCAGTGTGAAAAATGTCCAAGCTGGAAATCGATTCCGGAACCCCTGGAATAGTGCGCCAAGTGGTTGTGGTTGTGGTTGTGTTTATGACGGCCAATTATCAACACGGGGGATATAGGCCCTAAGGGGAGGAGTGCCCTTCGTGGGTGTCTTTCTAAGGGAACCAAACCCGTATTAATGCTTGGAAATCCAAGGTTCGAAGAAAACCACGAAAACTCCGAACGATTAAAACGACGGGCGCGATTCTGTTCGAACCCAGCACTTCTCGTCTACCAGCATCGAGAGCAGAACCTCTCGGCCACTGGTGGGGCAGTGCGCCAAGTGCTTTACCATTTTAGCAACTAGGACGATACCCAGCTTAGCAGAATGATAGATGCTAAGTTGAGTAACGTCCTCGTAGCTTAAATGGTAGAGCACTTGGAGCGTTATTTCAAGGGTTCCGGGGTTCGATACCCGGCTTGGACATTTTTCACTTTGTTGGGTTCTACGCTTAGTTAGTAATGTGATAAATCAAGTATTAAATATTCAATAATTTTGAGCGAAATTTTACTGCTGATTACGCAATTTAATTGAAAAATTAATAAAAATTATACATTTAAATTTTTGCTTGTAAAACGAAATAAATAAAAGGCCTTGTGAGATGGCGAGTACCTGCAGCCATTACATTCCAATCACCCAACCGTCTTTCTCCGGTCACAAGCATTTGAAATAAATTGGCTCCCCAAATTATGAAAGGGCATTCAATTCTCCCGAGCTTATACGAATATTTAGTTTGAAATGTTAAGGGGCACTCTCACAATCTTTTGACTTTCAGGAACAAAAATCCGGTGAAATTAAACTTGCTAAAATAACATTTTAATCTGATAGACTAATTCCTTAATGATTCAAAACAAAGAAGAAAATGATTAGCAGCGATTTTTTTTTTTAAACTGAGGTTTAAGTTAAACTTGCGAGTTTAATTTTCCGTACCATTTTACCACCAAAACGTTTTATTTTCTTCTAAATTTTTACTTATAATGAATTTGCATAGTACCCACAGACATTCAAATAAGAAATAATAACAATGTAGTATTTTTAGTACAATATTTTGGTATAAAATTGTCTTAAAGGGGTCTTAAAGAAGGGACAGATTGGAAAAAAAGGGTATAGGAAAAAAGAGACGGTAAGGGAAAAAAAGGGATGGTAAGGATGCGACAGTAATGAAAATTACCACCTATTTTTAGGCAAATCATGTTAAGACTAAGTGATAGCCACAATGTTCATTGATTTTTAGAAACAGTTATTTACATTAGATTAAAAAAAATAATAATAATTTACCTCGAAAAGTGCAGGAATAAACATTGGGGACAGCAAGTCTACCTAATTTGCATGAGTATTTTCACATCTCAGTATTAAATTTGGTTACTTAGTAAATTTCATGCTGAATATTTTAAATCGCTTGAAATATTTTGCATTTTTAAAACGATTTTGATATACTTAAATCGGAAGGCTTATTCTGAAATCGAAAATCGATTTTATTAAATATTAAGCTTATTTTAGGTTTCAACAACGAGATTGTCCGTTTGATAACTTGGAAATGCACATTTTATATTATTACAAAAAATTGAGATTTCAACTAGATCTTTTTTATGTATGTATTTATTTTTTTATCATAGGTCGTAAAATTTACTAAACTGTGAAGTATCAAATTTAAAAATATAAAATAAGGCAGTTTATGGAATAAAAAACAGGTTATTCTAGTTTTATACTAGTGATATGGTTTTAATTAAAAAGAAAAAAAAATGAAAAATGAAAAAAAAAAAAAAACTCAGTACATTTTTATGTTCAATAATTTTACTTATTTATTTTATTTATTCAATTAAAATAACAAAAGTATCCAGTAGCCCTGTGAAGTGGTCAGTAATCGGAGGCTGCATTCATGCTGAGGGACCGGGTTCGAGTCCCCTGGTTAAGACATGGATGTAATTGTGATTGTGTTTTAAAAAGTAATATATATATATGTGTAATGTAGAGAAATAAAAATGTTATGTATGATTTGTGTAACAATTTCTGTGTATAAATAAGGATCTTTCGAGGCGACAACCCTTGTTGCTATAGGTTTCGAAGCAATCTTGACTACGGTGGATTTCAAATCAAAGTATCCTTTCCAAATTTAAAAATAAGAACTTTGCGAACAGTTACTCAATGATAAACATTTTTAAATGCTTTTGATTATGAAATCGATATTTAAGTACAGAACCAACTAATATCATTAATACTTATGGACTTGATGCAACATGTGCTTTCTTGAATTCTTGATTTGATTTACTCTATTTGTTTATGTTTCCTATGTACAGTATTTTTAACCTACTTAGTTACTGTTTACATTGCTAACAATAGTTTTAGTTATAAAATAATATTGGTAAAGATATTTCATTTATGAAAATTGTACGAGGTGGAACCCGTGGAAATTCGGCGAAATAAAAAAGTTAATAAATGTACTCTTCAGACAGTATTGATTTCAAATTCATATCTTCTGAAACGTTCCTATTGTTCTAAGCTAACGTATGATTAGTATGATTATATAAAAAGGAAGCGATTTTTATACAATAATAAAATAATATTTGCAGCTGAGGTAGATCTTTAAAGTTTCCCTTCATTCTATGGTTTCTTTTTCTTCTTCTCTCAATACAATCCGGATTGAAAATCCATTGTAAATTACGTCATTTATACATATTTGTAAAAAAAAAAAAAAAAAAAAAAAAAAAAAAAAAAAAAAATTAATTTTCTGACGAATTCTTGATTAGATTCATTCTATTCATTCTATTTGTTTATGTTTCCTACGTAGAGTATTCTTAGCCTATCTAGTTACTGTTTACATTGCTATCAATGGTTTTAGTTATAAAACAATATTGGTAAATCTATTTCATTTATGAAAATTGCACGAGGTGGAACCCGTCGAAATTCGGCGAAGTAAAGAAGGTAATAAATGTGTTCTTCAGTCAGTGTTAATTTAAAATTCATATCTTCTGGAACGTTGCTATTGTTCTATGCTAACATATGATTATGTAAAAACGAAGCGATTTCCGTACAATAATAAAATAAAATTTGCAGATGAGGCTGATTTTTAAAGTTTTCCTTCTGTCTATGGTTCCTTTTTAATCTCTCTCAATACAATCGAGATTGAGAATCCATTGTAAATTACGTCATTCAGAAATAATTGTAAAAAAAAAAAAAAAAAATCAATTTTCTTACGTAAAATATACGTTTCCAGTTTACTGCCTTTTTATAATGATGTGATTTTGACAGGTAAAGACGCTTCTTCTTGAAAGTTTATCCTCTAATTTCAGAGCTGGTGGAGAGAAAAATCTTTGAAAATGATGTCATTTTGACGCAGTTTTAAAAGAATTTAGAAGTTTTAACTTTTCTAAAGGATGCTTTAAATAAAAAATGTCAGTTAATTTTTAGTGACTTTGAGCCTCCTTAGTGGTCCTAAATACTATCTATTCAAATTAAAAACATATTTTCTATTTCATTGTAATGAGAAAACGGCACCAGTAAAGGCATAATAAATAAAGATAAAATAATCCTTATTGACAATATTTTCGTGGCGTCTTAATACAAATATGAATTTTTATTGGCTTATAAAAAAAAGTATACGTGTTTAATTACTTTTACCGAAATTTAACGTTCAAATTAAAAAATACGACCTAAAAACCAGGTGTCTGACTACTTTTTTAAATTTCCATTTCCTCTGCAACAATAGAAGTAACCCAATTGCCACCATTTTGTAGAAATTTCATAAAAAATTTTTAAATTAAAATTAAAATATAAAAATGGGTATATTTTTAAAAATAGCTAGTGTGGTCACATCTAAAAATGACCAACTTTCATAAAAAAAAATTAGCAATAATTAGCAAAATTGGCTCAGTAGAAGTCGCAAGGCAGATGACTAAAAAAAAACAGCCGTGTATTTTAAATATATAGATTATTATGTTGACAGATTAATAAATCATCTTTCCGCCCATTAATCATTTAATTTTTATTCGAATGAAATATATATATTCTTTAGAAAGTCTTTTCTTTTTTATGTTCCAATATAAATAAAACATTGAAATTATAAAAGAATTCATAAGATTTATTCTTATTAAAAAGTATAAATATTATATGATGCGTCAAGATTATGTTGTCGAGTATAAAATATCTGCAAAAGAGCAAATATTTTTTACTCAGTTATAATTTTACATTTGTAGTTCAAAAAATTCTAAACATAGTAAAATAAAACAATTGTTTTTCAACTTTAAATGAACATTTAAATTTTATAAAAAAGATTATTTTTTGGAAATGTGTAAAAATATAAAATATTCCTTTGTTAAAAATGCAATGTATTCGAAAATATGAACAAAAGCTTCTTCTTATACATGCGTAAATTTTGAAATATTTCACAACTGACTGCATTCTCTGCATTGATTGCAATGTTCATTCTTGAAAGGCTTCTAAAAAATTGCTTACATGCCAACAATAAAAGCAAATATTTGTATATATATATATATTTAACAATTAGCAGTTAAGTAGTTTTTCATAGGTAAAAGCATCGTTTTGAAATTTATATATTTAAGTTTCTTTTCATTTCCTCTGACGAAGTATTTTAAAAATTCATCTCCATAAAAGAAATTCTCTGAATCTTTTCGCTTAGTCGGATAAAGTTTAGTTTATTTGGGAATTTTAAGTTACGTTACTAAATCTTAGGCTTTATTTTTAAAAACTGTTTAAAAAAGCACTCGCTGAAACGATATTTTTCAATTGAAATTAAAATTGTTTTACATAAACGCCGATACAATAGAGAATTTCTGACTGCAAAAATCTCTTCTTTATTTAAAAACCCTATAATATAGTTACCAATCTCCCTATCTTTCTAACACCAATATTTTTAAGCAGAAATGCTAGTTTTAAATAATCGCACAATTTCTGCTTTAAAAAAAAGCGAACATTTTTGTAAGATTGTACTGGTATTAAAAAAATCGGGAGCTTGGAAACTGTGAAGTCCAAAAAACTCGTCCTAATTTAAGCGGTATTCATTTTGAGACTGTTAAAAAAGTTGATTTACGAATAAAACGTTCACTTTCAGGTATAATATCTATGAAGAATAAAATAAGGTCTTTTTCGCATTCTATATTTCTATATTATACTAAAGAGCATACAAAAAAAGAATGGTCGTAACTTCAGATCCTATTAAGTTCCTATTATTGGAATAATAAAACAAATAACTATGGCAATCTATTTTTTTTACCAAATTTGGCAATACTTAAAACTACATAGTCATATCAAGCGTTATATTTTCAGAAATTTTGGCGAGAAATTTACCATGGTGAATATGACCATGTAGTTTTCAAAGTATGGCAGTAGGACAATGGTTATAAGAATAAGAAAAAAAATCCGAGATACTACGTTCACCAAAACTACTAAATTAAAGCCGTTATTTGTGAATCCTTCATTTTTAAACTACTGCCGTATTTAAGAAGGTCCGCCACAGTAGAATTTTGAAAAGGGTGACGGATGAAGCTGGCCAACGAACCCAGTCGAGACATTGGTAACACCTGTACACTTGCTCAGTATTATGAAAAACGTTTCATAAAACAGAATACCATCGCTCGAAAAAAATTATATATATATATATATGTTATATAAAAATTTTTACTTTTACTATTCATTTAAATTATTCTAAATTGCCGGCCTATTCAATATTTCCTTTTTTTAATACGCTCTATTATTTATTTCTAATTAAATTCCCATAATTTTAAAACGCGTATCTTAATAATAGATTTATTCCAAAACGTAATCTAAACTTTTAATCCCTTCATTAAATTTTATCGTCTACCAAACTGTAAAGTTCTGAACGCAGTTACTTATTTTTCGAATGTTTATCAAAGCCATTTTTACATTTTAATTCTATTTCATCTCATTTTCTCGCCCGATAGGCTACAACCCTTTCACATCGAAATTCTTCCATTAGCGGCGTCGGGATTCTTTCCTGTGACGTTTCTTGATCGCTCTCCATCGGCTGAGTGTCGGATCCCAGTTTCACTTCGAAGCTCGTTCGTGATTTTGGTTGGGTTAGCCTGAAGTTTCCATTTCAGTCGGAATTCCTCCGCGCATTCTAATAAATAGTTCGAGCATGAACTCAGAACTAGATTTTTGTGCTGTTTGATTGTTTACATAACCTGTTACCCAGTGTCCTAAGCCATGTAGAATAATCACATCTATTCCGCATGAGTAACTAGTTCATGCTCGAGTGGAATGCTCTGATTTCTCTTCCTGTGGGAATTGTTTAATGTTATTATGTTGTAATGTTGTTATACAGTTTCCTATGACTACGTTTCCATGCTTTTAATTGGGAAAACCCCAGATTTCTTCATCCGCCTTTTTTCACCACTCACGCTGCCTTGTCTTCATCATGAATAAATAAGAGTTTGATTGGACTATACCAATATTATCATCGCTCTACAGCTGCTAAATTTTCACAGAGTTGATACCCCCACTAGCGATGCTTGTGCTAAGTGATATGATTGCAATACAACATCACCAGCGGCTGATTAATATGTAGTACTAATCCAGTAATATGAAATAAAAAACGAGACGTGATTGTTCGACTTAACACATTAAATTGTTTCGTAATATATATATATATATATGTATAAATGAACATTCGGACACAGAGTGGTGGTTTTGGGATCTGGGGATCTTGAATGGTGAAAATGCACAGCAATTTTCCGTATTTGCTTTCCTGTCGGTCATTACAAAAGGTACAATTTTGGTATTTAAAATACCGTTTTAATTCCTATAAATCTCTTTGTATTATCTTTTCGTCAAAAGGTTTTAGTATATCTTACATGATTTACAAACTTTCATTTTTGAAGCACTAACAGCCACTTTTGAGATTTTATTGTAATTCCTTGGATTAAAGCTCCTCGAAAAGTTGTACAGTTTATGCATTTTTATTAAACCAAAAGAGTTGTAAAAATTTATGTAGTAAAATTTTATGTTTAAATTTAGCAAATTAATTTCGGTTCATTTTTTATATCTAGACAACCCTTTTGAAAAAAAAACGTTATTTAAACGGCGTTTCTAATTTATTCTGGTATTAACCAGAACTGAAGTTATGGACATTGTTTGGGACTTTCAAATGTATATATATATATATATATATATATATATATATATATATATGACCATTAAAAAAACATTAAAAATTACCAACAAACATAAATAAATAGAATGAGCAGAGAATGAATAATGGATATTTGTAGAACCTAGACAGAACTTTAGGTTCCAAATGCCTAGAGTTTCAGAAATAAAGAGTGGTTTCATCTTCATATTAGCCATAAAAATGCTAAAGAATATGAATTTGGGATTACCAACACTGAAAAATAGAGAAATAAATTATGAAAACAAATAAGTTTAAAATAAAAAAAGTGATTCAAAAGGATTAAAAAGTAAAATTCACATTACCATATTGAAAGCTTTGCTGACTAAGAGCGAGGCAGCATTAAATACAAGTAGAGGAGATTATTTACACATGTTGCCAAAAACTTTTTTAAAATGTTGATGGACCAAGGAGTAATAATTTATAATATGGTCAAGCATATTCCCCAATATATGATCAGCGTCCTCTATAGATAATTTAAGAACTAATACCACCATGTAATTCAAGTAATCAGTGAAAATGCTCCAAACTTAAGAATTTAGTAAAATATATTGTTTTGGGATAAAAAGTAATACACAATAAAAGCTATTTATATCTATTAATGGATTAAGCTTTAAAGCAAATGCTGTCTAGAGACAAATAAATAATAATTAAATAATAATAAAAATTTGTTAATAATTTATACCATTATATTACAAAAAAATAAGTAAATGATAAATTAAATAAAATTAATATATAAATTGATGATATTGATTCATTAATTAATGTTTCACATAAATCATTGTGCCTAGCTATAACATATCACTATTTAAATTTTTTTCACTACAGTGCATCAACACTTAAATAGAAATATAATTAAATATAAAAGAAATAAACTCTTAAAATTATGATGTCAAGGAATTAATATTACTAATAGTAATAATAAAAATGAAATTTTAAAATTAGTTAGTTTTATTGAGTGTGTCCACAAACTGTCTTAAAAATTAAATAAACCAGATTAAGGTGAGAGGGTAGAACAAATAATAAAATTCATATTTAAAACATGCATTTTATTCTCATTTAATATAAAAGGGTAACTCCGGGAGAGTCGCCGCATACGGGATAGATGCCGCATCCCTTGTATTTCCTGTAATTATAGATAGATGGTCGTCAAACACACAATATAGGTGCGCGATGAGATTATTTTAACCAGTGTATAGCGTGAATCGCATTTCGATGTTTACTTGTAGAAGTACAATCCTTAAATTGACGTAAGTGCACGATTTCAATGTCCAAACTTTTAAACACGTTATGTTTAAATACTTTTCATACACTAATTACTAAATGCATGCAAGATTTCGAAGTCAAAACTAAGTGTAGGGTTTGTATAGAGTACTGTGTGTATGATTATGCCCTTCCCCTTAGCGATGGCAGGTAACTGTGTTGGCCGACGTCTGCACTATGCAAAATGGGATACATGCCGTAATGCTATTCCGGTATACATGCCGCAGTTTCTTTTGTACAGGATGATTAAGTGTTATTAACTTTTCCTTTTCTTTTTGCACAGACTAATCATGTTAGGCATGTTATCAAGTTTACTAAAACCAATGGAGAAAAAGGGGAGATAAAAAGTAAGAAGGGCAAGAAAGATGCAGGAGAAAATAAAAAGTAAGAAGGGCAACAAAGATGCAGGGGAAAATAAAAAGTAAAAAGTGCAAGAAAGATGCAAGTCAAGATGATAATAATGAAAAATTGGATTAAGCGTAACGCAGACGTACTTTGCAAGGAATGTTTAGAAAACTACTCCAAAAAAGAGGAAGTGTGATTGGATTCATTGCATCATGTGTTTAAACGTAGTTACATAAAGACTGTACTTTTTCAACTTTTTTCTGTAGATTGTAGTCGAAAAAACAGGTATCTTAACCCATTCGATACCATGGGTGCATATAAGCACCTTCATAAAGAACTCATAAAATTTGTTTCTGGCACCAGTAAAAAAAAAAAAAAAAAGTAATATTAGCTTTGTTTAATTAGAGCATTTTCATGATTATTTAAGTACAGGTAACTTCTTTTAAAAAAGTGGTACCAACCGAATAAAATTTGTGTAAAAGCCCCCGCTCCCGAAAGGGTTAAAAAATAAATTATGTCAACACAATTTTACTATTTTGTTTTTCCTTTCTAATACATTGATGTTATGTTGTTGCTGAAATAGCAATTAAAATTTAATGTAAAAAAATAAGTCGATAATTTTAATACTGAAAGTTGGCAACAATTATTAATTTGAATCTACTAATACGTTTCATTGTACTCATTTAGTTTCATTTTGTTATTACATAGTTAATTATAGTCCAGATATGAATATATTTTTTAAATATTTTTATTTATAATTTTATTCTGTTCTTATTACAATCGCGGCATAACTACCGCACAAGTGCGGCGTCTCAGCCTGAATGTACGGGTGACGCGCCACAATGTAATGTTTTAGAGAAAAATTGTTAAAAAATACTAATAATTTGTTTTGAGTTTTTTGTCGCAGTACACGCGTTGTATATTTAACATTAAATAGCACAGCATGATTTTTTTTATTTTATTTCCACCATGGGACTTTATACACAAATTCAAAAAAATGTGCGGCATAAATCCCGGAATTATCCTATACTATGTATTAGAAATTAATATGATATTGTCCTCATTTAGCAAAAATTTTAAATACAATTTAAACGTTAACATTATAAATTAATGATTAATGAATATATATAAATTTAATTTGAATAAATAAATAAATAATTAAAACTACACAAATATACGTATAAAGTATCGAATCAACATTATAAAATGTATTAAATCAACGCATTTATAAATCAAATGTCCCCTTCCCTTTTTTTCACAAATTAACCATTGCGTTATTATCCAGACAACTCCACTTTCCTCCGTACTCTAACATCTACCCTATATATATATATATATGTGTGTGTGTGTGTGTGTGTTGGTGTGTGTGTGTGTGTGTGTGTGTGTCAAAATATCGATGTTGTGATAAAGTATTATCCGTTTGATGAGTGAACGTATTAGCTGATAACGCCACTCTGAGAATGAAATAACTAGATATAGGCAGCCGACGTGTCCCGGCAGTTAGACAAGGCATAAAAAAAATTCCATGAAAATAATCAGTTGTAGTTTATTTAAGTAAATAAAGGACAACAATAGTTAGATGGGAGAATTTTTCTCGAGACACAATCAGTTTTTAAGAACTGAACATGCAGCGTGTATGTATGTGTGTATGCGTGTATGCTTGCGTGCATGATCACACAGCATGTTACGTAAAATTACGTCAGCACACAACTAGTGAAAGATCAGAATTTATATTAAGTATCTGGTATGGCATTGACATTCCACTGAAACTGCAGCCACGGATTTTGAGACAAGAGAAACGAGAAAGCGTTTCATGGCGCCAGTGGTCATTCAGCGCCAGTGGAAAGCAATTAACTGATTAGAGCGTAGGAATACAAAAACCCGCAATGCGAAAGACTTGTAGACAATAACAGAGACTAATTTAGCGGACGAAGAAAATAAAAAATGTCCACAAAAAGCGCACGATTACCTCGAAGCGTCCTTCGGAAAAAGCTTATTATCAAGAAAAAGAATATTCTCAAATGGAATGATTTCAGTCTGGAAAAAAAATAGGCGTGCGCACAAGATAAATTTTGAATAGAGAAATGTAAAGAAGAAAAAGAGATGCGTATTGTAAATGAAAATAAATTAAACGGAAATTAATTAAATGGAATAAAGTATTCAGAATAGATTTAAGATAAGTTAAAAAAATAAACATATATATTTTTTTGACATGCTGTATTTTTAAAAGAACATCATACATTTCTCATGTGGTTGAATTAACTGAGACTTTCACAAATATTTCTGCATAATGGTTGTAAGAGCATTAATTTTGATGTATAACATTAAAGATTATAGATCAAAATAAAGCATAAGCAAAATACAGTAATTAGCGCGTGCATTCATTATTGTTCAATTTAATGGGTCGTTACAAATGCCAAAATGATATTTTTTGACTGAATATAAAAATTTTGCAAACAACTGTGAAATTTATTGATTAATTTCTTATTCCCTGTTTCTCTACTACTCTATTTACACTGATTAATATTCTATATTTCTAACCACATGTAACATGCAAAAATTTGAAAATCTTCAGGAATATATGTTTGCGAACATTTCCCATGGTGATTATCTAAAATCCATAATTGATCTTTTTAGTATATAGAAAAAAATCAGATACAACATTCACTTTGTTTTTTAGTGTAATGTTTATCAAAAATTTTGTATTTTCGTACTTATGCAATGAACTGCAATTATACCGAATTCCAAGATACACTGCACAAATATAAACTAGTATGCTGTGGCCATCACAAAACTTTCTTCTATCTCATACTTGTCAATACTTCAAAATTCACTATCTCAGTGCCAAATTAAATGGCAATCTGTGTTCATCATGAGAATTCTAAAAATATGAAATTCCGTACATTAGTTCTCGATGTATGACTGTCGCTGAAATCGTGTAAATCCAGCAAAATGCAGCATAGCAGTGCCACCTATTCGGTTATTTACAACAGAACCTAATTATCACCAACTTATGTCAACGTCTAACTGAATATGAAGTTTAAGGAAAATACGTGCATTAGTTCTTGAGATAGAGGTATTGCGCAAATCATGACAAATGCAGCATAGAAGCGCCACCTGTTGAGCGATTTGCAACAACACATAATGAGCAGCAATATTAATCAAGTTATACTTAAATCTGAAGTTTGATGAAAATTCGTGCATTAGTTCTTGAGATAGAGCTATTCAGGAAATAGTTCAAAATGCAGCACAGCAGTGCCACCTATTGGGCGATTTACACAAGCACGTAGTCAGCATCATTTCATATGAAGGGCTAACTAAATCCGAAGTTTGATGAAAATGTGTTCATTAGTTCTTGAGATAGGGCTACTGCGAAAATAGTGTAAATCCTTCAAAATGCAGCCTAGCGGCGCCACCTGTTGGGCGATTTACACCAAAACGTAAACAGCATCCATTCATGTCAAGGACTAACGGAATCTGAAGTTTTATAAAAATCTGTGCATTAGTTTTTGAGATAGAGCTTTTACTGAAATTGTGCAAAATGCTACATTGCAGCGCCACCTGCAGGGCGATTTACACCAAAAATTAATCAACAACAATCTATATCAGGGACTACCAGAATATAAATGTTTATTAAATTCCGTTCATTAGTTCTTGAGATAGAGCGCCCACAAAATTTGTGTCACAGACAGACAGACGGACAGACCGACAGACTCACAGAATCACAGACAGTCATTTTGTAAAAACATTTTTTTGGAGTCTCTGACCCATAAAACGTGTAAATCCGTCGAAAACTGGAATTCGAAAATTTTCATGAAATCAATACTTTCTTCTTGTAAAGATAGAAGAACGTAAAAATGAAAGAATTCGCCTATTGTTTCTATTCACGGTTTCATTCAAAGAGTACCATATTTTGGGGTCGAATCCTGCCCGGAAACCCCAAATTTGTGCTTTTATCAACCCAAATTCAAGCGGAAACAGAAATAATAAAAACCGAACCCGGCCTGAACACGAAGAGAAAGGAAATTAATCCATGTACAATAGGGTGGAGCGAAAAAAATGAATTTTTAAAAATCAAAAACGGGTAGGTGCCAAAAGTTGCCTTTATACTAGTACATCATCTGCCTGCAATATTACAGCTGAAAAAAAAAATGGCTTGAGCCTGCGCTTTTGGTCCAAAGTCGAAATTTTGGGTAAAATTTGATGTTTTTTCCAAAAATTAAAAAAAATTCTACAGAGATGATTATTATTTAAAAGTGTTATTTAACCCTTTGTTATTAATGACTTAACATATTTAAACGATAAAATGATATCTTTGTTCTGTATAACTGGAACAATACTGACAACTTTTGGTGGAAAAAATGCATTGCCACTCTGTTGTTTCACACAAATAATTGTTGTTTAGAATACAGCTCTTTCTTAGTTGCTTTCAAAACTACCCAGAAGGTATCACGTGGAAGGTGACTGCATTTCATGTCACAACAGTGCATAGGTCGACCACCCTACCATCTGAACTCAATGTTTTATTTATACATTGAATTGTCATTTTTTATCAAAGACTGGACTAAGTTTTCTATGTATCAACCTAGTACATATTTTCTTTGGATCCACAGGCTTTGGATGCTGCTGCTGGGATCTCCTTTAAATATTTTTCTGCTGTTTGTGTAAAAGATAAAGTGTGTAATGCAGTGCGGATGATATTAATGTAATCTATTCAGCCGTCTATTATCTTCACAAAGATTGCACACGATAAATGCATATTGAATAGAGGTTCTGTTACCACATCACTTTTCCAACGAGTTAGATTTATATAATTAGACGCTTCAAAGTTGATTGTCGATATTTCAGATTTGCGTATGCGATCATTTGCTCACATCCTTCAAGTATTATGTGCTGAGCAGCTAGCTGTTTAATGTGATGGAAATCGTCAGAGAGCATTGAATTAAGAATTTCCTCTGCGTTTGCAAAGCAACTATTGTCCTAAATAACATTTTTTTAGTAGTTGTTTTTTTCGTTTTGTGTGTTGTTTAGTAGCCGATTAATTTGCCATGAGTTTTTAGATACCTTCTTTAGCTGCGGATTATATTTGATTGTCAACTATCCTGGGGCCAAACTTGGATAACATAGTACTTTTTGAGTGAACATAGAGACTCTGATGGGCAGTGAGTGCTCATTTGAAGGCGGATAATTCTGTTAGTCGTTGTCATCCAATCTGTAAGAGACATGCTTAGAATGAACCATTACAATTGATCATATGCCACCTCCAAGTCCAGTGAATTTTCTCTGCATCATTTATTAGACAAGATCGTTGGCAAAAATTAGATTTTAACCCACAGGGATTCACCGGACCAATAGGAAAACCTTTGTCCACGTGCTTTTTTCCTTCTAATTTCAATTTTTGAAGCCATAGAGAGCAATTTTCAAGCATTATTTCCTGAAATCTAGAAAAAGGTACTCAGCACATACCAGAAATACATGCTAGACATTTGCAAAGTTATTTCATCGAGATATGGCTCAAAAGAACTAGCGAATGGGAGCCCAAGAAACTTCTCCTATGCAAGATCCCACAAAGGCGCATAAAATTATTCGCCTTCATAAAAGCACTGATTGACCATCAGACTATGGTTCACTCACAAAGTATGGAATCCAAGTTTATGCCGCAGGATGGTTTACACCAAATATAATTCACATCTAAAAAATTAATCTAAAAACTTATGGGAAATTACTCGGCTACTAAACATCATAGAAAACGGCAAAAAAAAAAAAAAAAAAAAAAAAAAATACTAAAAAAATTTATTTAGGACATCAAGAGCAAATTTTTCACATCGAGAGCAAATTCTTATTGCGATTTTGATGACGATCGCCATCACATTAAACAACAAGCTTATGAACATATAAAAAATGAAATAGGTAGAGTAATGGATGGCATACTCAAAGATGAAATACCTAAATGTTGTAAAATGTTGTAGGAGTAGAACTACCAATCACTATGCAGTAACTGGATGCAATTTTGGTGAAGATACTAGAGGGCTGAATAGATTCCATTAATTCCACTGCATTACTCTGCTTACCTTATGGTACACAAGCAGTAGAAATATACGTGAAGGAGTGTCACAGCAGCATCACCCAACGTATGTGGATATAAAGATGAGATGGACTAGGTTGATACATAGAAAACTTATGCCAATCTTTGATAAAAAAAATCGCAATTCAATATATTAATAAAACATTGCGCTTAGATGGAAGGGTGGTCGGGCTATGCGCTGCCGGGTCATGAAATGCAACCACCTCCACGTGATACCTCCTGGGTAGATTTGAAAGCAACTACGTAAATGCTGTATTCCAAACAACAATTAGTTGTATGACACAACAGAGTGGCAACGCCATTTTTTCACCAAAAGTTGTCAGATTTGTTCCAATTATACAGAACAAAGATATCGTTTTATCGTTTAAACATGTTAAGTCATTAATAATAAAGGTTTAAATAACACTTTTAAATAATAACCATCTCTATAGAATTTTTTTAAATTTTTTGAAAAAATGTTAAATTTTACCCAAAATTTCGACTTTTGGACCAAAAGCGCAGACTCAAGCCATTTTTTTTCAGCGGTAATATTGCAGGCAGGTGACGTACTAGTATAAAGGCAACTTTTGGCACCTACCCGTTTTTGATTTTTAAAAATTCATTTTTTTCGCTCCACCCTAATATACAATTATGGAAATTTATATAACAATTAATATTAAAATGCAATTTTTTTTTATTCGAAAAATATTCAGGATTTGTCTTTCAGAAACATCCTGTTGAAAAATTGAATAAACTCGCACCCGGTCCAAATGAGTCAAAACCAAATCCGAAACTGATCCGAACCCTAAATATTTTAAGTCAACCCGACCCGGATCGGCCCCGCAACGAAATAAATTAGCCGAACATGACCAGATTCAAACTATGCCGGTTTCGTGTTAAATCAAGATGCAGGACCTTAGGTCGTGGAAATTGGTTATTATAGGAAAATATTAAAACTACTTTAGTAATGTATCGAAATGACTTTCCCTCCCAGAAAATACTTTTGTCTTTTTAAGGAATTAATATTTCCAAATTGTATAGTTCTTGAATTTAATGATGATAATCTTATAAAGATCGCATAATTCATTTAAAAATTTATGTGACTTTAAAACACAAATTTAGAAAAGATGATACAGTGAAAAATATTTTATAATAATATTTTTAAGTATAGTTTTTCTACATACATTTTTAAGAACATTACATTAAACCACATATTTCGAGCATTGTGACATTAGTAAACTTTATATATTGCTTTCTTTCTTCTCCTTTAATTAGTAACATAATTAGCATAATTTTGTAAAATATAATCAATGATACTATCAGAAAACTATTACAGTATTACCTAAAAATTGTTAATTTTAATGACAACAGTCATAAAAGATAAAATCTTTATTTCATATTCATAATTTTGAAAAGAGCACCATAAAGGGATTATCAGTTTAATATTTCATACTATCGAAATTTGAGTGTACTTTGTTTCTCGGAGAAGCATTGAATAATCGAGAATGATGCCAGATAGTTTTAATTTATTATGCATAATTCTTCTTTTATAGATTGCTCATTAAACTTATATCGTATTTTAAAAGGTAATTACTTTAGGTAAATAGAAAACAATATGACAAAACTTTTTATCTAAAATAATTTAAAAACATGGTAAAATATTTTATCTGTTTTCATTAATGTTACTGCTCGTTGTGATTTATCTTCTGATTTTTTATTTTTTATTTATTTTTTTTTTCTATTCGAAAAAGAAGCTGAATTGCAGTAATTCCGCGTTAAATTTATTTTATGTTTGTGTTTTCTCTTTACTTAGAGCAGAGGAACTGAAAATGTTTTGAAAACAAATTGATTCCTCTCTATTTTCTATAATAATATATATAAAAAAAGGCTCGCGTAAAATATTTCACTTTGGAAGGAATTTTCCTTTTTCTAACCATGGAGACATTGTAAAAAAAAATAATAATAATAATTTGGGATACAAATTACACAAATATTTTATAAATGGCTAGCGATTTTTAGCTCAAAGGCTATTAAAGACTGAGAGATAATGCGCCCACAGGCTCTGTATGTACGTATTTATGTATGGTCGTACCGCAAAAATTATTGATAGAAATATCCGATTTGCTTAAAATTTAGTAAATAGGTTCATTCTGAGAAGGCGCTTTCCTGATTAGTTTTGGGGGTTCAATGGTTAAGAATAAAGGGGGGAACTGGGGGGTAATTTACCTTACTGGCCAAATTATTATTGTAACTGAATATTCTGCATCTATTTTCCTGTTTTATTATAGTTGTCGCCACTCACAAACAGGACTTTGAGATTAGAATGTAAATGTGACCTTTATGGCTTACTGTTTTCCATTTTGTAGCTGAACATTGTTGATTTTATCCTAAATCTATTAAGCTTAAGTATTTAATATGAAAACCCAGTAAAATAAGGCATTTGCATAAACATACCGTAATTCATACAGTTAGGTGTTTGGACGAATCACGATAAAGTAAACGACACGCTGCGGAAAACCAGAGCCAATAAAATTTCAGTAAAAGCAAGGTTCAAGTAACTAAGCGATTAATTCGTGTATGGCACCATAGTGATGGAATGGAAAGACTGATTGCGAAGTACATCCAAGGGATGTCAAGACGTATAAAGGCAGTTATAGCTGCTAAAGTTGGACATACGAAGTACTAAAAGCCATAAGTATACATCTATAACTATGTTCATTATAAGTACAGCATATATATTCACCCAATGTTAAATAAAATGCAATAAACTAACTTTTAGGCTGATTTATATTACTGTTACCATAACAATTTGGCATGTACTGTACTTACCTGTTATAGCGTTTAAAATGTTCGTCGTCATACTGAGATTAATTATCTTAAGAAAATAGAAAAAAACAACTAATATTAATTTTTAATTAAATAAAAATAAAGAAAAATATTGCAAAAATTTAAATAGATAAATAGTATTAGAATTTTTTTTTTTTTTAATAAGGGAGATATTTTACAAATTAACATAAATTTCACTGGTGTTAAATGGCACTTTTTAAAAGGTTTCGATTTATAATTTTTCATTGGTAATTTTTAGGCTGGAAAAAATTGAAAATCATTTTTAATACATTGAAGACTTTTTTATGCTTATTGCATTCAAAAACTACGAGCAAAATAATAAGCATAAATCAAAGCTTTAAAAGGTGTCATTTGACACGGGTGTTAAATATACAACAGTTATACGTTTTTTGTTAAACGCGCTCTCCACATTGAAAACATCAATCAAAGTTGATGAAATGAGGCGTTCAGAAGACTAACTCCATTTTAAGTGGCGTTTTTTTTTTTTTTTTTTTTTTTTTTTAAAGGAACATTGAAAATTTTCTATATATTTATACAGTGATAAAAAGTTACATTTGATTAAAAGAAAATTAATGAGTTCAATCAAAATATCCCGAGAAAAAATATTATACAGATACAATATTTTTATAGTTCCAATAACTTTAACTGTTTATACTGAACATTTTCATTTGATGGAGTTAATCGATTTGTGCACTGAACGGCTCAAATAAAGTTTAAAACCTCTAGAGGTTAAGCGAATAAATATAATATTTGCTAAAATTTTGTTCCGTATTACCAACCAATTTCATTTAGAACCGATAAAATGCATTTGTGGCTTTACAGGTCATGGATGACTTATATACGGAATAGAGAAATTACCAGTTTGGAAAGATAGGTCTTTTACATAGTTTTGTTTATTTACTCTTTTCAGCGGAATATTTGGCATTTTTGCATTCGTGCTGTACATCAGTAACATTGACCCTTCTCTCAAGCGACAGCTGGATCTGACAGCTTGTATCGTCAATGATTAAATGGAAAATAATAAGAATTAACGATCAAATGATAAATACGGATGATTTAATTAGATAAATTTTTAACACAATTATTGAATTTGTAAATAAATTACAGCAGTTGTATATTTCCAAGTGATTGAAAAAAGTCCGGGCCAGAATCAGGGATGTCTTGGATGCGGTGACGCTACAGCCAGCCCGCTATAATTACTTTTTTTCCCCCAAAGGTCAAGAGTGGGGGAGGTACGGGAAAATACAATTGATGGAGGGTTCGCGTGTTACTTACTACCCTATTTCTTGGCAAAAAGCGGACAATTTTCGCCAAGCGAGAATTAAAACACTTTTTCAAACACTGGTCCGATATAAAAATTTAAACGAAGCTGTTAACATATGATTAATTTTCAATGGATACGACTTTAGTATAAGCGAAATATAAGACTGTTCTCAAATCCAAAAGGGCACCTAATTTTATGACACGTTTTAATTCATTTTTTGTTCGGAAACACATGAAATAAGCAGATGTTATTCAAAAACTATGTAATCGAAAGACCTTTTTCCGTTTTTTGGTAAACTTAAAACATCTTTCAGAAAATACAGTCAAAGTTAACATTTTGAACCGAATTTCTGGACGAAAGGCAAAAAAACAACCCAGAGACAGGAGAAAAATATGTTGTTACATGATCAAAATTGCTTATAATTCGATAATTTGTTTATCAAAAAACGGAAAACTCATGAAATATATTATATGAACCTTAAAAAGTTTACGGTTTACATAAAAGGTGACTAAAATAATAAGAGAGATGTTACAAGTTAAAAAGTATACATTTTATTTAAAACTTCTTAGTACTTTTAAGCTTTTTCCAAGCTCTTCATCAGAGAATATTTTAATAATATTAACATTGTTATTAAAGTATTCTCTGTTGAAGAGCTGGGAAAAGCTTGAAAGTATTAAGAAGTTTTAAACAAAATGTATACTTTTTAACTTGTAACATCTCTATTATTATTTTAGTCACCTTTTATGCAAACCGTAAACTTTTTAAAGTTCATATAATATATTGTATGTTTGAATCAAGGTGAAATATTGCGTTTCGTCTTATGATAATAGTTACGGAAAACTCATTTCGATTAGAAATTGTTTCCAGAGTCAACCCTGACAATTTTTTTCTTTTACATTTAAAAATGAGTTATTAAATGTGTCAGAAATTTTCGCGCTTATTGAGCAGAGCACTTGAGAACAGATTTGAGTATAAATGTGCCGCAGTTGGCGATGCTAGTTTGACAACATCAATACAAAAATATAACATGTTCAGCGTAGATATCGGCATCGGACAGTTACATTGTGTTTGAGTTGAGTCCATGCTTAATTTTTTCATCAGACTCGGACTGGGCCTGGATTAGGCTTACAATGTTTTTTCCTGCATAGTTCAGCCGGGCTGTAACTGGACTTAGTTGTTCCTATGATGGTTCAGGCAGGCAATAGGCTTTGTATAAATAGTAACAACCATAAAGGAATCATTGGAATTACCTTAAGCTGATTTTCAAATTCCCTGCTCAACAACGGCAAAATTTCTGCCAAATTTTTTGACGCATTTTTAATTATAAAGTCATAAAGTTCACATGTATGTCATTGAAACAATTCGGAAACGAATAGCATTTTCCATTTTTTTAAATAAATAAATTACTTTTTGAGTTATAAGCGATTTTTGTCACGTGACGACAGCTTTTTCTCCTTTCCAATGCTATCGCATCGGAAAATTCGATTCAAAAGCCAATTTTAGTTGTATCTTCTTAAAGATATTTTGCCTTTATCAAAAAATGGAAAACGTTATTCGATTACACAGTTTCTTAATAAGAGTACCTGCCTATTTTACACGTTTCTGAGCAAAAATAAATTAAGAAATTTGTCTGAAAGTAGCTCCTTTGGATTTGAGAAGAGTCTTAATAAATTAAAAAGAACTATTTTCAAAAATCAGCTTTTTACTATACAGCTTCAGAAATTGTGATTTTTTTTTAATCGCAAAAAATGCAGCATAGCAGCACTTCCTGTTGAGCGATTTATACCAAAATGCATAAAACGTCAATTGATGTTAAGGACTAATTGATGTTTGATGTTTGATGAAAATCCGTGCATTAGTTCTGGAGATTGAGCTACTGCGGATATCGCAAAAAATGCTGCATAGCAGCGCCACCCGTTGAGCGATTTACACCAAAAACTAATCAGCACCAATTTATGTCAAGGACTAACTGAATATAAATTTTTATTAAATTCCGCGCATTAGTTTTTGAGATAGAGCGCCTACAAAATTTGTGTCACATACATACAGACAGAGTCACAGACAGACATTTAAAAAAAAACATGTTTTTCGGGTTCTCTGACCCCTAAAACGTATAAATCCACCGAAAAACGGGATTCGAAAATTTTCCAATACTTTCTTCTTGTAAAGAATTAGAAAGTAAAAATTTAAATGTTGATGAATGTCTTGGTTGCACTACAGTAATAGTTGTTACTTTTTAACCTGATATAAAAATTATGCTCTGTTTTTCTAGAATCTAAAGAGGGTCGTTATAAAATATATTCCTGTACATCTGATAAAAATAATATATTTATATAAAGTGATACACTGAAAAATCAATAATACGGCACATACAGACATATTAGAGTACAAGTAAAATTTACTGCCGTCTTTCCCCCCTCCTCCCCCCTCACACACATTTTTTTATTAATCAATATTTTTTCTAATGGCATAAAACACAGGGCCCGACCTATGCAGAGCATGCGGGGCAATTGCCCCGGGCCTCCCTTTTTAAGGGACCCCCATAAGAGTAACCGGGATTTTTATTAAAAAGTGTCAAATGATTAAAATTAGCCAAAAGTGACCAAAATTCATATATTTTCAAACATTTAGAAAGGGAGTCATCCCCCACCCCCCTCCCATCTCCTCTCTGTTTTCAGTATTCCTTCTACCTATTGAAAAAACAAACTATATCATTAGAAGACTGAAAGCCCTCCTCCTGTATTCCTCCTAGAAGAAAAATGCCTGATTTTAACATTAGAAATATTAAAAAAAATATTAAAGCACTTAACTTTTTACTTACTCTCGTACTAAATGTGGAAAATAAGTTGATTTTGTAACATATTATGAAACATTACATGAATAAAGGTAATATTTAACAAGTTGGAAATTGCTCGTCAAACGTGGCAAATGAGGTGCGTTCGTACTATAACAAGTTTTATAATTATTTTTTGCACCCCATATTGTACTGAATGTATAATTTTTTGCACTTCATAAAGTCCATAGTCTTTAACATCATTAAAATGCACTCCCAATAATTTTTTCCCATTCCCCGAACACTTTTGACTTTCCCTGTAATTAAACTATACATCGATTCTCCTAAAATTTGAAATGGCTCGACAAAATTTTGTAACAATTATATATTTAAAATTTCAGACCATTTGGAAGGCTGTAACATCATTAAAATGCACTTGCAATAATTTTTCCCATTGGCCGTAATGTAAAGAAAAACTTTTGACTGTCCCTGTAATTAAACTATACATCTGATTTTCCTAAAATTTGAAATGGCTCGGCAAAATTTTGCAACAATTATATCTTTAAAATTTCAGACCATTCGGAAGGCTGTAACATCATTGAAATGCACTTGCAATAATTTTTCCCATTGGCCGTAATGTAAAGAAAAACTTTTGACTGTCCCTGTAATTAAACTATACATCCGATTTTCATAAAATTTGAAATGGCTCGACAAAATTTTGCAACAATCTTATATTTCAAATTTCAGACCATTCGGTTGGGTAGTTTTTGCTCTGTTATATGCGGACAGACAGACGGACGGACAAACGGACGGACAGACGGACAGACGGACGGACTGAACGACGACTATAGGTGCTACGTATTTATATAATTACGAACGCACCTAAAAACGAAGTTTCTAAAAAGTTATTAAAATTTACAAATTATTTGACATATTCAAATTTTAAGTATAATTTTTTTTTATCAGGTGTGCACAAAAGTCTATATAACTATATGTTACAAAAATCAGAAGTTGAAATTTTTTCTCAAAAACAAAACGAATAAAAAGTTATGTTTTTGAAATAATTTATGTATCTTTTTTCTATTATCTTCTCAATAGTAAATACACACACACACATACGCATATTATAAATTTGTGATGTATCAAATTTTCAAAGCAGAAAACTATAATATTCATTTTAATAAAATCATAATCATTATACTTGTATTTTACTTGTTGCGTACAATTCTATATCATGTAACCCCAAGTACATGTAAACAACAATATTTTTTAATTGTAGATTATCTTAAATAAAAATTCTTTGGCACTTGTTCTTGCTCATTATATTAATAAAGATGAAATATTTATTAATAGAGAAAAAATACAATTTTAAAAATAAATATTTATTTTGTATGCGATTTTTTTCTGTTTTTGTGTTCATCCGGAACCAATTCTAAATGGTGATTTTTTTTGTTGTTGTTGTTGTTTTGTACAGTAAATAATATTCATTTAACCAAACGAGTCATAATCTGCTTAATACCCTACTCTTGGGTTGCATTACATAGAGTAAAATTGTCTTTTCATGACAAGCATGTCTCAAAAATTAGTTTAAAAAAAATATGTCAGAATTTTCTGAACATTCCTTGCAACCTTAATTAAATTATCTAGATAAATAATTTTAAAATTTTTAATTACAATATTATATAAACTGAAATATTACACAGTCAATAATATTACGGCACGAACAGACATATAATAGAGTACAAGTAAAATTTACTGCCACTTTTTCCATCCCCCGCACTTTTGTTTATTAATCAATATTTTTGTTATGGCTTAAATTAATCAGGTTAAAAAGAAGCGCAATTGCTTTAAATCCAAATTTTTACTAAATGAACACAATTCCTACTTTTAATTTAATTCTTATTGATATTGTTTAAGTGACAATCCTTCCTGCAACCACAGGAGATTTAAAAATCCCTCCTGAAGAAAAATGCTTGATATCAATACTGAAAATATTAAAGGATTATTAAAATATCTAAATTATTTAACATACTTAGTTTTAACTTATTCTCGTATTAAATGTGGAAAAAACATAAAAGGATCCATATAATAACTTGTAAAAATACAGAAATGAGTTAAAATGAAATTTTTAAAAACAAAATTATTAAAAAAAATTATTAAAATTTTTGAATTTTTTAACACATTTTCAGTTTTTATGCATCATTCTCTTATCAATTATACGTAAAAAGTCTATATAATTATATGTTATAAAAATTAGACGTTGACTTTTTTTCTCAAAACAAAACTAACAAAACATTATTATGTTTTCTAAATTATTTAAGTCTCTTTTTTACTCGCTTATCAATTGCAAATGCATATAGATATATATATTCTAAACTTTAAGTGTATTAAATTATTTAAGTCTCTTTTTTACTCGCTTATCAATTGCAAACGCATATAGATATATATATTCTAAACTTGAAGTGTATTAAATTTAGAAAACAGAAAACTGTAATATTTAGTTTTAATAACATAATAATCAATAAGTATTTTTACTTATTGCATACATTTCTGTATCACGCAACTCCATTTCAGATTACCGCATCTAAACATTAATAATTTTTAACTACAGATTACTTTAAATAAAACTTCTTTAACCTGTTCTTGCTGAGTAAATTGCTACGTTATTAAAAATGAAATATTTATTAGGAGAGAGAAAATACAACTTTAAAAATAAACACTTATTTTCTACTCGACGCTTTTAGGTAGATTTCGTATGAAATACTACCTATTGGGATCGTTCCCATGTTGGAATTTCTGAAAACTTTTTGCAGATCTACACCGATCATGACCCCTAGAACCGAAAACCACCCTCAGTAAAAAACTTTATCTATCTATCTATCTATCTATATATATCACTTTCTTCTGGACACGATAACTTTCGTAATTCTGCACCAATCTCTTCCAAACTGATTCATAAAATCAATGGGCATAAACTCTCAGTCAAGTTCGTTAATGGGCAAAATCGGACCAAGGGGATGGAAATAGGGAGGGGTTTTGCGAAAACCGAAAACCCCCCATAACTTCTTAATTTTTAAACATATCAAATCAGTGTAAAGTTTTTATTACTTCTAAAAATAGCGCCAAAAATGTATGCATCACAGATTTTTGATAAAATTTAAAATAGGCTCAAGGGATGCAAAAAATTGGGTTTTGGGGAGAAAAAAATTCTTTACTTCGTCAATTCTCAAGATATCAAATCCAATAATTTTATTATACATCTCCTTAATATTATCTACAACTTTTATATTCACGAGTTTTTGATAGGACCAATTCGTACCGCAAAAAAAAAAAAAAAAAAAAAAAAAAAAATTAAAAACGAACACAAAAAAGGGGGGTTGAAGAAGAAAAATTTTCATAACTCCGTCAATTCACAAGATATAAAATCTCCAAGAATTTATCATATATCTTCTTAATATTGTCTTCAACATTTATATAGACAAGTTTTTTATAGCGCCAATTCTTACAGCAAAAACAAATTAAAAATATATAGCGGTTGAAGAAAAAAAACCATCTTATTAAGGGTGCATTCAAATCCAAACTGTCTATTTTCTTACTCATTTTTAAATTCATTTTTGCTCTCAAACGCATCCAATTGCTAGATTCTCTTAATCAGAAACTATATAATGTACAGTAATGATCGATTTTTTGATAGAGGCAGAATATATTTCAAAAAATGATGTCAAAGTGGGCATTTTGAACAGAATTTCCCGAAGCGATTGTGTTAGAAACGAAAAATATTGCCCTACTGAGAAAATAATTGTTTATTAATCAAGTTTTAATTAATTGAAAGAAAAATAAAAACACAGATCGCTTATAAATCTTTTCAAAAATCACGTCAGCATGTTTCATATATATATATATATATATATATAATTGTTATTATTAAAAATGAATCTGAAAATGTGCCAGAAAATTTCGATTTGTTGTGTATGGAAAAATATTTTTTTTAATATCGCCTTAACATGATTCTGATAAAACCAGCTATGTTATGAAAAGGAAATAAAAACTCGTCAAAAGCAGACAGATAAAAATGTTAAAGTGGATTTATATCTAATAATGATTTTGTTTTTGTTGGTGAAATTAGTATACTTAACTTCGGAATCTACCTCTGCCTGTAGGCCGGGCCGGCAGACATATTTTTTAATTTGTTTTTGCTGTAAAAATTGGTTCTATCCAAAACTTGTCTATATAGATGTTGTAGACAATATTAAGAAGATATATGATAAATTCATGGGGATTTTATATCTTTTGAATTGACGGAGTTATGGATTTTTTACTTCTTCAAACCCACTTTTTGTTTTCGTTTTTAATTTTTTTTTCCGGTACGAATTGGTCCTATCAAAAACTTGTGAATATAAAAGTTGTAGATAATATTAAGGAGATTTATAATAAAATTAATTGGAATTGATATCGTGAGAATTGACGAAGTTATGAATTTTTTTCTCCCAAAAACCCAATTTTTTGCGCCCCTTGAGCCCATTTTTAACTTTATCAAAAATCTGTGATACATAAAAATTTGGCCCTATTTTTAGAAGTAATAAAAACTTTAAACTGATTTGATGTGTACAAAAATTAAAAAGTTATGGAGGGTTTTCGGTTTTCACAAAACCCCTCCCTATTTCCATCCCCTTGGTCCGATTTTGCCCATTAACGAACTTGACCGAGATTTTATGTATCAGTTTGGAAGAGATTGGTGCAGAATTACGAAAGTTATCGTGTTCAGAAGAAAGTGATATATATAGATAGACAGATAGGTAGATAGATAGATAGATAGATAGATAGATAGATAGATTGATTGATAGATAAAGTTTTTTACTGAGGGTGGTTTTGGGTTCTAGGAGTCATGATCGGTGTAGATCTGCAAAAAAATTTCAGAAATTCCAACATAGGAACGATCCCAATAGGTAGTATTTCATGCGAAATCTACCTAAAAGTGATAAATAGTCTACATTTTTATCTTCGTAAAATTTATTGAAATCTCTCTCACAATTTGTATTACATCTAATAGAATTGACACATTTTATAATGGTTTTAGTATTTCATTAAGGACAAGTGGTAGTTGTTTATCACCGAGACTGTATGGATAACATAATTCACAAGTAACATTTCCAGATTCGCGCTTTTATCCATTTAAGTAACTATTCTTCTTTCCCCATCATTACAAATTTCTTTGATAGCGGGCCTTCTTTTTCCCATTATTATTATTTGGCCACTATGTTTTCCACGATTTTAAATTTAAAAATTTGTATGTCATGAACTATGTTTATATATTGTGTATGCGGTCTGCAGCAGAGCCATAAGAAATTTACTTTCTACCCATTTCCTTCCGTGATGCGCACGGTATTTATTAATTTCATAAAAGTAGTACCTTATTTAGATAAGTCAAAACATTTTTTAGATTAAACATGTCCAAATAGTCACTTTTAGATATGCCCTACAAAATTTCATATCTTAAAGTTCCTTCATGGGGCATATTGCACTATGAATAGATGTACAAGTTTTTTTTTTTTTTTTTTTTTTAATAAATAGTAAAAAATAAGGAGGTGTGTTTTACTAAAATAACATTAAAACCAGAAAAAAGTAAAATGATTTATTAATGAATACGAAGGTGTCAACATTTTAAAAATAAAGTCACATAATTATTCCGGTGACAGTGTATTTTAAACTTAAATGGGAAGGTTTCGAAAATTAATTTTAATTTAGTTATTTTTAATTTTTTTCATTTAGACTACGACACTACTTTCATTAGAAGAAATAAAAATAAAAAAAATGACCGAAAATTTGTTAATTAGAAATCTGAAATTGCCCCTCTGAAATGTCATATTGCCTCCCTGTGGGGCGTACGCCTCACGTTGGGAATCACTGGTCTAAAGTATAATTAGGCATGAAAAAACTCATGCTAGTTGCAAAATTTATTTTGTGATCCTGTGCGTAAGCTGTTATACCAATTTTCTGCTCGACAAATGTCTAACAGTTTGGAGCGCCCTTCAAATACTAATTTAGCTTCTTGCAATTTTTATAATACAGGAAATGAAAGAACACACTTATATCTTTCATCCCAATAAAAATTGTTTTTTTAAATCATATGCATTTTAAGATATGAAATGTTGAAAATGGTCTTTTTTTTTCCAATTTTAAGAGACCTGAGACCCCTTAATCAAAACGAAAGTACCAAACCAAAACCAGTGTCAGGTACAAAAATGCATTTTAAACTGAGATCACATGCTTTACGATTAAAGTATTAAAAAAGATATGATTAAAAATAATAATAGAAATTTGTTTACTAAAAATGTTTTTATTTAATTACTGAAATTGGATTTTTATGATTTTTCCACGTTAAAATTCTTTCAGAGGTACCAAAAATTGTAAGCTTCTATAACAATTAAGCTTCTTATTACATGATATTAAAGAATATAATACATATTTTTAAGGTTTAGTTAATGAAATTATGATTAGTAACTGTAGAAATAATAAAAACTTCAAATAAGTAATTGCATTAGTTCATTGCAAAAATGTTAGCTCTTCTTGCACATTCTTTAGTAATAGCTATTATTGTTGTATTACCATTCTTTTATTTTATTTTAGCTCCGATTTATTATTATATATTTAGTTGTAAATGTAGGATAAGAAAATAAAAGAATTCATATTTTATCTAGATAAATTATTGTGCTTATTATGTTTATGTTATTTCTGGATCTACCGATAATTTGATTACATCAACAAAGTTATTATGACAAAATGAATTAAAATAAATTTAATTTAATATTAATTTTAAATTAAATATTTTTTTTATATATATATACCGTATAAAAACATACTATTTCTAAGCTGATTGTGATTTATTATTTACAAGTTTTATTCCTAAAATTTGTAATTAATTATCAAAAGCTTTTCTTATCCATTTAGTAGGAAAAACATGTTTAAAAACATTATAATGTAAATTTATCTTAGATTTTAATATTCTTTTTTTTATTTCATTTACAAAATTAAAAAAACATTTTTTTAAATCATATTATTAAAATTTTAATCACCTGATTAAAATCGTTGATAATCGATTTAGGATTCAAACTAAATTGGACACCTCTGCAATTCTAGACTATTTTAAGGCACTTTACTTGTACATGAAATTCTCAATAGAAACATATCGTAAAATAGCAAAATTTGTTCACTGGAATTGATTATTCAAAATAGAGAATTGATTACATTGGACTTTACGCAGATGACACTTAATTCTGGAATTGTGGAGATAATCTAAACTGTCGTTCAGCAATGAATGATTTTTTTACATAAAGTTTCTCATTATGTTGAAATTTGAAATACAGATTTTCAACTTATAAAATTATTCAAATGCATTACAAACGATTTTCATATTATAGTTTATTCTATTTTTTGTTTATTTATTCTGTTTATTATATTGCTCATTATATCATTTTAATTATTTTTATAAATTAATTTTTTCATTTGCGATGCTGTGGTCTCCTCTCAAAGCTGAGCACCTGCAATTTTTTGTACAAAGTTATTTTTTAACACTTTGCAACAAAGTTGAAAAGTGTTTATGACTTCGGTTTGTCTATCCGTCTGTCTGCGCTCTAACTCCCGTAAATATACTCGGATCGTTCTGAAATTTTTGGATGTTAGTGACCGCTACCATAGCACGTTCCCTATTTGAAATGAAGTTTCTAGCATGTTTAGTTCATTTACAGGGACAGCCAAAAGTTTCACGTTACATTACAGCCTATGGGAAAAATCGTTTAAAATGATTTTTAAGGATGTTACATGCTTTCAAATATAATAAAATTGATATGCCTTGATCAAATGCACTAAAATAAGCATTCTGTAGAAGATGCGGTGCAAAGATACTTATTATTCATTTACAGGGCCACACAAAAGAATTCCATTAGATAATGATATAGAGGTGGAGGGAATTGTTTGCGGCGCATTTTAACTATGTTAAATTATTTCATGTTTTATGAAATAGATATATGTCGCTGATGTTTATTATTACTTATTTCATGTATAATACGAAGTGAATAGCATTTACAGGGACACACAAAAGATTTCAAATACTATATTGTATCCGAAGTACTGTATAGTAGCGATGATTGCTGTAAATGCACTTTTAATTCTGTTATGTGCTTTAACGTTTCACTATATTTATGCATAGTATATGGTGTGTAATGCTGTAATTCACATACAGGGCTACACAAAAGAATTCGTAATGGTTACTGGGTATGATTGCAAATTGCTTAAAGGTGATTTTTAAATCAGTTATGCATTTTTACGCTGAACTGCATTTAGTTTTCTAAGAAATGTTTGTAGAACATAGATAAAATGATATACAGGGTCACGCAAAGAATTGGATACATGGCCGTCTATAAATGATATTTTCTGGAAATGTGATTTCAGTTCTTTTAAGAGTGTTTTACTTTGAATTATGCATTTGCTAAATAGTGGCGTGTAATAAAGGTACTATGTTAACTACAGGGTTGTACAAAAGTATACAAGTATGTTTCCATCTGTCAGTATAAAATGCTGAAAGAGATATTTCAACCTGTTATGCGTTTTCTTGCTAAACTAAATTTCCACATTATATAGTATGTATATCAACCTACAGATCAAATGCAGGGCTGTTGAAAAGAATTGGATTACATATTTGCTATGGACGGTAACTGCTGAAATCTGTTTTTCAAATGTTTTATGCATTGTCTAAAATGTTTACTTAGTTCTCTTATATACCTTATTTCCATAAATAACGAAGTTTTGTTAAAGCATTCAGGAAGTGTTGGCAAGTGTTTCATAATCTATGCTTAACGCATGATTTCTCTTTCTTGTTTGAAAATGGTGAGATTTTGTTTTTGTTTTTGTTCATGTGTTTTATATTGTATTATTTTCACTAAAACCAAGAGGTTTGGATTAAAGTGCTATACATTTCATTTTTTATTAAAACGTTTTCGCGTTATTATGAGTTCATATTTAATTTAATTTAATATGCAACCACCGCTATCAATTATATTTTATACTATATTTAGCTATTTCTTAAACAGAAAAAACATTTTATTAGGAAGTATTTTGTGCTCTCCGATTATTTAAACAAAGTAACACTACACTACATATATAGAAAATTATCACCTTATAATAATATACTAATTTTAATTGCTTAAACATCTAAATTAAAACCTTAAACACAGTAAAAACAGGTTTATTCTACTGTTTACATGTTTCGACTCTATCCGAGTCATTATCAAAACAATTAAATAAGTAGTCAGATGTGGCAATCCCAAAACTTTCTTCTATCTCATACATGTTCATACTTCCTGAAAAATGCAGCATACCAGCACCACCTGTTAGATTATTTACACCAAAATATAATTATCAACAACTTTGACAACTTCTAATTGAATATGAAGCTTGATGAAAATCCGTGCATTAGTGTTTTAGATAGAGCGCCCACAAAATGTTTGTCACGTACAGACTCACAGAGTGACAGAGTGACAGACAGACTTACAGACAAAACATTTTCTAAAAACCATCAAATCGTTTTCGGGACATTCTAAAACGTACAAATCCGTCGAAAAACGGAATTTAAAAATTTTCACGAATCCAATATTTTCTTCTTGCAAAGATAGAAGAAAGTAAAAATATTCTAAAATAGCAGGATCTATGAAACTCCATCGTTCAGTTTCCCACGTATTCTTTCATATAATGTACTTTTTTTAATTTGCTGGATTTTTATTTATTTTCAAAACAAATGAGTAGCTCGAATCATAATTTTGGTAAGTTAAATGATGCTACATCGTTACATACTGAATTTTTGCGAGTTACAATCTTTATGGTTTCTCATATAATGGTTGTATAGTACAGGCTGGAGGGGGAAATTATCTTACTTTCATTGAAATTTATTTGGATGGATTCTTCTTGATATATTCCTGCTGGTGCTGTGTTTTTTCTATTATATTTAATATCAGCTTCATGCTCTATTTTTTATGCTTAAATTTCGTGCTAGTCGTACCAATATAGCAATTCTTTGATACGTCTGCTCTAATAAATGATATTTCATAAACACCTGAATAATTCTCAAAATTAATTGGGTCAATTTTAGTGCAATGACATTCTTTCATTTCGGAGGTGGTTTGGCTACTAAGCAGATATTGGAACGCTTAAGACTGTACTTTAGTTTCTAAGAAAATCTTTGAAAATATTGAATGGTATAAAGTTTGTATTTTTGCGAATCAAATTTACGTTCAGGCATCTTATTATTGGCAATATCCAGGATATATATATTTTTAAAACTTTCTTCTACCTTTACAAAAAGAAAGTATTGGATTCATGAAATTTTTCAAATTCCGGATTTACACGCTTTAGGAGTCAGAGAACCCGAAAAACATGTTTTTACAAAATGTCTGTCTGTGAGTCTGTTAGTATGCCTGTCTGTGTGTGACACAAATTTTGTGGGCGCTCTATCTCTAGAAATAATAAAGGGAATTTAATAAAAATGTATATTCTTTTAGTCCCTGATATAATTGGTGCTGATTAGTTTTTGGTGTAAATCGCTCAACAGGTGGCGCTGCTATGCAGAATTTTTCACGATTTCCACAAGAGCTCAATCTCGAGAACCAATGCACGGACTTTCATCAAACTTGAGATTCAGTTAGTACTTGTCAGATATATACGTTTTATACATTTTGGCGTAAATCGCTCTACAGGTGGCTCTGCTATGCTGCATTTTTTTTATTTCCGCAATAGCCCTATCTCAAGAACTAATGCTTGGATTTTCCCCAAAACTTCAGATTCAGGCATATTCTTGATATGAATTACTGCGGTTTATGTTTTGGTGCAAATCGCTCAACAGATGGCTCCGCTATGCGGCATTTTGCAGAATTTTCACTACAGCTCTATCTCAATAACAAATGCGGGAATTTTCATCAAACTTCAGATTCAGGTATACCTTGATATCAATTAGGGCTCTTTATGTTTTGGTGCAAACCACTCAGTAGGTGGCGCTGCTTTGCTATATTTTTCAGAATTTCCGCTATAGCTCTATCTCAAAAACTAATGCACGAATTTTCATCAAACTTCAAATTCAGATATACTTAGATATGAATTGGTGCTAAATTGATGATGTAATATCTTGTATTATTTAAATGATTTAATTGACGTGATTTATATAGAAGAAAGTTTTGTGTTGGCCACAATATGTTGTATATGTTGTGTTTAATATGTTGAACTTTAAATTATTATGAACAATACTGCGAATATTATGTAATTCACTATCCAAATTATTTTCTGTGCATACTAGAAATGCCCGTCTTACGAAATGTCTGTACGAACTTAAAATATTTACAGATCATCTAAATTCAATGAACAATAACATTAAATTCACTATTGAAATTGAACGTGAAAAAGTCTTCCATTCCTTAATATAATGTTAACAAGAACAAATCAATCTATCGACAAATCTGTTTAAAAAATAAAATGGCTAACCAGCATAACATACCAAATAATGAATGTTTTCCATTTACGTATAAAATTTCAACCCACATATTTTTCGTAAGACGGGCATTTCTGGTATGCACAGAAAATATTTTGATAATATTCGCAGAACTGCCCATAATAATGATTTTAAAGTTCAAACTATTAATAAATTTATCCTGGATATTTCCAATAATAAGAAGCCTGAACTTAAATTTGATTCGCAAAAATACAAACTTTATACTATTCAATATTTTCCAAGCTTTTCTGAGAAAATAAAATACACTTTTAAGCGTTTCAATATCTACTTACAAGGAAGGTCTCCATACGGGCATACTCAGAAAAATCTGAAAAAAAATACAGAATGTTCTTCTCCCATGGGTATATATGTTTATAAAAATTTTTTTGGCGGAAGCTCTGTAGAACGTCCGTAAAAAAAATAATGAAAATTTCGCTTATTTGGCGATTTATCACCGTTTTGCGGAGAAATTAAGTTTAAAAAAAATACGCTTGTCAAATACTCTTTAAGGAAAAAACTTTTTATGTTGAATTAATTTAAATAAGTTTAATTTAAATAACTTTAACTTTGTCATGTTTAGTTTGTTTTAACTATAGTTTTGTCATATATATGTACTTATAACGAATTTTAACTATCATATTAGGTAGCTTTCTTTACAAAAAGCTACCTATTGCAGCCGTTCGGAGGAAAGCGATTTCAAAAAATTTTGGTATATTTTCATCGATCATGACCCCCAGACCCCGAAACCACCCTCCGTTCAAAATTGATATATATATATATATATATATATATATCTGACCTATGTCACACTGTAACTCTCGTATTTATGAACTGATTTGGATGTAATTCGGTGTGTAGATAGTACATACCACTGTCTCGACCGAGTTCGTTGGCCAGCTTCATCCGCCATTTTGTTTCAAAATGGCGGCCATTTAAATTTTTTTAAAAAATTTAAAATTTGAAATGTGGTACCATAAAATAGAAAATGGAAAAATATTTTTTTCTTATGTATTTGACCTTTATACAAAGACTCCGTAGCAGTTTTTGTTTCGTCTATATCTTAAAAAATGGCTGAGTTATAGCATTTTGAATTTCTAGCGAAGCTGACATTTTGAAACGTCCTGAATTTTGTCACGCGATAAAAGGCGTATTTAAGAACCGATTTGGATGTAACTTCGTTTATACATAGTACAGACCAATGTCTCGAACGAGTTCGTTGGCCAGCTTCATCCGCCATCTTGTTTAAAAATGGCGGCCATTTAAAATTTTAAGAAAAATTTAAATTTGAAATGTGGTAGCAAAAAATTGAAAATTGAAAAAATATTTTTTTTTTTATGTGTTTGACCTTGATAAAAAGATTCGGGAGCAGTTTTTGTTTTGTCTATATCTTAAAAAATGGCTGAGTTATAGCATTTTGAATTTCTAGCGTGGCTGACATTTTGAAACGTCCTGATTTTTGCCACGTGATAACAAACGTATTTATGAACCGATTTGGATGTACCTTGATGTGTACATAGTACATACAAATAACTCAACCGAGTTCGTTGACCAGCTTCATTCGCCATCTTGTTTCAAAATGGTGGCCATTTAAAAAAAATTAAACTGAGATACCAAAAAATTGGAAAATGAAAAAGATTTTTTTGTATGTGTTTGACCTTAATACAAAGATTCCGGAACAGGTTTTGTTTCGTCTACATCTAAAAAAATGGCTGAGTTATAACATTTTGAATTTCTATTGTGGCTGACATTTTAAAACGACCTGATTTTTGTCACGCGATAACAGGCGTATTTATGAACCGATTTGGATGTAACTTGGTCTGTACATAGTACATACCAATGTCTCGACCGAGTTCGTTGGCCAGCTTCATTCGCCATCTTGTTTCAAAAGGGTTGCCATTTAAAAAAAATGTAATTTAAAATTTAAAATGATGTATTAAAAAATTGGAAAATAAAAAAGATTTTTTTTATGTGTTTGGCCTTGATACAAAGATTCTGGAGCAGTTTTTGTTTCTGAAAATTTGTCCTTTTGTTTATATCTTAAAAAGTGGTTGAATTATAGCACTTTGAATTTCTATCATGGCTAACACTTTGAAACGATCTTGTATTTGTCACGCGATACCACACTTATTCGCCTATTTCTATGGAAGAAGGCATGTGGATAGTATACATCAATATCTCGACCAAGTTCGCTGGCCAGCTTCATCAGCCATCTTGTTTCAAAATGGCGGCCATTAAATTAAAAATAAATATATATTTAAAGTGAGGTGCAAAAAAATTAGAAATTGAAAAAGGTTTCTTTCTCAAGTATTTGACCTTGATATAAGGATTCAGGAGCAATTTTTTGTTTGTCTCTATCTTGAAAAATGGCTCAGATATAGCAGTTTCAATTTCTAAAGTGGGTGACATTTTGAAAAATCTGATTTTTTGCCTGCGACAGCACTCGTATATATCTACCGATTCCGATATGAGTGAGCATGTGCACAGCAATTACTAAGGTCTCGACCAAGTTCACTGGTTAGCCTCATCTACCATGTTGTCTTAAAATAGCAGGCACTTTAAGAAATCGCCGAATTTGGCAGCCAAATATAAGTGACTTTAAATAAAAGCAGCTTGGATAAAGCTGACTAATTTCGCGAAATTCTCATTCATAATGATTTAGTATTGATAAAAATTAGTATTGAATCTCCTACATTCGGTTTCCACTTAATTGAGCTTCGTGTGTTTGAATAATATAAGTTGGCTTTTTAAAAATAAGGAATATGAAAGCTACCTCTTCCTCCCGGCACTGGCCGGAAGGACTTTTTTACGATTTAAAACAAAATTTAAATTGATTAAAATTGTTCCAAACTCAAAAATATGCCCCATCGAGCACTGTTGATTCAACTTTGTTGCTATGGAAACAACTTCTTCGGTATGGAAATGTATTACGGCAGCATTATTCATCTGGCGTTAAAAGTTACTTTTATAACCGATAAAGCCGTTTAAATTAAAAAAATTGTGGTTTGGAGAATAAAACAATGGTAAAATTTCGTTCAAATCGGCAACAAATATAATACAAAATGTAATAATAATAATAATAATAATAATAAATTTTTTCATGTTTTACGTTTAAATTCATAAAATACCGCATAATCTCAAAATCAATTAACAAACAATTTTCAGATTCATTAAAATCGTTTGCTATTGGCGAAGAAAAGTGTTGCTCGCCAAATTGCGTGCCGCTTTCGTCTTTTCACGCCAATTATTTGAAAGTATTTTATTTTTTTACAGATTTTTTACTGTAATTCCGCCGCTAATTTTAACTGATCCTTTATTACATACATGAGTACTTTCACTAGCATTTTTTTCAACATATTCTGAGTATGCCCAGTATGGAGACCTTCCTTGTAAGTAGCCAAACCACCTCTAAAATTAAAGAACATTGATCCAATTAATTTTGAGAATTATCCAGGAGTTTATGAAATACAGTAAAACCTCTCTACAGCAACCACGTTCCGTTTCAATAAAAATTAGTCGCTCTGAGAGGTGGTCTCTTAATGGAGGTCACGTTTAAAATTAGATTTTACTTGTTGAAAAAGGGTAACAATTAATGTTATTAAAATGTATTTTTCACATTAGGAAAAAATATGAAAATTTAAGTATCAAAACAAAATGTAATTACATAAGTTAATTACTATAGAGTTTAAAAAATGAATACATTGACGTTTGCTTTGATTTTACGGTTTTATCTTTTATAACTTTTATTTCCAAGTCCTTTCGAAGTTCAGTAAATAAATGCTTTTTTTTTTTTTTTTTTTTTTTTTTTTTTTTTTTTTTTGATGGGAACAAATAATGACGATTTCATTAATTTATTCATTTCTTTGAGAGTTTTCTGACAGAATAGGTCAGGGGAGTTTATTGACCGTCATTCTTATTTTGTCATCAGAGTTAAATTCATTGCCTAAAAAGGCACAAAGGGATTTAAACACTTAAAATTTACCGGAATAATTAAAAAAAAATCTAAACTTAGTTTAGAAGTTTGATGAATAATGCGCTCTCCGGAATTATTTTTCTATTAAAACATTCTTCATGCGACCAGGAAGAAACGGAATTTTTTTCATTTTCCTCAAAGAAATGGGTCGCTCATGGAGGGAGTTCAACTGGGTTGGTCTCTGAATGGAGATAAAATTAGTATTGAGCCTATGGGAATAAATTTCGTTCCATGAAAAAATGGTCGTTCAGAGAGGTGGTCGCACAGGGAGATCTCACTGTATTATTGTTAGAGCAGACGGATTAAAAAATTACTATATTGGTATGACTAGCAGGAAATTTAAATATAGAAAAAAAGAGCATGTAGCTGATATTAAATAGAATAGATTTTAGAATATTTTTATTTATTTGTTTTGAAAATGACTCGGGTAAAGACTATTTTTACTGTTTTTAAAGTTTTCGTTTACACCTTTTAGCAATTAAAATTATTATATCACTACACTATTTAAACAACGGCTATCTTTATAAAATATTCCTTTTGCAAAATTCACAAATTTAGAGAGAAATTAACAGATAAATGTACAAAATAAACATTATAAATATAAGACATAAACCAACTTTTATTTAATTATTTATATTGAAAGAATTTTTACCAGAACATTGATATTCACTAATACCGATAAAACAATGCGACATTTTTATGAATGTTGTTTACTGTTTAAGTTTAGGAAATTAAAAACTCTGTTTTCAAAAGGCATCATTTCCGAAAATAGGACACACAAATGACAATAGATTCCACATGAAAAGAATATTTCAAAAGTTATTTACACGAAATAATTTATAATTATATGCAATTTATTTATTTATTTATTTGTTATGAAATCAGCTATAAAATTATTTCACCATAAACAAGAAATATAAGGTAATCTGGAATTCTCCCTCTATTTGTTAATAAAATATTTTTAGAACTTAGATATAGGAAATTTTTATATTTGCCTCTTTTAATAGTTTTAAAACTACCGATCATTGAGAAATACTTAATTGAGTAAAATTAAAACTAAATGCAAAATCATCAGATAATAATAATAATAAAAAATAATTTATCTATATACCAGAAAACATTAAATAAATAAATATGACTGAAACAATTTATATCTCTATATAATTTAAAAATTAAAAAAATGAATTTAGATCTCAGACAAAACAATATTTCTGAAACGTATAAACATATGAATTTTGAACATTTTAACGTAATATAAAACTTAAATGTATTTGAAATATACATACAGGGTATTCCAAAAGTCACTGACATATTTTAAAATTCAATATAAAATCAAATAATTGTCATACAGGAGTGTGGTTTGTAGTAAAATGCTTCTCACGATGAAAAGTTTTCTTCACGCAAATAACAATAAAAAAACTGTATAGACAGCGTCACTTGTAAGTAACTTTGGTTTTAAACGTTCGGGTTTTTTTTTGCTGATTTTTAGATTTGTTTTGATTTGGTTGCGAAGTACCAACCTACGCAATTAGATAATTGTCGTTTTTGTGTCACAGCGTCAAAACTAATCTGAAAATAATAAAATACTCATACTTGTAACCAAACATACCGATAATTTGCTCCATCTATGATCGAAGATTGGAACTAATTATTTTCATTCGCTGAAAAAAAACTTTTGATCATGAGAGGAACATTAGTCCAAACCGCATTCCTGTACGACAGTTACTTGATTTTATACCGAATTTTACTTGCGAAGGACTTTTGGGGCACCCTGTATATTTTAAAATTAATATTCTTAATTTTCTATTTCTTCGTTTAGCTTACTCTTCAGTTGTTACATATTTTATACTGGCAATTTAACTCGATTTAAACATGTTATATTTCCTAACAAAGAAACTGTTGTTTAAGGCTCTGAAAGAAATTTAAGACATTTACGAAGATACAACCTATCTTTGATTTAAAATATGTTTCTCAAGGGATCCATTACAATTTCAAGACTAAAGAGCTTATAAAAGGCATCACCACTTTAAAAGTGTTAGGTAGTATATAAACTTCTGTTATGTTCTACCAGTTGTAGCATATACTCCAGAAAATAATGTGATAGTTAAATTTTAAAGAACTAGGTCCTAAATAGATATGTGTTTAAATAATTAACGATATTTTATTTACGTGAAACATTCATTTTTTAATAGATATCTAATTTTTAAAACAGCAAAGAATTCAATTGCGAAATATAAGCAGTCATAGGCGTAGCGTGACCAAAAATTTTGGGGGGGCACCAAGGTCGTGCGAAATAAAAACTGCGCCCCGGGCGAATTTTCAATTTTGCACCCCCCCCCCCCCCCCAAAAAAAAAAAAAAAAAAAAAATGTTTATTTTTGCGATAGGTGTAATAAAATTGATAAAGTGCAGAAACATAAATAAATTCTATCGAATAAATATTTTTCGCGTTTATTTTGGAACTTTAAAGGGTTTAATTTTAATTTAGGAATTCGGAACAACTAAATAACATAAAAGAAAATTGTATTTATTTGTTAGAGAGTTCATGATGTTTAGCGACATCGGGAAAAATGATCAAGAGAGAACAAGAAATTCCCCGAAAAATGAATAAATAAACAAAATCGTGGTTTGCAGCGTAAATTTCGCGCCCGGGGCGCTCCTTTAGACGCTCTTTGCACGGCCCTGAGGGGCACAACAGAGGTCTGCACGGATCGCAATTCCAAGGCCCATGTCCAGCCCGGCGAGAAAATTAAAAGTTCCACCCGGGCCTGGCCCGTTTATTTTTTCACAGTTTACCAGGCCCTGCTCGTACAAAAATCAATGAAAACAAGCCCTGCCCATGAAAAAATCATTTAAATCATTCCCGGTTCGGTTCGGCTTGACACAATTTCTCAAAAAATTCCGATTTTTCTTAACATACAATTGCAGGGCTGCCACTTGCTACTAAAAGCGACTATTTTCAGCATCGGTGGCTATGGCGACTATTTTAGGCCGAAAACCATTAAAAAGCGGCTATTTCAAGAAAAAAGGCTTCTTTTTCCGGATTTCAGTGACTATTTTTACTGAATATATTTGATTTTTTTCTTCAAAGCAACTGTAAAGTCATCTTCCCAAACACACTTTTTCAACGGTTGTTTGAAGAGATTCGCGATTTTTTCCTCGACGAATTTCAAAATTCTCGGTTTCGCCCCCTTCCCCCTCCAATCTATAGACGAAAATACTTATTTTTTTCAGAGATCTTTTTATACAATCGTTGAAGGAGATTTTGCGATTTTTCCGCGATCCTTTGCCAAATATCGCAAATTTTTCTACGTCAGGTTGACGAAATCGATATTTTTTCCACCACCACTTGTCCAAATTCGCGATATAGATTTTCCGCGACCGATTGATGGTCGTTACTATTTGTTTCAGAGATCTTTTGACGAAATTCCCGATTATTTTCCAGATCGTTTGTCAAAATTCGTGATTTTCTTTTCATGACCGAGTTATAAAATTCGTGATTTTTTGCGCGATCATTTCGTTAAATTCTCAATTTTTTTGACCAAATTTGCGTTTTTTGCCCGCGACCATTTGACGAAATTTGAAATTTTTTTTGTGATCGTTAGACGAAATTCGCAATTTTTTGTCCATTCTTTTGACGAAATTTGCGATGATTTATCCGCGACCGAATGATGAAAATCACCATTTGTTTCCGTGACCTTTGGCAAAATTCAAGATATTTTTTTACAGTTGTTTGAGGAGATTCGCGATTTTTTCCACGACAAATTGCGAAATTCGCAATTTTTTCACCAATTGACTAATGATAATAGTTATTTCTTTTCGCTATCTTTTGCTACGATCGTTGAAGGATATTTCGCAATTTTTCCTATGACCTATTGCAAATTTCTCAATTTTTGGGGGGCGATCGTATCACGGAACTCATAATTTTTTTTCCGTGATCCTTTGCCAAATTTCGCGTTTTTGTTTCCGGCGATCGTTTCACTGAATTCACGATTATTTTTCCGCGATACTTTGCCAAAATTCGCGAATTTTTCTAAGACAAACTGGGGAAATTTTTTCTCCGCAACCACTTGTCGAAATTTGCGATATAAATTTTTTCCGCGACCGATTGATGGTACTCGCTGTTTGCTTCAGATATCATTTGACGAAATTCGTAATTCTTTTCCGCGATAGTTTATCGAATTCGTGATTTGTTTTTCAAAACCGACTTACGAAATTCTTGATTATTTGTTTAAATTCTCGATTTTTTACGCGATTATTTGACCAAATTCGCGTCTTTTCAGAGGTGATTCTGTTCTGAATTTTCCGAAAATTTAAGGCATTCGGTTCTGAAAATTTAAAAAAAATCTGTCATCAACCCTAAAATTCGGGCATAAAAAATATCGCGAATTTCGGCAAATGTTCGCCGAAAAAATGAATTAATCGTTCACAGAAAAAAGTCCCCAATTTCTTCAAAGGATAGCAGAAAAAATTAATTTCGCCAAAGAATCGTGGAAAAAAACGCGAATTTCGACAAGTGATCACGAAAAAACGCAAACTTCGTCTGGGGATCGCGAAAAACACACACATTTCACTAAGGGATCGCAAAAACGCAATTTTTTTCAAAATATCGCCGAAAAGCGCGAATTTCGTCAAAGGATCGCGATAAAGAAACGCAAATTTCGTCGAAGAATCGCGGAAAAACGTGAATTTCGCTAAAGGGCAGCCGAAAAAACGCATAATTGGGGCCGGGAGATTTCCCCCCTTTCACTCCTCTGCTGTCCTTTCAGACAATTTGCTGTGAATTTCAGATTTTTTTTTTACTCAGAATTACCCTTGTCGTCTTTTTGTCCGCGAATGTTTGACAAAGTTTGCTATTTTTTTTCTCTTGGTCGTTAGACGAAATTCGTAATATTTTGTGCATTCTTTTGACGAAATTTGCGACGATTTTTTCGTGACCGAATGATGAAAATCGCCATTTGTTTCCGCAACCTTTGATAAAGTTAAAGATATTTTTCCACGGTCCTTTTAGGAGATTCGCGATTTTTTCGACGACGAATTACCAAAATTCGCATTTTTTTCCGCCGATCGTTTTATGGAATTCACGATTTTTTTTACACGATTCTTTGTCAAATTTCGTGGATTTTTCTATGACCGATTACGCGAAAATGATATTTGGTATTTGTTTCAGAGATTTTTTTGACGAAATTCGCCATATTTTTCCACGATCTTTTGTCGAAATTCGTCTTTTCTTTTGTCGACTGACTGAGGAAGTTCAAGGGCAAGGAGGCAAAAAGAAGTGAAAAGATCATTTGGAGGAGAAAGCCAGAGGCGGCTTTATTAGCCATGGCGCCCTGTGTGAGATTTTTTATTGTACCACTGCAAATGCTATACTCATTTTTTCTCTTTTAAAGAATTTTACCAAAGCATTTTACTTTGTGCACTCCTTCCAGGGCCGAAACTAGCTATATTTTCACCCGGGGCAAACATGGATTTTGGCGCCCCCTCCTTCCTCCGCAAAGTAAATTTACAAAGCGAAATTTACGAAAGTTTCTATTAGAGGACTTATTTTTAAATTTAAAATGTGTAACAGTAAAATACGTAATAATATTGAAATATATAACCAGCTTTGTCAAATATTTATGCATTAAAACCTGTGAAAAAAAATCGAAAGGAAACGGAAATAATCCCGCTTTATACAGGTTTCCGTCTTGGCAGATATAACTTTTGGTATTATTTCTGTTGGAACCATGCAGTTTTTTTCGTTTAAGACAATGTTCCATTACATACATATTTCATTTTTCTAGATGTTTACTATTGTAGCATTACAAATTATTACAATTGAGGTACTTTAATGTCATAGTGATATGAGTCACATTGTTTCAGGAATTAAAAAAACCAGGATTTACTGTAGGCATAAAAATGAATTCCAGCATTGTAAAATATCTTCCTTTACTATCTACACCAGTTTTGTGGAATTATCACTTATATGACTCTTCTTATTTATAGATTGATATGTTTACATACTTTCCTCAACTTTTTAAATTTAATTTTCAAAGCTAATTTTCAAATTTATGTGTGATTCAAAACAACAACAACAAAATTATTAAATTTTTACTTTTCAATTTGTGAATTTTCGACCGCTTGGTTTTTATTATCCCAGTCAGCCATCTGACCTCGCCCCATCTAAGGCCAGATATGGTGATATGCATGTAAAAAAGTAATTATAAGAAAAAGAATAGAGTTATTCATTTGCTGTCTTGTATATTGTAGGCAAATCTTTTTATCTATTCGGCAATTTTAATGCACTTTACTCAGCTTTTCTTTTTGATTTTTCAGCTAAAAAATATTTTTTTACACAAATTTCACACACACATATATAGATTGTATAAAACGGTAAACCAAATTTTCATCTGGCGCCCCCTTCGCGTGGCGTCCAGGGCACATGCTCCCTCTTCGCCCCCTCAGTTTCGACCATGACTCCTTTTCCCGTTAATTTTTATTGTCCCGGGCAGCCTGGGTGGGGCTTGTTGAGCTAAAGCCAATTGCTAGGCCTCCCCACCTAGCCTAACCTGTCCCGGGCAGCCGCCCGATCTCGCCCATATCAAGACGGGAAAAATGAAAGCTCAACACTGCTCAGGATGAGAGAGAAAAGAAAATTGATGTCTTCATGGAATCTATTCATCAGAAAAGTCAGAGTCAAACAAAATCTTCATTTGGCGCCCCTTCGCCTTTTGGTACACTTCGAATTGAAGAAAGAATAATGCCTAAAAAAATGCTCCTTTTTTCCAATTCATTTGCAGTCTTCTATTATAGATGAATATTTCTTATATATTTGTAAAATTCAATGCATTTGGTTCTGTTTTACTTTTGAATTTTCCGGCTGTAAGACATTTTTATGCAAATTCCATGTAAATGCATATATATTTTTGTATGTAAAGACAAAAAAAATCTTCATTTGGCGCCCCTTACGCTTTCTGTTCTGGCGCCCAGCGTGTAGAAGGTTGGGGGGGGGGGGGGCACACGCCCCCCCGTGCCCCCCCGACGCTACGCCTATGTAAGCAGTAGATTATATAATTAACAGCGATTTTTTTTTTAAACTAGGGGGATCGGCCCCCTACGCTCGCCAACCCCCGTCCAGACACCGTAGACTCTAAATGCACGCTAATTTGATCGGCTTTAAAAAGATTTCGAAAGATTGAATTATAATTTAAAAAACATTGGCGATCTCTCTATAAACGGATTTCTATTCATTTCTCTTTGATTGGGGAAATTTAACGCCAAATCCGTTGCGGTACTACTTGATTATCCCGTCGACCAATTTCGCCAAATTATATAAATCGCCAAACCACTCGCCAAATTATACAAATTGACATAATTTTTATTTTAAATAACGAGAAAACAAATAAATTAGTACAACATTAATAAAAATACAAATAAAACGTCGAAATAAAAATAATTTGATGACGTAGACACGTGTAACAACATTTCAAAATATGCTAATATAAAAGGAATTAAGTAAACATAGTCTTTGTCTCCTTGTATTTTTTAACAAAGTGAAAAGAAAGTTCTTTTAAATGAGACATTTTAAATTAATCGTTTTTAATCTGACGTAATTTTGACCAAACTATTCTTTCTCTTTTTAATATTCACGTGAAAATATTTGTGTTAGAAATTAAATATTATTTGCGCTTTCCTAACAAAAATAGTTGAAAAGTATCCTCTTAAAATATCAAATAAATGTCTAGCGCAATTTCTAAATTTAAACCGTTTATCAATATTATTTTGTGTTCATTTTATGTAATAACTGTAATGTGACGTAAATATGACGCAATTTCTCTTATTTAAGACTTCTAACGTATGTTAATAAATTTATTGCTTTACAAATTCCTTTCTCTCTTAAAATTCACGTGTAATTATAGTTTTTATGACATAATTTTTAGTAAGTTCCTGCTTTTTGTACATAATTATTTAATTCTAATTCCAAATGTTTTTTCTGTTTATAATAGTCACGTGTAAATAAATTTTTAATTTATTTGCACGTATAAATATATATATATATATATATATTTTTTGAAGCAAACATTATTGCTTCCGCTGTTTATACAGTTGGAAACAGTTTAAATTAATATCACTTTCTAAAATCTGTTAAAAATATCTCTAGAAATGCTGAAAATCTGAATTTAAAATAGAAATAAAACCTCAAAAAATTAGTCAAGATAAAAAAATAAATGCAATCTGCACTCCGGCAAATTCTAACGCATAATATGATCTAAAAATAATTAAATTCCTATGAACAGTTTTTGCTCCTATAAAACTTTTTTAGTGGAACGATTTTGTCCAAATTTAGCATTAAATATCTCTTAAAATAATTCTTCGATCTGAAAACTGTCTGCATCAGCGTGTTTATCAAACATTTCTGTATAATACTACCGATTTTCATATTTTTGTATGCATTATTTTTCTTAATATTAACGAAGAAAAACCTCCGGTCACAAAAAATTCAAAACCGGCGGCGGTGACAGCGGTAGTTACTTTTTTTTTAGAATAGAGAGATAATTTTAAGTTTTATTATTCATTTTATTTACACGTAATTTTGAATACAATCAGTAAGTTCGGAACTTTTTTATCAACATGTAAAATATACACCTTTCGAAAATGAACATATTAAGAATTACTGTTAACACATTGCCGACACGCAATTTTTATCAAATCTGAATTTTAAAACAGTAGAAGCTCCTCCCTGAAGATTTGTTGTTTTCTTTTTTTTTTTTTTTTGTAGTACAAACAGTATATTAAAAAAAAGAAATCAATAAATCTTTAAGCTACGTTCGGTTCTATTCCGTATGCTAATTTGCTGTTGGCTGTTACCCGCATTCTCCTGTTTTCCTACCGGTCTATAAACCTTTCGCTTGAGTCCACTTCTCGCCTATATATGAGAACTAATTTCCGTCATTCTTAGCCCTGAAATTGGTACGCTAAATGCTACCGAAACTAGTATTCTTTAAAATTTACTGTTCTGGCATTATTAACGTTTTTCTTTCTTTCTTTCTTTTTTTTTTTTTTTATTCATAGAAATATACTTATTTAGTAGTCGCATATGAATATCGCTTCTCCCTTTGGAAGAATCTTTTTTGAAGAATCTCTCGAATATGCTGTTTATTGAAAATTTTCATCATTTAAATTGCTCTAGTTATTAGAAATAATACCAGGCGATATTTCAGGACATGTTCGAAGGTTTTAATAACAAATACAAAAAATGCATGCTGATATTTATTTACCTTCATGAGGCCTAATATTTCATAAACTGACATTTTGACAAATATTTCAACGTAATTAAAACATTCATTAAAACATGAACTGGTAAATCCACTATAAGTACATGGTCTATTAAAAAAAGTATCCAGATTCCACATAGTTTTGAATTTTTTGTTTATCTCTATTAGTTTTCAAAAAAATTTCAAATTTAAAAAACCTTTAAATTTTGAAAAATGCAGTTTTTTACCCTCTATAATTAATTTTTTTTTTTTTTTTTTTTCAGATGAAAATTGTTTGCATGTGGATTTAAACTTTCCACATATAGCGCATGAAACTTTCACTTTTTAATATTGTAGAATGAACATTATTTGAAAACTTCAAATAGTTTAAATATTACAGCATAAGGAATATACATAAAATTTACAAATTGTATAGGTACTTACAGTATACATACAATTTCTCTCAAGAATACAAGAATAAGTTATATTGTATAAAAATCAGATGGTAATTGTAACAATTTAAATTTTTGCGTGTTCAATTATTTATTGTGATTTTTTTTTTTTTTTTTTTTTTTTTTGTATCTTCGAGATTGATAATGTGTTTAAACTGTAGGCTTAAAATTGTACTTTCCGAAATTTTTTTTAATGAAATTACACTCATACTTAAGTTTAATTTGCTTTGATAGTTTAACATAAATTCCAATCTTCTTCCAATAATCTTTATTCTTCTTTACAAACTTGCTGTGCTAATATGACCAATATTCTTTATTTTGTAATATAGGAGAGGCATGCTAATTATTCTCAAAGCTGCCACGGATCCTTCATTTTAATGCTAGTATTTCTAAAATATTATCTTTGCGTTTCTTAATGGCACGATTTCTGTCATTTAATACAACGAAAATTACTTTGTGCAAACAGTGGTACAAAATTCATTAACCGTGTGAGTTCTGCGCGGAATTCCATTCCTGTATTATCTTTCTAATATGCAAAATTTTTATTTTAATATTGTATTTTCTATATATTTTTTAATAAAAGAAAAGTAATAGGAATCCTATAGTTTGCTGTAAACAGAAATAAAATGCCCAAAAAGTACTTGGTAGAAATATAATAAAAGGATTCTTTCATATTAAAAGAGGTTTCCTATACATTAATTAGTCTGTTATATACGAAGAACTATTTTCAGATTTTCCGAAAAATAATCCCCTAAGATAAAACGGAAAAAAGAATATGATAACCCTTAAACAGAAAAATGCTTAGCAATCTTTTTTTTTTTTTATTTATATAAAGGATTAAAAATAAGCGCAGATAGTAAAAACTTCATATACAGCTAAAGAAAGATAATTATTTACTTGCAAAACATTTAGCTATATTAACTTAACTTTTTTGTATTTTACACTTATATGAAATTATTATTTTCTCTAGTAACATTGTAAACTTCTGAGTAAATTATAGTTTATTTGCCTAATATACCTATACAGGAAAATATACCAAATATAACTATTCGCAAGTATATTTACTTTAACTGTGTAATTGCTGCTAGTGTATATTTATGAAAAAGACAGTAAATCAGGCATTTAAAAATCACATAAAATACATTATATATATATATATATATATATATATATATATAAATCGAAATAAAATTTTGAGCCTTACTAAAGCACCTCGTCAGTAGCCCATCCGTGTTGTCCCGAAGCGGTCTTTTGACTGGAGAAGGTAACTGCATCACAGCAGAGTATGCAGCAATGTTTATCGTAACGGTGTTAGATATGCACAAATTTAAGTCTCCAATTTGGTGGCTGGCGGATAATGGAACGTTGTCCATGGGTTCGGGTTTGACATATTTTGCCGGAACCACCACCACATTGAGTCTCGGGGAAAGGTGTATAGCGATGCTCCGCAGGTCAATCTCAGTGACGATAACGGTCGGATGGTGACTCTGAGCAAAGACAATCTTATGAGCTAATAGCATATCCACCGAATTATTTGGGAAATAGACTGAAGTAAGAACGGACTCGGTCGAAGAAGGCCTAGTGACTCCCTGGTGTCGACATGGTGTGCGGTTTCGCCATGCAGACTGGCAGTGTCCGGAGGGGATTAGACAGCAGTGTGGGAGTCCCCTCGTCTCCATTCGTCTGACGATGTTCTAGGTCTTCTGTAGCTGGAGCAGTTGTGAGCCGACCCGTAGGTCTCGCCAGGAAGGGATGATGCCCTCAGTCTATCAAGTGGCAGCACGACTCAGTAGTCTTGGTAAGAGGTGTGACCCGTTCCCCTCTTGGCCGTCATAAGAGAACCGTGCCGGAGGCTTGGCAGTTAAGGTGGCAGCTATCGAACCAAAGTCTGCTCGTCCTCCGGTTCAAAAACCATTCCGGTGTATCTACGCACAGTTGGAACTATCTGCCGCGCACAATCGGATTAACCGGTTTCTAAATGACTTTCACGCACGGAGTAAAAGAGTTGGAGGCGAAACTAATGTTAAAATTTTGCTATGCAGTTTTTCCCCCGTTAGGTGGCGACACCGTAGAATGTAGGCTATCGGTCGATTATTCTACAATGTTTTCAATGGGAAAAGCACTGATTTTTAAAAATTTTTTACTAGAAAATTTGAATTTTAAGAAAGTCGTACAAGTAGGAATCTGATTAATTATAGTTTTCTTCATAAGATACATATTTTTTAAAGGCACTTGGCTATTTGATTGCTTCTTAAGACACTTAAAATCACAGATCATTCTGACAAAGAAAGTGAAGGCAGGCCATTTATAAACATTGAATATCACGGATTATCCTGCCACGAAGTAATAAATAGACTTACGACTTTTAAAAATTAAAAGTATTATTTAATATTTTTGAGTAAATTTTAATATCGTGTATATTTTATAACCTTTGAATAATTTAATAATTCATAACTTTTGACATCTATGCAATTAATAAATGTAGAATTAAAACAAATTTTTATCTTAATTATTTGGGAAAGAAAACGTGTAAATTATAGGTCAATGTTCGGAACTAATTTTTTCAAAAGTCGTAAGGTTTGATTTTAATATAATCTTACTTATAAGGAGAAAGGGGGGGGGGGGGGGTCAGAGGACCGGAATTTCCATACCCGGGCCCTCCCCGCCCCGCCCCGAAAAAGAAATAATTAGGCTTGGCCCGGACCGGGCGGGTGGAAAAACTAAAAGTTCGGCCCGGCCTGGTCCGTTTGTAATTTCGCAGTTCACGCCCTGGCCCGTCCCATGCAAAAAAAAAAAAAAAATCAGACCCGACTCAATTTCTACAAAAAAAATTCCGATTTTTTCTTACATACAATTAAGATTATTTTCTAGAATACTTCATAAATATTTATGGAAAAATGTAACAGTACAATTTAGATTACTATATGTTTTCAAGTCAGAGCATACAAAATATCAAATTTTAAAATCCCTTTAGACTCACTCATATGCAAAAATGCATGAATACAAATTTTATTATGATTATATACATGAAATTCAGTAATACGAAAATAATAGGACTCCATTTTAAAGAGAACGCAATCATCATGGCAACCTAGAATCATTACCTATCATGGGATATCATTGAATGAATTACATGTGATAGGATTTAATAGAATAATCACCATGGCAACCTAAAATAATTACCTATCATGGGGTATCATTGAATTAATTACGTGTGATAGGATTTAATAGAATAATCACCATGGTAACCTAGAATCATTACATATCATGGGAAATCATTGAATTAATTACGTGTGATAGGATTTAATAGAATAATCACCATGGTAACCTAGAATCATTACCTATCATGGGAAATCATTGAATTAATTACGTGTGATAGGATTTAATAGGATAATCACCATGGCAACCTAGAATCATTACCTATCATGGGAAATCATTGAATTAATTACGTGTGATAGGATTTAATAGGATAATCACCATGGCAACCTAGAATCATTACCTATCATGGGAAATCATTGAATTAATTACATGTGATAGGATTTAATAGAATAATCACCGTGGCAACCTAGAATCATTACCTATCATGGGATATCATTGAATTACTTACGTGTGACAGGATTTAATAGAATAATCACCATGGCAACCTAAAATCATTATCTATCATGGGGTATCATTGAATTAATTACGTATGATAGAATTTAATAGAATAATCACCATGGCAACCTAGAATAATTACCTATCATGGGATATCATTGAATTAATTACGTATGATAGGATTTACTAGAATGAAGGAAACATTTATTAATTTCTTTTGAAGTTTTGATTCCATTTTCATAGAATTTGACATGGCAAAATTCTGCAATTTAAATGATTTAATCTCAATTTAAATGGTTTAATCTCAATTTAAATGGTATTTGACAGATAGGTACATATCAATTACCCACAGCAATTTTTAGTGTTCATTAAGTATAACATTTAAAAAACATATACACTAAGATCGATTTAAGATAAAAATTTCTCAATTTAAACATAATTACAAGCAAATAGCTTTATATTAAAGCCTAAAAAAAATCTCTCACCTGTAAAGCTCTATTTTATTTTCCCTTCGTTTTTTTATGTCACTGGTATAACCTGTTTTCAATCCAGGAACAAAGCACTTATACCGCATCTTAATTTATGCTTTGTAATATCAATAATAAAAAAATAAACGAATAACATAAAATGTTTTTTAATTCTAACGTTCGGCTCTTATACATACAATCATATGATATTCAGCTAAAAGAATGGCCAACATGCGGACTGTAGCGCCCTCATTATTTACCCAAATGTAACTTGCGTTTTCGGCGAGTAATGCCTATTAAGTTTCCCCTCCACCTCTTTTACTCCGTGCTTTCACGGTACTAGTTCCCCAAGGTAGGTTACACACCTACCCCAGTACGAGGTTTGGGGAGGTAGAGTTGCACGGCCGTCCGGGGTCGCTATATGACGTCTACGATTTCCTGATAGGAGGCACATTGTAACGGGAAGGGGCGTTTCGATGCATGGATTGTATCTCCGAGATATAAAGTTCCAAGTTCGGGGGTCTGAGTGGTTAAGACCTGTGTCATCGATATACCGTTGCCGACCCCGAGATCTGCATGAGCCTGCTGCCTTAACGGGCTGTCTATTTTCTCATGGGGAAGTCTAAAACGACCAGGGCACGTGAGTGGCGCCTATTTTTTCAAATCCGTTGTCGACAAAAAGTCTTCTCTTTCAAAAAGTTTTAACTTGGAAGGCTTCAAAAAAAAAAAAAAAAATGCTCCTGGTAACCTCGGAGTTACGGTCTCGAGCTCGGATTTCTTGCCGATTTACTCGAGCTCTTGGGGAGAACCCCCGAACTGTACGGCAAGAAACCTTTTAGAGCTACGTGTTTAATCGTTCGTTGCGACCAGAGAACACATGTTTCATTGGGGCTCTGACCGAGTGACGTGCGTTGGGCAGTTCTAGTACCTTAGTCGACAGCAGGGGTCATGGCAGCATCACGCTGTGCCGCCCCGCTTTGCGTGTCGGTCGGCCCATCTGACTCTGCGGAGTATGGGTTCTTCAGAGACTAGGTCGAAGGACGAAATCGGGCCGGTTGTCTAGCTTAGTTTTACCAAAGCTCTTGATTAGTACAAAAAATAAAAGCTCGTCAGAAATGGATAATCTACAAGTAGCTTTTAATTGAAACGTAGATCTAAAGTCCACATCCTGGATCATGCGTTACAGCAGTATCAATATTTCGGGTGGAACCAAACTTGCTTCATTGAGGGAATCTATCTTTGTAATTTTGTAAACTAGCCTTCAAGGAAAACACGACTTATACATATAATTGTAGCAATTGATTTATTTTCACATTATTATTATTTTCGCACATTATTATATAGATTTAAAAAATAGCCAAGAACCATAAAAAATAGTAAATTAACGTAAGACACTAAATAGTGCTGCAATCATGAAGGTCATAGTGTCTGTCTTGTGTATCACCGTCATGCGCCGATCAGGCGAATTGCACCAGAAACCAAAAACTGGCCAGGGAGGCACCTTACCCCGGCCCTATTCAGTGGTGTTGAGTCTATATATATCCGAAATTTAAATTAAATTTAGCAAATAATAAGAATATTCCATGTATAGAATTTTTTATACATTTTTTAATTTGTTTTGTTATTAAACGTGTTTTGATGAATTTCTATACAGACGAGATATTTCACTAAGATTTGTAAACATTTTCCCATTAATCATACTGAAACAATAATGAGGCTTCTTTGACACTGATAATGTATATTTTTTCTAGACGTTTTTCAGTAATAATCAGAACAGTTAAACGTGTAATGTTTTAGTGCAAGCACTTACATTGGTTACTTCAAAATATAAAAATAATTAATAATCATTAAAACAGTGTAATCTACGTGTACTATAAACATAAAATAAAAATTTGAGAAGAACGCATTTAGAAGTTTGATAGAGCTTCACGAAACTTCACGATAAAACTTAGCACGAAACACTGTAAGATTTTTCACATTTTTCTTGTTTTGTGATCAGCCTTTTAAAACACGGTTCCAGTATCCTGCTGTTTCTATAGCGCGGTATTACCTAATTATTTTGAATCGCGTTCTCTGGAATCGGGACGCATATACAGTTGCGAAACATATGAGATTGCTGTAGGTAGATCGTGGGCGGTTGCGTAACGGATGATTTTGCACTATCAATATATATATGCACAATATATATATATATATATATACATGTATATATATCAATATATATATATATATATACTTTCTTCTAAATTGACGGTTTTACTTTTCGACATATCATTTTAAAGTTTGTGTGGTTTTCTTTTGGGAATCCCTGTGGTATCCTTTGATATCACATATATTTGAAATTCTTTATAAGTAGTTGATATTATCGCTAGATAGCTCAAATATGCCGTCTAGCTGCAAAACCGGCAAACTCCTTTGGAAAAAATGTGTATTTTTCAGTTGTTTAAGTTCTAAGTAAACTTTTCTACTATCTGCAAACAATGAAACATGCTAAATCTGGACAAATATATTGCCCTAATGAATATAAAACTAAAGAGTTTTGGTTCCAATCTTATTTTGGCTAAGTGTTGTAAAGAAAAATCAGTTTTGGTCAGTTTTAAAACTAGACGACAAAAATTTAATATTAACTATCTAGATAAATATACGACGTTCTATTTCTTTTCGTGTAATTAAGTGTTAAATTAACATATTTCTCTTTTATATATTACTTTAATGTTCCCAGATAACTCACACTACTCTTTAAGAAAAGAAAATAATAATAATAAAAAGTATATTATTCTCAGCATTTTTTCAAAAGATTCTTTTCGCGTTGCATCTGCCTGTGCAATTTTATCTGTCAGATTTTTAATTCGATATTTTGCTAAAAGATAGTCAAAACCTTCGTAAACCAACGGTTATATAATAATATACAGATGTTCTTTTAAACATATATCACCTTTATTTTACCACACCCGTTCCAATACTATCGGCAGCCATCAAATTCTTTCTTACTTTGTCATGCACTAACGCTTGGCTAATTATCGTCTATTAGGCTTTTTATCTAAATTTAAACTGCTCCCTGTATTCCAGTGCAACGGTCATCCCTTGGCAAGGTCTGTGGCTTATCCAATACCTATCTCTCATCAAAAACTTTATGAACCAAAAATGTGACCTCTAAACCTTTTTGCTGCTCGTCATGATGTAAAGACCAAATATAATTTTTTTGCGTGTCAGCGGAGTCACTCCTAGGACACCTGTGGTTCTTCTCTTATCTCCATTAAAATCTACTTTTTGAGCTAGTACAAGTATTATTTTTAATCTTCAGAACCTGTGTTTATTGTGTTGTACGCGCATTTGTACTTTATCACGGACATTTTCAGTTTTATTTTTAAAAATACACAAGCCATTTTCATCTGGTTATTTTATCCGAAGTTTCAGAAAGAAAATTATTATTACAGCTAATTGTATACTAGAATCCCGTTCTTAAAAAAATCAGATTTCTAACTGTACTGGTCAGAATCAGTCCAGTTTGTAACAGCATTCGTTGAGGTGACGAGGATGGTTAGCTATTCCGTTGTAATATTTCCGTTAATAGAAAAAGAATAACGATGATGGCTTTCGGAACCAACGTAAATAATTCTTCGGTATTTCTTCCGTTAATTTTGCAATTTTAATTGGCAAGATGAATGCGCTTTTATTATCCATCTAATAAAATGTGAAGGTTTTTTAAATTTTAATGGACCTTATCAATTGTATTCACATCATTTCTTTCCTTCCAAGACTGGAAAAAATATATTCCATGCATAATTTCTCCATATTTTTTTTTTTTTCAATTTAGTTAGCAATTTGATAAATCACGTATTAAATATTCAATAATTTCGAGCTTAATTTCATTGCTGTAAATAAATTGAAATGAAAATAATTTAAAATTATGCATGTGTTCACAGATGCTGCGTTTGTTTGTGTCTCATGTTTCGCCCCAGTATTGTCTGCTTACGCAGGCTTTCCTATCTTGTGCTACAGTTGCACCCTTACCAAAATATGTGAGTGAGACATGCTAAGCTTGGTATCGTCCTCGTAGCTTAAACGATAGAGCACTTGGAGGGCTATTCTAAGGGTTCCGGGTTCGAATCCCGCTTTGGACATTTTTCACTCTGTTGGTTCTACGTTTAGTTATCAATGTGATAAATCATGTATTAAATATTAAATAATTTCAAGCGTAATTTCACTGCTGAAAATTCCTTGAAAAATTTATTTAAAATTATGTATTTGTTCAACGATGCTGGGTTTATTTATGTCTCTTGTTTCGCCGCAGGATTGTGTGCTCATGAATAATTTTCCACCTTGTGCTGCAGTTGCAGCCTTACCAACATATGTGAATGAGCCATGCTAAGCTAGGTATCGTCCTCGTAGCTTACATAGCAAAGCACTTGGGGCGCTATTTCAAGGGTTCCGTTTTGATTCCCGGCTTGGACATTCAGTCTGTTGGTTCTACACTTAGTTAGCAATGTGATAAATCACGTATCAAAGATTTTATAATTTTTCTATTTGGCAAAAAATAAATAAATTATGCGGATATGACTGCTTTTAATATAAATCCGCAATAATAAATTTTATAAAATTACGTAATATATATTATCACAAACTCGTCATACCTCAAAGAAATTCTTTCATTAAGAGTAAACATATTATAAAAAAAAATATTTTTATTATAAATATTATTGCTATTTTACACTCATACGGGTTAACAAATCAGCTCCCAGAAATGATCGTAAGAGTTTATTTTAAATTAAAATTATCTGATAAATGTTATTAAATTATGTTATGTGTTGCTAAATCTATAAATCTACTACCTAAAGACAACTAAATTATTTTTACTTGATAGTCATTATTCCAACAAAAGAAATAAATTGTAGAGGATATTTAAGCAGTAAAAATGTTAATATAAATAGATATACAAATATATAATCTTCAAAATATAATATACAATATACATTAAAAAATACGTAAACAAAAATACATTATACAACCGCCGCGGCGAGCGGCCCCTCTTCGTCTGCAGCCCTTTATTCTTCTACTCTAATCCAACTCTTTTGCGGAAGCAAGGTTCATAGGTCCCCAGCCACGTCTCGAGTAAAAGATACTCTAGAGAAAGCAACGTTGAAAAAAAAATCAAAAATTGAAACCGGACAAATTTAAAAGGAAATTACTCAAATTAAAGACACCGAAAAGCGGGAAGGGAGGGCTCGAGGCGATGAAGCTACCGTTATAGGTTAACAAATCAGCTTCCAGAAATGAACGTAAGAGTTTATTTTAAATTAAAATTATCTGATAAATGTTATTGAATTATGTTATGTGTTGATAAATCTATGTACTACCTAAATACAACTAAATTATTTTTACTTGATAGTTATTATTCCAACAAAAGAAATAAATTGTAGAGGATATTTAAGCAATAAAAATGTAATATAAATAGATATACAAATATATAATCTTCAAAATATAATATGCAATATACATTAAAAAATACGTAAACAAAAATACATTATATTATATGTAAATTTCCAACTGGGCGAAAAATGTCCGGACCACAATTCGAACTAGGGATCTCCTGGCTCAAGCCGCCAGTGCAGTACCATCCGAGCTATCCCGGACGAACCTGGTGGAACTTTTTCAGTCAGCTAACCTTAATTATTCTAGCATCTGGTCTGAAACCTAGTGGCTTCAGCCAGGAGATCCCTGGTTCGAATCCTGGTCTGGACATTTTTCGCGCAGTTGGAAATTTGCATCTAATATATTTATTTACCAATTAGAATAATTGTGTTAAAATTAATCTAGTTCAAAAATACATCACCATTTCTGAAGTCTACTTTATAGGTAGGTTCATTGAAACATTAAAATGTTCAAATTTTAACATAAAATTATGAAAATTATATTATTTTTTCACAACGACTGTTTGTCTGCTTGTTTGCATAAGAAGTAGATACTACTGGTATCGTCTCACCATGATGTTAAAGATTCATATTCCGTTACAAGAATTATTAATTTAGTAGGTGAAAACCCATTTCCAAAAAAAAAAAAAAAAAATCTGAATTCGCTTGCCTTAAAAAAAACAATAAAACAGCATTTCATAATTTAATTATCCTTGCGATGAAAACCAATTCTATAAATTTTTAGTATTCCATTTATGTATTTTATGCATAAAATTATCTATTGAACATTTTTTTAATGAAAAAAAAATTGTACTTTCTTAAACAAATGTGAATAGTCTATCACACGAATCCCTCCTATTGTTGAAATTACTTTGTATCTTAGACATTATGAAATTGGACTCGAATTACCGCATAAATAACATTTCTTGGAATGATACCAAAATTTTTGAATACAATTGAATAAAATAAAAAATACTGGAAGCTGTAAAAGTTGTCGAAAGAATTGTTAACTATCAGAGAATTACTTCTTTTTACAAAGAAACGAGTCGAAGAATTATATCAGACACTCAGAATAGACATAAATCTAAACTAATGGCATTCAACATTTTATCTTAAAAGGAGAAAAGCGCGTCATAGCAAATTTTAGATCTTAGATATATATTCTCGTCTTGATTTATTGCGAAGATTATGTTACGTGCAAGTGATACCAATAATCCTGAAACATAAATGTTCAGTTTATTTAGTATTTAATAGCATTAAGATTTTTTGTTTTTTACGTATTCTTTCTCTCAAAATAAATAAATTCCCACACATATATTATATAAAACGATTTTGATTTTTTTTAAATCTTCATTCAGTTTGGATAGCACAGGTAACACCAATTAATATCGATAAAAATGGTTTCATCGATATAATAAAAGAAATATTTACATTATATGGGTGTTGTGGTTTTGTTTTTATACTGATTTTTTGCCAAATATTATTTGCTTTAGTAAGATGACACTTGAAGTATAATAATCTTAAGAAACACTTAATGAACATTTATAATTATGACTTTTACTTAAAGTATATATTTAAGATTCCACCAACATTAATATTCAATTACAAAGAAAGAACAAATATTATCAATAACGAAATAGAAATAGAAAATACACTGTTAAAAAAAAAAAAAAAAAAAAAAAAAAAAACCTGTAGATTTACTAAACATTTTCTATGAAACTGGGATCCCAAGAACTTTTATATAACGGCATCAACAAAAATTCATGTAACAGATACACTTTTTCAACGTAAATAGAAAAATCTGTAATGTTACAAAGAATTTTTCTGTTAAACTGGGATGCCTAGAACATTTTATGTAACTGCAACCCGGGTTACAGATAAAATTTTTGTAATATTACTGTAATTTTAGTAGATTCCTTTATAAAGCTACAGATTTCTGTAGCTTTACAAAAGCTAGTTTTCCAGAATTAGATTATGTCATAATAAGTAGATTTGAACACGTCGAAAAAGGAAAAAATACCAGTGTGTTCTAAGCTTCAAAACTTGTGTAATAGGTCAAAAATAAAAATCAAACTTCATTTAAATATAAAGCTCATATTTTTATTTATATTTAAATATATATATATACTTGTAAATTCATTAATAGATAATAATTCATTTGAACACGTCGAAAAAGGAAAAAATACCAGTGTGTTCTAAGCTTCAAAACTTGTGTAATAGGTCAAAAATAAAAATCAAACTTCATTTAAATATAAAGCTCATATTTTTATTTATATTTTTAAAAATATATATACTTGTAAATTCATTAATAAATATTGAAATGATAAGTTTAAAAATATATTATAATAAGAGAAAAAAATCTTGCGCACATGATAAAATCTGAAAATATGCATATAAAGAGGAAATTTTGGTGAAAATCAATACATAATACTATTAACTTTATACTAAAACCAGAATATTTGTAAAAAATATGGATTAAATTAAAAAAATAACAAAAAATTAAAAATTTTCCCTTTTTTAAAAATACTTTCAAAGTAAAAAACAAAAAATAATATGAAATCTTACCTTTTTCTGGTTTTAAGTTGTAGACAATACAGTAATCAATATGTAGTGAAGAGTTTTTTTGATTGCCATGCATAATTCTTTTGTAACACTGCGCGCACTATCAAAATTCATCGTTTTGAATAAACGCAATTTAATTATCCTATGTAATCTTAATATATAGTCTTAATAAAACTGCCTTAATTAGTAAACTAATGGGAATTTTTTAATGCGGTTTTTTTAATATTGTTCAGAAATAATTACGGAATAAAAATATGTATTAAAAATTTTTCGAAAATTTTGCAGGTTTAAAGGTACCCTATCCCCTTAAAGCTATATTTGTGTACATATGAATGTACATTGACGGTTGAAATTTTAATAATTACAATCCTTAATAATCGCAGCTTTAAATAGTTCATTTATAATTTTTAAAAGACTGGAATGTAATGAGATGATTTTAAAAGTTGATTAGTATGTAGTTACAAGAATGTTCACTGTCTGTTTAGAAAAAAACAGATTTGTTAAGAATTCCCGAATTATAGCTTTGTAAAGGAAAAAAAAAAGTTAAGAATTTTTAAACATTGCGAATAGACTTAACTATAAAATTCAGAAGTTTTGAAACTTATTTAGCAAATAGCGAGACTGTAAACGAACGTTTCATATCTTTGAAATATAGCCGAATGTTTGCGATACTTCGAAGTATATGTTACACCAAACTAACAGATGTCAATTATCAGCGAACAAAAATTTTCAGATCATATAGTCTTGGATAAAAAAGCAAGATTTTTCTGTTATTGTGTGCTGTATATTTGGTTATATACAGTGGGCTCTAATTAATACGTCTCCGTTTACGATGTATATCCGGTTAATGCGGGCTAATAAGTGAGGGAAAGAAATAAGCTAAAATCTATATTGAGAATCGGTAAATACATGAAATATTTCTTATAATTTTTTTCCGAGAATTTGTTTCGGTTCCATTAGAACTGTAAAACTTTTAGCTTCAGTTATAAAGTTAAAAAAAAAATAATAAAATTTATACAAAGAAATTCAAAGAAATATTTGTTACAATACAAACGATTGTTTTACACAGGACTTCAGTGAATTAATGTAACATAATCACAAAATTAAATAATTGATAGTTTAGTTATACAAAATAAAAAATATATACTGTAAAAGTACTTATTTTCGCGAGGCTTTAATTTTCGCGATTTTCGCGAGCCCGTCGTAATCGCGAAAATTTAAACCTCGCGAAATATTTTTTTTTTTTTTTTTCGCCTCAAATAATAATAAAAAATCAGAAATTTTTCATTTATCCAAAATTTAATGATTACAGTTACTTAAATAAGAAATGAGTACACACATTTCTTGAATACTATACAACTATTTCTTTAATAAAAACAAAAATCCAAGTAATAGACTGCTGCTCTTTCACTTACAATATATACCAGCTTCTTTGAAGCCATTCAAAATTATCTCATGTTTGGCTTTAACACCGTTAAATGTTCGCACAAGCCAAGAAGCGTGAATCGGTTTTAGTCGTGATATTCGCAGGTCGACAGTTTCTTTTTCCCCCTAGAAATTTTAACAAAAGGAGTTCTATTTAGGAAGTTTCGGGATTTTTCAACTTTCGGCTCTGTTCATATAAAATTCGCGAAATTTTCAGATCGCGAAATCACCGATATCTTCATTTTCGCGAAAATTACAGCTCGCGAAAATAAGTGCTTTTACAGTAATCCAAGCAGCTCGCAGTTTTAAATATTTCAGCTTATCCACAGTCTTTTTTTTTTTTTTTTTTTTTTTTTTTTTGCGATAGTGTATGTTAAGTTTGTTAGTTATAAGAATTGTATTCATTCAACATTATCGGCATTAAGTTTTAAAAAGAGTTATTACCAATTACTGTTTTATCTCTTAATAATATAACTAAGTCAGCAATATTTTTTTACATATTCTAAATGCATACCATAGGATTCCTGTTAATGCGTTTTCGCTTAAAATGGATCTCGGTTACTGAGATGATTTTGTTTTTCCACGTCACTTTCTATTTGAAATTAATATTAACGACATCACTTAATGTGTACTATTCTTCGCTAAATGCGGACAAGTAAATAATAATTAAAGGAGCAGAATCTAATTTCTCTCATATTGCACATTGCTTTTAAAAACGCAATTTTGGGGCTTCATCGTTTCTTGTCAGATTAAGAAATTTTTAATGAACACTGATGAGGAGAAAAATAACATTCCACAACCAACTATGTGAGAAGTTCAAACAATGATGAAGGCTATTCTCCAAAATTACAAATTAAAATCCCCTGTAAAGTACCAAATTTTAGTTTATATCCCAAAAATACAAAACAATATTGTAAAAAGACCACTTGCTCTACTATTGCGAAGAAAAGTGATCTGATATTTTAAATGTTTCTAAATCATGTAAATCCGACAATAAGGGTACAAAAAATATTTACCATTACTTGTGTTATTCCAACAAATGTTTTACCAAAGAGGAGTACTTTATTTTATTTCATTTTTGGAAAATAATTTTAAGGAATACAATTTATTATTTAAAATATATTTCCTAAAAGTGAAATAAATAAATCTAATAAATGTTATTGTTAACATTTTGCTAATATTGTCAATGTCCTGTAAAAAAAAAAAAAAAAAAAAAGATTATGTATCATATTTTAAAGATATTTCAAACTGAGAAAATGCTTAAACCGTAAGAAAAATGATAGATAATAAAACAAACAAAGCGGAAACTTTCTTTTATCTTTTAAGATGAAATATTTAAAAATTAAATATTTTAAAACATAGCATTTAAAAAAAAAAACATATTTTTTAGAGTCTCTCTTTATCTGAATCCGTTTAATAAACCTTAAGAAATTCCTTTTATGTTCATCATTTAAAACGTGGAATTAAACAAGCGGCAATCTTGATACAATAGTAAGAAAAAAAAATTCGTATTATTAAAGGCGGTTATATCTTCTGCAGTTATCTTCTAATCTCTGGTAAATCCACTGGAACAAAAGGGAAATGTTGTGCAAACTTTTGGAATACTTTCTTTTCTTTCCACTTTCATCTTTCTTGGCTTCGTCATTATAATAGAGATACCCAGATATGTTGAATTTTAAAAATAAATTATTTCACATAGATTGTTTTTAGAAATTTTTTTAATTCCTAGTTGAAAATTTTGGTATTTTACTATTTTTAATGTTTTTCTTAACACTGAAAGATTTTCGTTCTTTAAAATTTGTTCTTAAATAACAGCGTACAGTAAGTAAAATACGTCATTCAGTAATGGACTATTTGGGGATTTATTGAAAAATTATATTTTTCGTATGACAAATTTTATTACAAAATAGATAACAATTGACCTATTAAATATTATCTGTGAATTTCTGAAATAATATTTATAGTCGATAGCATTATCTTACATATAAAATATTAGGATTGATATTAGAAAAATATATTATGCTGAAAAAATTTAAATCACAAAAAATAAGAAACATCATAAAAAAGTTTAAAACAACGGAAAGTGAGCTGTGCTTCATATTTAAAGAAAAATAATTTAGTTTTATAAGTTATATCCACATAAATTTTTAGCGGATGTCTTTAACGAAATAGTATTAAAGCTATCTTAAGAAATTTATTTTACGTTCTTCTTTTAAAATTCGTTACAAAAAAAATGATATTATTTATCCAACAGTAAGAAAAAATTCTTACTTCATTAAAGATAGTTTCATTATCTGCAGATTTCTTTTAATCTCCTGTACTAAATACGATGAAAAAAAGAGAAATGTTAACGAAACGTTTAGTGCATTTCCTTCACTTTAGTATTTCGCCCTTATATGACTTCGTCGTTCGAATGCGCGATTAAAATGCGTTCTTTGTTGCAATACATCGATTTGGGTTGATTTCAAGATTAAATTATCTCACCTGGTTCATATTTAGAAAAAAATAAAATAAAATAAAATAAAAATCAACGCTCTTAAAAAATCATGTTACTTAATTTCCAATGATATTTTTCTAAAGCACAGCTTTGCGTTCTTTAAAAATGCTTTAAAAGTGTCAAATTGCAGGACATAATATGAGTGGTTCAATAATTGTTTCTGATGGAAATTTGGTATACATAGGACATTGAAAAAATACATTTTATTAAAATAGAAAAATATCCATACATTTAAGATTATCGTAATCTTTTCTAATTTTACTTATTATTGATTAGAATATTTTTTTTTCTAAAACTAGGGGGCTCTGCCCCCTATGAGCTGCTCTCGGCAACCCCCATTCAGACGCAACAGACTCTAAAAACACGCTAATTTTATCGGCTTTAAAGAGATTACGGAAGATTGAATTATAATTAAAAAAACAGTGGCGGTCCCAGTGTAAATGGTTTTCCATTCATTTCCCTTTTCGGGGGGATTTTAAAGCCGAAACAGCTGTTGTTAAGACATCTAATGGATGTTTTCGTGTTTCTTTAAGTTAGATTAGTTAAACATTTGTAAACCAGTTAATATAAAATTATCTATGTCAACAGAGTCTTTGCCTTACAGTATGTTTTAACAACGCTGTGAGAAAATAGTTTTAAATAAAACCTTTTAAATGTAACGTTTTAAATTTGACGTAATTTTCACCAAATTTTTCTTTCTCGTTTTAATATTCACGTGAAAATATTTTAATTGTTCGGGAGGAAATATTATTATTTGCGCTGGATTAGAATTGGCAACCTTTGTTGAAAATATCATCTCGAAATATGAAATAAATGCCTCGTGTAAATATATTTTAAAATTTTAACTGTTTGGCAGTGTTATTATTTGGTCATTTTAAATATGACGTAATCTCCCCTACTGACTACTTTTAACACATATTAATGAATTCATTACTTTAAAGTTTTCTTTCCTTTTTAATATTCATGTGTAAATACAATTTTTATCACGTAATTTTCAATAATTTCCTGCTTTTAACACGTAATCAGTAATTCTAATTTGAAAGTTTTTTTTTCTGTATATAATAGTCACGTGTAAATATTTTTGTTGTTAAATTAAAGTAAAAGTTATTCTTTGCGCTGATTTTACAATTGGCAACAATTTAAAATAATAACCTTTTCGAAAATAAGAAAAATATATCTCTATAAATGCTAGAAATGTGAATTAAAAACCGTAATATACCCTCAATAAATGAGTCAAATTAAAAGAATAAATGCAGTATGCCCAATGGGAGCTTTTAATATATTATTCTTAGAAAAAATGTTTAAATTCCTGAGTATAATTTTTCTTCCTATCAAAGTATTTTAATTGAACGATTTTTCCCAATTTTAACATTAAATAGTTCTTAAAATAATTATTTGATTTTAAAAAGTATGCGTCAGCGTGCTTATTAAACATTTCTCTATAATATTACCAATTTGCAAATTTTTGTATGCAGTAGTTTTCTTAATATATCCAAGAAAGTACTCAGTCCACTAAAAAATCATTTACTGCGGCGGTGACAACGTTAGTTACTTTTTTTTTTCTATTTTTATAGAATGAAAAGAAGTATTAATAATCATGTTCGAAGACATTTTTAAAATAGTTTATACCATAAAAAAATAAAAAGCGATATAAAAAGAAAAGGGAATGCTGTTTCTAATTGACCCTGGATGTGTAGTATTAACATCCATCATATTATTACAGGGTCTATTTAATTGAATCATATTTACAGAATTTCTTAAGTTCATTTTGCTTTTTCTGTTAAATTATCATGTAAAACAAATTTTATTATTGATATTCTGAAATAATTTTATTTTTATTTTTTTCAATGTTGGTTTTATTTTCTGCAAATATCTTCTAATCTTTAGTAAATACCACACAATAAACAAACAGAAAAGAAATGTTGTTGTAAGTTTTGAAATAATTAATTTATTTGTAAATTTGGCCTTATATTACATCATCATTACAATGCGGATACTCAGGCAGGGAGAATCTCAGACTAAGTAATTTTGTTTGGGCTATTGTTGAAAAATGTTTAATAGACCTTTGAAAAAAAAAAGTCTTAATTTTATAAATGTGGTTTTAAACGAATTAAGCTTCAGGTTTCTTAAAAATGCTTTTAAAGTAAGAAAAGAAAAGCCGTAAAATGAGACATAGTATAAAAAAGAGAAAATAAAAAAGAAATGCTGTTGTCTGCTTTTAGTCGAAATAGCTCAGAAAGAGAATAATATCAAACATAATTTTAGAAGACATATTTAATTGAACCTCGTAATTCAATCTTTTAAAGTTTACTGTATGTTTTCCTTTTAAATTTATATTACAAAATGGTATTTTTGATATAATAGTAACACACAATTTTCTTTTATAACATTCATTATTTAATTCAACTTCGTTTTTGTCTACAAAGTTGGAATTTTGTAATCACTTTTTAATTCACTTATAAAAATTTCGTACCCAAGTTTGTTTACGATAATAATACAACTATTTGATATTTTTGGAACATGATTTTAATACATTTTTCCATTAGTCTGCCGCAGAGGTTAAATCTAAAGATACTTTTTATGGTTACAGTTGTAAAGGAGTTATAACAAAAAGGGGTTTAATTTTGTGTCAAAGGACACTCGCCGAAAAACACCAACAGATTGTGAAGCAACAACAATGAAATATTTTAAACAGTGTGAAGTAGAAAATTTAAATAAACAATAAAGTGTGTAATACATATTTTTTAAATCTACGCTTTAATCAATCAATAGTTTCATATCAATTAAATTATAATTATATGTTGAGAAATTCGTTTAGAAATCTTGAATAGACAGTTTAAATATTGTTTTTTTTTATATTACTGTTGCCACATCTAAAACACGAAACACAGCAGTAATTAAATAAATTCCCTAGCTCGTACTTTGTACAATGCATAAAAAGTAAGTGCCACATTTTCCATAATCATGCTTGGTGCTCAATCAAATAATTATATTGTAACGGGACGTTTTAAATAAAAAAAAAAAAAAAGAAAAAAAAAAAAGAAAACATGAGTTAGACTTGATTTTAAACATAAACATTGAATGATTATAAAAGAATAAATAAAAAAAAAAAAAACTTTCATATTTCTATTGAACAAATGGTATGTATGACATAATAATAAAACAGAATTATCCGTTTAACTCCTTGTTAAAAGTTTCTGTTTCACTGTTATTTGTGTTTTTAAAACACATGAAGCTTTGAGTTGTTTCAAAATGACAGATAAGAAAGTCCCGGGTGAGCCAAAAGTTCGTTAAAACTTTAAAAACTCATAAAAAAAAAAAGAAATTATGATAAAGAAGTGCGATTTTCAAGAAAAAGCTCACAAGGTAGTCGATTTTTTTTCTTCTTTAATGGGAAAAAAAGAGTTAAAAATCACATGTAGAGGGTGCTGGCGACCCGAAACACAATGAACAGGACAACAACATTAAACATCAAAAACTTCACTAATTTGTTCTTCCAATAGCAAATTCTAATCCTATGGGGAGGGATTTTTCTATTATCTCGTTTGCATTTCGACATTTTTGAATATTTTTTTTTTTTTTTTTTGCATATGATAGCCGAGATCCGTCTCTACATCACATCTTTTTTACTTTTTATATTTTGGTCGCAGATATTTTTTTATGAAGTTACTTTCACTTTCAAAACCGGTTCTGAAAATGAAAGTGTCATTCTAAAAAATATCTGCGACCAAAATCGAAAAAGTAAAAAACGTGCGATGTAGAGATGGATCTCGGCTATCCAATGCAAAAAAAAATTATTTAAAAATGTCGAAATGCAAACGAGATATTAGTAAAATCCCTCCCCATAGGATTAGTATTAGTTCGTGAGTGTGTTAGCAGGCAGGGACAGAAGTCTTAAACATGATCTCCAGGACATTCTATGACACAACCAGGTTGTGCCGTAATACCTGTTCATTGTGTGTCGGGTTGTCATGTGATTTTGTAACTTTTTTTTTTTTTTTGCTGCGTGGGTGGGGATCAGACTACCCTGTGAGTCCTTTCTTGCAAATCGCACACTTTTATCATAATTCCTTCCGTTTTTAAGAGTTTTTAAAGTTTAACGAACTTTCAGCTCACCCGGTATATTGAGTAACAATCGCCCAACAATTGATTCGCGTGGGACATTGAGAGGAATAAGTCTTATTGTAAAAATAAATAAAAATAACGATTCACTTATTTAGACTTGTTTGTTATTTTTTTATTTTATTTTATTTTTTTTTTTGAATCATACTTATTTTCAATAACATTATCGATTATATAAAATACTTAAAACGAATTTTCGAAATTTTTATTCCGTAAAAAATATGAATTATCATAAAAAATGAAAAGAAATTGAATAAGACTTGCTTATTCAGAATGTCGAAATGTTTTAAGACTAAATATAACAAGGGAATATACCCGGGCGTCACGAGTTTATGAATGTAGATGAAAACCATTTATTTAATTGATAACTGTATTAGGTTTTTCACATTTAATAATCGTTAGAATGAACATTAACAATACCAAAAATCGTATTTATATAAAAAATATATCTTAGATTAAATAAAGTTTTCAAATTTACTAAAAGCCATAGTTTTCTATTGCCTCGTGCCAGTAATTAACAGCAGAAGAAATCACCACAGATTACTTTTTAAAATCAGCCTTATCTTTATTCTGGTCCTTTTAGTGGTTGAAATGCATAATTTGATCACATGTTTTAAATTTTTATTTTATTTATATTTTATTGATTGATGAATGTTTTAATTTCATTATAAACTGAAAACAAATACTAAATATTTAAGTACAAACGGTTTTTATTTTTACATAATCGTCTGCACGGGTTATACATGATAGAAAAAAAAATATGACTGACATTATTTTAAAAACAATAAAAATTTAACAAATAACGATACATTTTTAAAACAATTTGCGATACAGTTTTTAAACAAATTGCATTTGAAAGTAAAATTTTTCCCTATTCTACGATGTAAAAATTGAAAATGTGCGATGTTTAGAAGTTTAAAAAATCGCAGTGAAATTTAATTTAATCGTCTTGTGTTACCATCGTCAAAATGACATCAGTGTTATGCCCAAACACGTTTTTCTTTTTTAGTATAAATAAGCGAAAATTTTATTCCGTAAAATATATGAAATATTGTAAAAAATGGAAAGGAAATTGGATAAGACATGCTTATTCAGGTTACAATCCGAAATATTTCTCTATTAAATTTAATATCAGGCGTATATTTAGAGGATATTTTTAATTAAACCATATTCACATAATCTGTTGAAGTTAATTTTATGCTCTTCTCTTAAAACCCAATATTAAACAAATTAAATTTTTCGTATAATAAAATAAGAGTTTTTTCTTTTACTAAAGGCAGTTTCACCTTCTGCGAATATCTTATAATCTCTTATAAATACCATGGAACAAAAGAGAAATGTTTTGGAAAATTTAGAAATACTTTTTTTTTATCCATTTCTTTGTATTTGTTTGTTTCTATACGGATATTCAGATATGCGGAATTTCATGATTAAATAATTTTACTTGAAATATTTCTTAAATATATTTAAACAACTCTTGAAGTGAATTGATTTTTTTTTTCTTCCGTTTATTTATTAGTATTTTTACTGCAGAATGAAACTAAATTTTTGTGTTCTTTAAAAACGATTCTAAAATAGGAAAAATATGACCTAAAAATGTCATACAATAAGTGATTATTTTGAAAAAAAAAATGCAGCATAGCAGCGCCACATGTTGGGAAATCTACACCAAGAACTAAACAGCACTAATTTCTATCAGGGACTAACTGAATCTGAAGTTTCTGGAAAATTCGTGCATCAGTTCTTGAGATAGAGCTATTGCGATAATCATGAATAATCCGCATAGCAGCGTCACCATTTGAGTGATATTCACAAAAAATAATCAGCACCAAATTATATCACGGACTAACTGAATCTAAAGTTTTATTAAAGTCCGTTAATTAGTTTTTGAGATATAGCTAATGTGGAAATCTTGAAAAATGCAGCAGAGTAGCGCCACTTGTCGGACGATTTACACCAAAAAGTAATCAGACCAGTTTCTTTCAAGGTCTAACTGAATCTAAACTTTTGTGAAATTCCGTGCATTAGTTCTTGAGATAGAGCGCTCACAATTTTTTGTTACATACAGACACACAGAGTGACAGAGTGACAGACAGACTCATAGACATACATTTTCTGAAAAACAACAAACCGTGATCAGGGCCTTCTAAAACGTTTAATCATCGAAAACCGGAAGTCGAAAATTTTCACGCATTCAATACTTTCTTTTTGTAAAGATAGAAGAAAGTAAAAATTAATTGCAGTAAAAAAAAAAAAAAAAAAAAAAAAGGTGTGGAGTTTTTAATTAATTGATGTAATCCAATGTAAAATATTATTATTATTATTATTATTATTATTTTTTTTTTTTTTTTTTTTTTTTAATGACAGAAGGAATTTTTAGTAGAAATCATAGATAAATTCTCATAGGGAAGGTGGATAAAATATAATTACCATTACTTGTGTTATTCATGCAAATGATTTACCAAAGAGGAGATAAGTGTTTTTTTTTTTCAAAAATAAATTCATGAATAAAATTTATTTAAAAAAATAAATTTCCTAAAAGTTAAATAAAAAAATATATATCTATTCATTTATATTAGCTTATGGTTAACATTTTACCTATCTTATTACTTTTCTTTAAACAAAAACTAAAATTTTGTCCCTCATTTTAAAGACATTTCAAACTGAGTACATGCTTAAACGCAACAAAAATGATAGATTATAAAATAAACAAAGCGGAAGCTATCTTTTATCTTTTAAGCTAAAATGCTTTACAATATAGTGTTTACAAGTAAACATATTTTTTATAATCTCAATTTAAATGAATCCGTTTAATAAAATATTAAGAAATTCCTTTTATGTTCTTCTTTTAAAACTTAGTATTAAAGAAGTGGTAATCGGTACAATAGTAAGAAAAAAATTCCCCTATTATTAAAGGCGGTTTTATCTTCTGCAGATATCTTCTAATCTCTGGTAAATCCCCTGGAACAAAAGGAAAATGTTGTGGAAACTTTTGGAATACTTCCTTTTCTTTTCACTTTCATGTTTCATGGCTTCGTTGTTATAATAGAGATACTCAGATATAGGGAATTTTTAAAATAAATTATTTCACATAAATTTATTTTAGAAAAATTTTCAACTCTTGTTGAAAATTTTGGTATTTTAATATTATTAAAGTTTTTCTTAACACTGAGATATTTTCGTTCTTTAATTTTCTCCTTAAATAATACTGTGGAGTAAGTAATATATGTATGTACAATATTGGGCTATTTGAGGATTTAACGAAAAAAGAGAATCTATTGTACGACAAATTTTATTACAAAATGGATAACTATTGATTCATTAGATTTTTTTTTTTTTTGTAAATTTCTGAAATAATATTCTCTGTGGACAACATTATCTTAAATGTAAAATATTAAGACTAATATTTGAACAATATTTTATACTAAAAAATTTAACAAAATAATAATAATAATAATAATAATAATAATAATAATAATAATAAGACCATACTAAAACAAGTAAAAGACAACGAAAGGTCAATAGTGTTTCAGACTTCACTGGTTTTTCAGATTTATTTACAACGATAAATTATATTTTACAAAAACATCAAAATATATACTAAAAGCACTTTAAATGCTTAAAAGACGCCAAATATTAATAAAAAATATTAAAATATTGACATGTTTCGATTGATTCACTCAGTCATCATCAGAACACACAAAGAAAAAGAAAACACACAAATACAATGTACATCAAACACTGGAATATGAGATCAGTTCCTATTGTAATGTGATGATACAAATGCCCTCTATGTTTAGCCACCACCAGTGGCCGAGAGGTTCTGCTCTCGAAGCTGGTAGACGGGAGGTGCTGGGTTCGAAACCAATCGTGCCGTCGGTCTAATAGTTCGGAGTTTTCCGTGGTTTTCTTCGAATCTTGGTTTTCCTTGCGTCAATACGGATTAGGTTCCCTTAGAAAGATCCCCACGAGGGAAATCCCCCCTGTCCTAGGGTCTATATCCGTCGTGTTGATAATTGGCCGTTATAAACACAAACAAACCCTCTATATTTTGAACAGTTCCCGTTGCTACATCTATAGTCCGCTTCCCAAAGTTGCTCAACCATTCTACCCCAATATTTGGAATATGAAATGACAAAGTATCATTACATATTTTTAACTCTTCTGTATATTTCAATCGTTTCCCTTTATATAGAGGGTACTGAATCTCTACTTTATAATTGGGACTGATCTCACATTCTAGAGTTTTATGTATATTGTATTTGTAATTTTTATGAGTTCTTATGTTGATTGAGTGAATCAATTGAAACATGGCAACTTTTATTTAAATTTGACGTGTTTAAAGTGTTTTTAGTATGTACGTATAGGTTTTTGGAATACGTATTTTATGGTTTTACTATTTATGGACGTAAATTAAGACTTTTTATATTAACCCTTTATGTACTGAATTATGAATTCATGAAATTCATCAAATTTTATCTTCTGAAGCATTTTTCGTGAATTTTTAAAACTACACTAGAAGATTTACATAATCATTTTATACATTTTAGAAGGATTTTAGAAGGATCGAAGGATTTAGAAGGATTAATTAAATTTGAATTTAGAAGGGATTTTGTGCAATATTTGTAACCCCACTCAAATCTTTTATTTTAAATATTTTTCTTAGCATTTTGTAGAATTAGTAGGAAATGTACAAATATAATGTTCTTACAATAGAAATATAGAAATATTTCCGAATTGAAAAATCGCCCTCCCCCTGCCCCAACGCCTAGAAAGCTAAAAAGATGCAAAGGCAAAAGAAATCATCCTTTTAAAAATATTTTTGTTTTGTTTAAACAATAACAAGTTAAAGTATTTCATCTATAACCCATTCTAAACTGTATAACGACTAATCGGTGTATTAAATGCATTTTATAACAAGTTATTTTAATGGTACTTATAAGTACCGTCAGAAGATCAATGTTTAATATAACATTTGATGTTTTTACAAAGATATTTAAGTTCAGTTTCTTCGATTCGCATTTACATTCATCAACAAATTTTGCAGGGTTTTTTTGAATAACTTAATTTTATGTTTAATCTAATCATAGTATTATGAATAAACATTATTAAAGAACAATAACAACGAAATTTGTTTTTATATATCTGGTTTTATTATTTTGATTTTGTAGTTTTCATTTAATCTGTTAAAACTTATCACTAAACTTATCATAAAACTTTTATCACTAATCTATTTAAAATATATGTGTATAGGAATTACAGAATGCATAAAAAAATATCTGTTTTTATTCTGTTTGATCAGAGAAAACATTTATTCGGATTGCTATCAGATATAAAGTTTTTATCTTCAGTAATATGTATAGAAAATCTTTTAATAAATACATGAAAAAAAAAGGGATTTCTGGAAAAAAGAAACTTCGAAGTTTTTAATTAATTGATGTAATCCAAAGTAAAATATTATTTTTTAAGACATAATGTGTTTTTACTGTGAATATTCTATAAATGCTCATAGGGAGGGTGGAGAAAAAAAAATATTTAATATTACTTGAGTTATTCCTACAAATGAGTAACCAAACAGGCGTTCTTTATTTTCGTTATTATTATTATTTTTAATTTAATGAATACTTTTTATTAATTGAAATACATCTTCTGAAAGTGATAAAAGAAAGCTATTCGTTAACTTGCAACAGGTTAGGGTTAACGTTTTGCCAATCTCATTGCATGCCGTTTAAAAATAAAACAAAAAGAACACTATAGGGAAGACTAGGGAGGGTTGACCATACGGGAGGCTTGACCCACCCATCAGTTTTCATATTTAAAAGAATTTCAGAGTTTTATCAATAGATGTCAACCAAAGCAATTGGATTGCTCAAACAACAGTCTCAGTTGCATACAGATAATCGAAATAAGTGTGCAAAAATCAATTGTAAGGCCTTTTCAATGTAAAAGTTGTATTTTTTAGAAATATTTTGTAAGCTTTTTTCAGATAAAATATAGCATAGAAATTTAAGTAAGCAGGTTTTAAGTTATGCAAAAATACAGAGCTTTCATTCCAGGCATAAAGATTATACAGTAAATTAGGCTTAACCTAACAATGTGCTATTCTTTAGAAAATGGCTATGTGGGGAGGCTTGACCCAGTCAATGTGATGGAGGGTTGACCAGGGTCCCTTAACACATTCACGACGGGAAACGAGAATTCTTGTTTTCATTCAAAAAACATCATTGACTAAGGGTTTGGCTTCTACCTAACAGAAAATGCTTTTATATTACGTTGTCCTTATTTTTTTAGATTGTTAGACACATTATATTAAATTCGTGCATTGAAAAACATTTTCCGATATATAAACTTGGGAAACGTATCTAGAACGCCAATTTACAAAAGACTTTCAGAATAGGGAAGAGCTTCTACTGTTTTAAAATTCGGATTTGGTAAAAATTGCTCGTCGGCAATGTATTAATTAAGGGGTTTTTGAAACCTTTTTTTATTATACATTGTGCATAATGAAATATAATATAAAAATAAATATAAAAATAAATATAAATTTATTCCGCAAAGCTACAGTAAATGGGGTGATGGAAAAGAAACGTTTAAAACTGATTAAAGAAAGAAGTGAAAATTGCTATAGTATCCACTGCACGAAAAAATTAATGAAATATAAATATGAAAATTGATAGGAACAATTTTCCACTTAAATATTACTTTCAATAGGTATATAGAAACAGTGGAAAATACTAGAAATCACTAGAAATTACGAAAGCAGCAGTCTTAACCGTTTCAGGTGCAGTGGCATGTTTATGAAATAACTTAATTTTATTTCCGAAACGCCATAATGGCACCAGAATTTAGCTAAATCCCTTTCCATTGTATATGAATGTGAAATATAACTTTTCATATTTCCAAATAAATTTGTTCGTATATTCCGGTGCTAGTCATTTATTTCAACATTTCAGTACTGAAAATACTTTGCCCCTGAAAGCGTTAAAAGATGTTAATGATAAGTTAAATACTCATGCGGCTTTAAAAGACCACAGCATTGATCGAAAAACTTTAGGAAGGTATTACACAAATTTCAACATGATGAATAGAGTGAGATGAAGTCAAACTACGTGGCAACTAGAATTGTCAGGTCGAATGTCACAAAAAGTAGGACAAATAGACAAAAAAAAAGGGTGGGGGGCAGTGGCTACTAAATCCGGAGACTATAATGCATGAAACCCTGTTAAATCGGAACCTGTCTCTAGCGGAATACTGTCTTAAATGTTAAAATTTAATTTTCCCTACTATATAATTACACCTGATCAGACAAAATCCCATTTAAAACAAAAAGTTTTTGCTCTGACATGCGATTGCGGCTAAACAGGTTTGTTTAAGCATCATATTTTTAAAAATATTTTTTTATAATAATTAAAGCATGTAGCATAAAGTTATTTTGCTTTTTTTAAGCTGATTTTATTTCTCTTCACAAATATTTCAATATAAAACAAGTGGGTCAAGCCTCCCATATAGTGGATTAACCCTCCCATATGTGGAGAGCCTTGACCAATTATTTTCTCATAATTAAAATCAATATTTTTTCAATTTTTTTATATATTACACTTATGTAGCAATTTTATTTTGATAACTGATTTTATACCGACTAAAATGATATATAAAACTTTATTCTACGTTCAATATTTAAAAAATAAAAATTCATTTTGCAAAAAGTGGGTCAACCCCCCCTAGTCTCTCCTATATCATATTTTATAGATATATCAGTCTTAGAACATGCTTAAACCGCAAGAAAAATGATAGATAATAAAATAAACAAAAAGGAAACTCGCTTTTATCTGTTAACAAGAAATATTTTAATATTAAATACTTTAAAACATAATATTTACAAATAAACATATTTTTTAAATTTTCTCTTTAAAGGAATTTGTTTAGTAAAGCCTTAAAAAATTGCTATGAATGTTATTTTTTTTTTAAACTTAATATTAAACAAGTGGTAATCTTGATAGAATAGTAAGAAAAAATTCTCCTATTATTAAAGGCGGTTTTATCTTCGGAAGATAACTTCTAATCTCTGGTAAAGCCCCTGGAACAAAAGGGAAATGTTGTGGAAACTTCTAGAATACTTTCTTTTCTTTACACTTTCATGTTTTTACCCGACTACGGCAAAGCCAAAGGAGGGTTATGATTTTGACAGGCTATGTATGTATGTATGTATGTATGTATGTATGTATGTATGTATGTATGTATGTTCATCTGTTCCCTCGTAACTTCTAAACCACTAATCAGAATTCGACAAATGACATATCATTAGAAGCGTCTTAATTGTCCGCTGGTTATAGGCTATATAGATTTTCACCAAATTCAATGTGGCGCCTTCTAGCGGACAAAATATACAGAGTAAAAAAATAAAGTTAAGCTAGATATGCCGTGTTTGGTATCATTTTAAAGCGCTTCACTTGTACATTTCGAATATATATATATTACTAGCATTTGCTTGTGACTTTACTTGCATTTATGGGCTAATTGCATATAATTCACATCTTTTCGTTCTTAATTTCTTTGGTACTTAGTAATCAGAATAAGACCACTGCAGTGCCATTAGAAGGGTCTTGATCTTGATATTCTGTTGGTTGTGAGCTATAAAGTTTGTCACCAAATTTACTATTATGCCCTCTAGCGGACAAAAAGTATAAAATAAAAATATATGTAATGTGTTTGGTATTACTTGAAAGAGCTTCACCAGTATTTATATGCTTATACATAATTACAAGACTGCTTTGAAGATGTTTAAAAAAAATGAGCGATAAGAGTAAAGCGCGGATCACGGGAACTGTAATGTAGAGCAGCGTGAACGTTATTCTATTAACGTTCACGTCAAAAAATAAAGTTAAGATAAATATGCCGTGTTTGGTATCATTCAAAAGCGCTTTACTTGTACATTTTGAATATATCTATATATTACTAGCATTTGCTTGTGACTTTACCTGTATTCATGGGGTACTTTTATACTTTTTCAGCGTAGTTTTTTGTCGTAGTTGGGTTTTAGTTTTTTTACTTTATCTTGTATGGCTTCTTATTTATAATAGAGATTCTCAGTTTTAAAAATAAATTATCTCACATGGATTTATTTTAGAATTTTTTTTCGATTCCTGGTTGAAAACTTTGGTATTTTACTATTTTTAATGTTTTTCTTCAAACGGAAAGATTTTCATTCTTTACCATTTGTTCTTAAATAACAATGTACAATAAGTAAAATATATCGCTGAGTAATGGGCTATTTGAGGATTTAATGAAAAATGAGACTTATTTTATGACAAATTTTTATTAAAAATATATATATATATAACCATTGATTTATTAAACATTATTTTTAAATAAATTAAAGGACTTTTACGTCTTGAAAATTAACATATATATAATAAAAAGATTATTTTTAAAGACGTGTACCATACACAAAAGGTAAAATGTTTCAAAACATTAAAAATAAAATTATAGCATGTTTATGTTTTACTTTTACAAACTGTAAATATTTGTGTCTGGTCGATACTGAAGTATGACCTTGATGATGGCCACAGAGAGGTGAAATTTATCGGGTTTTTTAGACATTTGATATTTTATTTTTAATGGTTGGAAACATTTTACCTTTTGTGTATGGTACACGTCTTTAAAAATATCCTTTTTTATTATATACATGTTAATTTTCAAGACGTAAAAGTCATTTGTGACATTCGACCTGACAACTCTAGTTGCCACGTAGTTTGACTTAATGTTTTTTACTTTTTTTCTATAATATACGTCTTTAAATAAACCTTTTTATTATATCAGTGAATTTCTAGTCGACAACATTATCTTACATATAAATTATTAAGATAGATATTGGAAAAATATTTTAAACTGAAAAATTTTAAAGCTCAAAATTTAAGAAACATCATTAAAAATTGAAAGACAACGAAAAGTAAGATGTGCTTCAGATTTCAAGGAAACATACTTTATTTTTAAAGCTAAAATCTACATCCATTTTTAGAGGATGACCTTAGAGGAATCCTATTAAAGCAATCTTATGAAATTTATTTTAGATTCTTCTGTTAAAATTTATTTTACAGAACAAATGGTTATTCTTCATGTAATAAGAACATTTTCTCATTTTTTTAAAGGCAGTTTTATCTTTTGCAGATTTATTCTAATTTCCTGCAAATTCCATCGAACAAAGAGAAATGTTGATGAAAACTTTAGAGTATTTACTCACTTTCGTATTCCACCTTATATGGATTCGTTGTTATAATGCTTTGTTACATTACCTCGATTTTGGGGGATTTTCAGATTAAATTATTTCACCTGGTTCATTTTCGGTGGAAAAAAATTAACGCTGTTGAAAAATTCCATCATTAAACTTATATGGATAATTTTCTGACTCACTTGATGCTTTGAGTTCTTTCAAAATTCTTTTAAAATGGCAAATTATAGGACATATTGTGAGTTGCTCAATAATTGATTCTAGACATTGCAAAACTATATTTTATTATACTGGGGGGATCGAACCCGGACATCGGAGCTACAAAGTATAAAGGAACAGCGTTTTTTTTTTAATATTAATATATATGTTTTAAATCCTCACACACATCACCATTTTTTTTTTTTTTTTTTTTTTTTTTTTAAGTATAGTATGAGTTTTGCATTCAAATAAAGTGTTGATATCTATTAAATTCGATAATTTCGAATGAGTTAATAGCCGAAGAATTCGCCAAAGATTTAATTACTTACAGCAGTCCTTTTTAATTATGGTCATTTCAGTTGTTTAAGCTCGTCGTTTTACTACATGTCTGTTAAATTTTAATCATCTTATTTTAGTTTATTGAAGAAGTTTAATTTCGTTATGCAGGATATCAGACGGAAGCAAATGCTGAACTATTTATTTTAACTTAAGCGAAAACGGATTTTTCTTTCATAACCGTCTGCAAGCGATGGAGATAGATTAAAAAAAAAAATAATGCTGGAAAATTATTTTAAAAACCCTAAAAAAGAAAAAATTGCAATACAGTTTTCAAACTAATTTCAATAAAGTTTTAAAAGAAATTACACTTGTAAGTATTTTTTTTCTCTGTTTGACAATGTAAAAATTAAAAATCTGCAATATTTATAAGTCTAAAAAATTACAGTGAAAGCGAAATTTAATCGTTTACTGTTACCAACATCAAATGACGTCAGCGTTACGTACAGACACTTTTCTGCTTAATAATATAAAGAGATTGAATTATATCCATTTATTTAAATTTATTGTAAATTTTCTTTTACTTATTATTGATTAGATTTTTTTAATAAAATATTAAGAACCATATTTTGAAGATAGTTTTAAAATATTTAAATCATAAAAAAATTTGAAGCGTTATAAAAACAGAGGGGAATGTTGTGTCTAGTTTATCCTAGATATTTAGTATCAAACATGAACATTCATCATATTATTATAGAGTCTATTTAATTAAACAATATTTACAGAATTTCTCAAGTTCATTTTTCTTCTGTTAAACTATTATGTAAAACGAATTGTATTTTTGATATAACGAAATAGTTTTATTTTTATTTTTTCAATGTTGGTTTTCTTTCTATCCTTGCTAAATGCCATAAAAAAAATGTTATGGAAAGTTTTGAAATAATTACTTTATGTTTAAATTTCACCTTATATTACATCATCATTTGATACTTATATGTAGAGAATGTCAGATTAATTAATTTTATCTGGATTATTGTTGAAAATATTTGATAGACCATTAAAAAATTTCTTTAATTTTATAAATGTGTTTTAAAATGGATTAAGTTTCAGGTTTCTTAAGAATGTTTTTAAAGTAAGAAAATATAAGCCGTAAAATGAGACATACGAAAAAAAAAAAATAAATAAAATAAAATAAATTAAAATAAAAAAGAAATGGTGTAGGCTGCTTTTAGCCGAAAAAGCTTAGAAATAAATGTAATGTCCAACATAATTTTAGAAGATATTTTTAATCGAATTTCGTAATACAATCGTTTGAAGTTTATTGTAAGTTTTCCATTTAAATTTATATTAAACAAATGGTATTTATGACACAATAGTAAAACACAATTATCTTTTTATTACATACTTTTATTTAATTCAGCTTGGATTTTGCATGCAAAGATGGAATTTTGTGATCGAGTCCTGAGACCCCTTAATTATTTGTCAAACAACGCTCGCCAAAAAAGGACATCTGGTTGTGACCCTACAAACATGGAATATTTATTCCCTTTAAGCGTCCAACATTATTTTTCATCCAAGTTTAACGTTTCATAAAATAATGTAAAAAGTATTGGCATGATGATTTGTATTTCTTAAACTTACATATTTATAAAAAATAAGGACTTTTCGTTGCCTGTTCAAATGTGAAAATAAAAACATCAAGTTGTTATCCTACGTACGCTTTGTTTCTAGATTTTAAACAAAGATGTAAAAATTAGAATTACAAATAGAAAAATTATACACGACGTTTCGGTTTATTGATAAAACTATCCTCAGGTGTTAATTTAAAAAATTACAAATCGGCAAAAAATTATTTTCATGTTACATAATCGAAATACAGTTTGATTTTTTTTTTTTTTTTTTTTTTTTTTTTTTTTTTTTTTTTTTTTACATATGCATATTTATTTATCTTATGCATTTAAAAAATTAACATCAATCTCAAATTTGTGTTTCGTATGAATTCAAAAATTACGCGAGGGAAAAACACGGTTAGAACGTTTAAATGGAAACAGTGTAAAATAAATATATAAATAAAGAATAAAGAGTATAATATATATATTTAAAAGTACGCTTTTATTAACTAATACTTTCATATTAATTAAATTATGATTATACGTTGATAAATTAATTTAGATAGCTTTAATAGATAGCATAAATATTGCTTTTTTTCCTTTCTTGGTTCAATATTTTAAAAGGAAACAGTGCAAAAATTATAACTTTTCAAAATAAATGCTCTAGCTCACGCTCTCTACCAAACCGCGTTTTTTACATAATTGGGTTTGCATCCCAGTAAAATTAATGTATTTTATTGGTATTTTTGGGGAAAAGCGTCAATTAGGCCTGATTTTCATGATAAACATTTAATGCTTGTAAAAAGGTGTGTTTAAAAAAAAATAATAATAATAAAAAATAAATAAATAAACTTTAATATTTATTTTATAAATGTGGATTATTATGTAATAGTGAATCAAAATTATCCTTTTATTAAAGCAGTTATTATCCTCTGGTGTTATCGTTAAATATCTTGTAAATAATCCCTTTGAATAAAAATGTGAAAACATATGGATATGGAATGCAATCGTCGATTTCGACTTTCGCTTTATATGGCTTTCTCGTTACAACGCGGATACTCAGATATTTGGAATTTCGAGATTAAGTTAATTCGCTTGGATTTTTTTTTTTTTTTTTTTTTTTTTTTTTTTTTTTTTTTTTTTTTTTTTTTAATGTTTTAACGCTTTTTGAAATATTTCCGTTTCACTGTTTTTGGTGTTTTTAAAACATATAAAGATTTGAGTTGTTTCAAAATGACAGACAAAAAATTATATGACATAAAATGAGTCGCTCAACAGTTGATACTTTTGGGGCATGGACAGAAAGAAGGCTTATTGTAAACATTTTTTTTTGTATGTGTGTGATACAAAAAAGAAATGAAAATAACGATTCACTTATTTAGAATTATTCGTTATTTTTTTTAAATCATACTTACTTCGAATAAAATTATACCTGCTATACAAATACGCATAACGATATTTCGAATTAATTTTAATAAGCGAAAACCTTATTCCGTAAAAAGTATTAAATGTGATAAACAATGAAATGGAAATTGGATAAGAGTTGCTTATTCATATTATAGGCCGAAATATTTTATTATTAAATCTAAAAGGGGATATACCCTGTCTTTCCGTGTTGTAGGATGGAACTGAAAAACATTTATTTAATTGATAACTATATTAGATTTTTTTTACATTTGTTATTATTATTTTTTTAGAACATGCACTGACAAAATCAAAAAGCTTCTTCATACGAAAAATAGTAATTATTTTCAATAAAGTTTTGAAATTTATTAGAAGCCATAGTTTTGTATTGACCTCGCGCCAGGAGTTGACAGCCGAAGAAATCGCAAAGATCACTATTTAAAATCAGCCTTTTCCTTATTCTGGTCATTTTAGTGTTTTAAGTGCGTAGTTTGATCACATGTCTTAAATTCATATTTTATTAATATTTTGTTATTTTATTTATTGATTGATGAATGTTTTAATTTCATTATAAGCTGAAAACAAATGCTGAACTATTTATATAATTTTAAGTACAAACGGATTTATCTTGCGTAATCATCTGCATGCGACAGACATAGATTTACATAAAAATCATGCCTGGAAATAATTTTAAAAACAATAAAAATTGAGTAAACAACATTTTGCAAACAATATTCTGTACAATTTTTGAACACATTTCACTTGAGAGTAAATTTATTTTCCATAGTCGACGGTGTAAAAATTGGAAATATGCGATGTTTAGAATCTTAACTGTTAACCGCAAACATGAAAATCCCGTGTACACAAACAGAAACTGCTAAATCTGTAAGACTGCTAAATTTTAAAAATTGCTATAAAATGTATAAAAGAAAGTAACTCTTAATAATTTACCAAACAGTGAAATTAAACACCTAGTCCTAACTAGCAATGCAATAACAGGACCAGTATTTTAATATAACAGAATAAAAATAAGTTCTGAATGTCGGATACAGAAAATATTTTTAAATTACACATTATTGTTAAAAATTGTACATTTTCGACATAATAATTAAATAAATGCTCATATTTTCATATTTTTCAGTACAATATGAATTGGAAAAAACTATTAAGTAGTAAAATTAACAAAACATTTAAAAGTAAATATTGCAGCATTTTCTAAATATCTGCATTTTTCATGCACTTTCTGACAATGTTGAGTTACTTTCGTGTCAGAATTTATATGTTCATTATCTTACATATTTTCAACATCGCTTATGCAACTCCCTACTTCATCAAACCATCGCAAAACGGTTTCTTCAAAGTCTTTATCACGATAGCGTACCCGCTTTGAAGGCCCCCCCCCCCCCCTATTTCAATATCCCAGAACAAAATATTACATAAACGGAAACACGCCGTCTGTCAGGCTGCGTTAAAAATGAAATATTTTTTCTGTCATTAACTAAAAATTAGCAGGTTTTAAAAATGTTCCGAGGAGGAAGAGGACCAGTAGTGTAAGGATTAGATTGCGTGATAAGATTGGGGATGCGGTCATTTTTGTATAAAGTGTAGATATGTAGGCGAAACCATCTCACAGACAGTACATTTTGCACAGTACATACAATACAGTTAAGGGTTAAAAAATAGCAGTAAAAGCTGAATTTAATGGTCTGCTGTTGTCACCGTCAAAATGACGTCAGCGTACTAACGGACACGTCTGTCTTTTACAAATAGATAAGCGATAATTTTATTCCGTAAAAAATATGAAATATCATAAAAAGAGAAATGAAAATTGTAGAAGATATGCTTTTTCAGTTCATAGGCCGAAATATTTTACTGTTAAATCTAATATCAGCGCTTAGGGGAAACCGGGGCTAGTTGGCTACAGGGGTAAGTAGGCGCAGTCCTCATAAATCGCCTGTTTGTGGATAGATTGCGCAACCAGTCACAGAGTACCTTTCTTATTGCTTTTTACAATCCTCATTGTAGTTTTGCAGCGTTACCTACGTGCAATGGACATTTATTACGATTTTTCTGTTTTTTGCACTCATAAGTAATTTTTTGTTGTTTCATTCTTTTTCTAATTTCTAATACTTATCTTAGTAATTGCGATTTAACTTGCGCAGTTTTTCTTAGTGTATGATTAACTGTAGCTACCCCATATGTGATTTAATTGGATTATTTAAGCTTAGAAGATTACGTGTCCCTTTTGTGAAGAAATTTATTATGGGGTAAGTAGACGCATTGAACACGGGGCAAGTTGGCTCGGTGTTTGGTGTGTGCTGGTAGCTTGAAAAACAGCAAACAACGAGAAAAGTGGTTTCAATGCAAGATTTTGGGCACACGAGGCTTGCCCAAATGGAGACACTCGATTTTTTATTTGTGACAACTGTAACACTGATGATGATATAGAGTAGGATAGAAGTTGCTCAATGTTAATGTTTTATTCATTATTTTTATGTCTGTATAATTTAGAATTTACATTGTATGGCTAAAACGCCTTTGTTTATACTTACTGGTAATAATAAAATTTATTTCGCTTAACTGCGTGTCTTATTTTTAGCTTCATTAAAATTTTTATAAAGCGTGCCAACTTACCCCATAGGTATAGGCAACTTGCCCCGTGACGGGGTAGGTTGGCGCACAGTTTCCTTTTACTTTAGGCTTCCGCTAAACATAAACTACAAAAGCTACAAACTCAAAACTCCGGGTATTTATAACCCAATGCCTGTTCTTTAGAAGTACAGTTAAAGTTTAAAAAAAAAATTAAACAAAAAATTAATAAAAATCAATAACTAAAAACTGCGCCTACTAGCCCCGGTCTCCCCTATTTGGTGATTACTTTTTTTAATTAAATCCTCATCTTATAATCTTTTGATGTTTATTATATGCTCTTCTCTTAAAACCCAATATTAAACAAATTGAATTTTTCGTATAATAAAATAAGAGTTTTCTTCTTTTACTAAAGGCAGTTTTACCTTCTGCAGATATCTTCTAATCTCCTATAAATACCATGGAACAAAAGAGAAATGTTTTGGAAAGTTTAGGAATACTTTTTTCTCCATTCCTTTTTAGTTGTTTGGTTATTATGCGGATACTCAGATATGCGGAAATTCATGATTAAATAATTTTACTTCTATTATTTCATAAATATATTTAAAAGATATTTGAAGTGAATTCAGCTATTTTTTTATTCTTCTTCTTCTTCTTATTTATTATTATTATTATTATTATTATTATTATTTTTTTTTTTTAAGCAACGCGAAACTAAATATTGGAATTCTATAAAAATGCTTTTAAAATAAGAAAAATATGACCTAAAATAAGTTTCACAATAAATGATTACTTTTAGAACTTATATTTAGAGGAAAATTGTAATTACTGTTAACAATATTTTGTTATAAAATAAGAAATATTTGACAATATTTTTATTTTATATAATATATGAAGAATGGAACAAAAAAAAAAAAAATTATCCGTGATTTTTTTTTCTTTTTTTTTTTTGTACTATTAAAAATATTGCAAGAAAGAAATATAAAGTGAAAAGGAAATGTTATACCTCATTGTAAGCTAAAATTTTTTATCATTAGAAACTAATATCCAACATCTTTCCAAATAAATTACATTGAACTCGCTTTATACAATCGTAACCCGTTTACTACCACGACGAATCTGCGTACGTCATGAACTCTTCTATTTGAAATACCAGGAAGTACGTGCGTATGTAGTCATTTTAAGTCCAGACTGTAATGCCCTAAGCATCTGGTTTTCATTTTCTTTTTTACTTTTTTTTAAATTATTTTTTTAAATTGTTAATTGCTATTGTGATCGTGGAAGTAGTTTACTTCGAACCTTATTTATGTTTGTATCTCTCAATTCTAAAAAAATATATAACTAACGCTGTCACCGCCGCTGTTTATGATTTTTATATAACCGGTGGCCTTTTTTCGTTAATATTGAGAAAACCACGGCATACAAAAATAAGATAATCTCTGGTATTATAGAGAAATGTTTGATAAACACGCTAATGCAGACAGGTTTTGAATCGAATAATTATTTTAAGAGATATTTAATGTTAAAGTTGGTCAAAATCGCTTCATAGAAAAAGTTTTTTAGGAGCAAAAACTATACATACGCATTTAATCATTTTTAGATCATTTTATACATTAGAAGTTTTCGGTGTGCAGAATGCATTTAATTTTTTTAATTTGATTTATTTTTTGAGGCATTATTTCCGTTTTAAATTCAAATTTTCAGCATTTCGAGAGATATTTTTTACATATTTTAAAATAGGATATTATTTTAAATTGTTGCCGATTTTAAAATCAGCACAAAGAATAATACTTCTTTAAATAAAAAAAATTATATATATATATATATATATATATATATATATATATATATATATATATATATATATTTACATTTGACTATTATAAACAGAAAAAAAAACTTTCAATTTAGAATTAAATGATTACGTATTAAAAGCAGGAAAATATTGAAAATTACGCCTAAAAACTATATTTACACGTGAATTTTAAATGAGAAAGAAGATTGTAAAATAATAAACTCATTAATATGCGTTATAAGTCGTAAATGGAGGGAAAAACGCCATACTTAAAATGGCCAAACAATAATACTGCCAATAAGTTTAAATTAAAAAATATATTTGACATTTTATTCATATTTATTTCATTTATTTCATATTTTGAGATAATCTTTTAAGGAACTGTTGTGAATTCTAAGACAGCGCAAATAATATTCTCTTTCTACCAACAAAATTATTTTCACGTGATTATTAAAAAGAGAAAGAAAACTTTGGTCAAAATTACGTCAGATTTAAAACGATACATTTAAAATGTCTTAGTTAAAAGATCTTTCTTATAACGCTGTTAAAAAACACCCTGAGTCAAGGACGATGTTTACTTAATTAAGGGGACCTTCTACATTAGGAGAAAAAAAATAAAAGCATTTTTTGATGATTCTTTTGTAAGAAAATTGCATGATGGATCTTTTTGAAATTTTAACAGTTTATTGTACATATCTTAAGGTATACACAAGAATTTTTTAATTAGATTTTGTTGCTTCTACTCGAAGTTTAACAAATATGTTCAACTGCTTTGGAAAATTTCGTTTGGGCGCTGGGCACACTGTTAAAAATTTTGCAGCATTCTGGCAGGTCATTCGACCGTTTTTTGAAAAAACGGTTTCATAACCATAATTTAACTATATTCTGACCATAAAATGGCCAATAATATGGTCAGAATAGTTGAAAAATTACGGTTGTGTAGCCGTTTTCAGAAAAAAAGGTTTCATAACCATAATTTAACTGTATTCCGAACATAAAATGGACAATAATATGGTCAGAATAGTGTTAAATTACGGTTGTTTTAACCGTTTTCTGAAAAAAGCAGTCAAATGACCTGCCAGAATGCTGCAAAATTTTAACAGTGTAGCGCCTTGTAAAATTATCTGAAACACAAAAATAATTTTTTTTCGTAAACTTCGTGAGTAATAGCTTCTAGTTAAATTAAAGGAACCCATAAATTTATTTAAAAAAAATTATGTAATGACTGATTGAAAAAAATAAAACATTGTTAAAAAATTTCGTTCTTATTTGTTAATAACTTTTTTTTTAATAATTTTAGTAAAAGATTTAATTCATATCGAAGGCAATTAAATAAGCTTTAATTAAAAAAAAAATCAAGATGATCCATTGAGTAGTTTTTTTTTTTTTTTTTTTTTTTTTTTTTTTTTTTTTTTTTTTTTTAAATCTTGCCCACATTGTCAAAAAATGTGGTTCAATTTATTTGTTTATAACTTAGAGTAGAAGCAACAAAATATAATAAAAAAATTATTGTGTATACCTTAAGTTATGTACAATGAACTGTTAAAATTTCCAAAAGATCCATCAAGCAATTTTCTTACAAAAAATCATAAAAAAAAATGCTTTTTTTGTCTCCTAATGTAGAAGGTCCCCTTAATTTTATATTAGCTTATTTTCAGATGTCTCATTGATTTGATTTAATCAAAGACGAAAACAGCCCGTTAACAGGGAGTTCATCACTTTTTTGTGTGTAATTCAATCATTTGAAATTTTTTTTAAAGCCGATCAAATTAGCGTGCTTTGTGGATCTTTGTTAGAGATACAGCATATTAGATCACCTGTACTTTTACGTAGATTTCGTAGGAAATACTACCTATTACATTCTTTCCTATGTTGGAATTTCTAAAAAAAAATGTTTTCAGATACACGCCGATCAGGACACCTAGTGTTTTCTAGGGGTCCAAAAACTATTCCCAGTTAAAAAAATTGTATTTATCTATCTATCTATCTATATCCCTTTTTTAAGGACACGATAACTTTCATAATTCTGCACAAACATTTTCCGAACTGACAAATAAAATCAAGGGGTAGAAAATCTCGTTCAAGTTCGTTGATATGCAAAATTGGACTAAGGGGGTGGAAGTAGGGAGGGGGTTTATGAAAACCGAAAAAAAACGCATAATTTCTTTATTATAATACATATCCAATTAATTTAAAGCTATAATTATTTCTAAGAAAAGGACCAAAAATTTATGTATGAAAGATATTTAATTAAAAATGGGCTCAAGATGGGCAAAAAATAGGTTTTCAGGTAGAAAAAAATTCACAACTTCATCATTTCGTCAGATATAAAATCCAATTAAATTTATTATAAATCTTCTTAATATTATCTACAACTTTTATATTGACTAGTTTTTGTTAGGATGAACTCTTACCGTAAAAAGAGAAAATAATTAAAAGCAAAAACTAAAACAAAAAGGAGGGGTTGAAGAAGAAAAAATTTCATAACTTCGTCAATTCACAAGATATCAAATCCGCTTAAAATTATTAAAAGTCTACTTAATATTATCTGCAATTTTTATATTGACAAGTTTTTCATAGGGCCTATTCTTTCAGCAAATCAAATTAAAATCACATAGCGGTTGAAAAAAAAAAATATCGTATTAAGGGTGTACTCAAATCCAAACTGCTTATTTTCTGACAAATTTTTAAAGTTATAATAATAATAAAGGACTTTACGTTGTAATATCGATACAAAACAAATAGGTGTTGCTATCCAACGTACAATTTATGTTAAACTTGTGAATAAATTGTACGTTGGATAGCAACACCTATTTGTTTTGTATTTTTAAAGTTACTTTTGTTCTGAAACGCATCGAACGCTCAGATTCTGTTATTTCGAAACTAAATAATGTGCCGTGCTTATCAATTTTTCGATAAAGGCAGAATATATTTTTTAAAAATGCTGTTAAAGTCGCTGAGAGAGCTGGGAACAAAAAGAATAGTACTAAGATTTACTTTTTTTTTATTTTTTTTTTTATTTTTTTTTTTATTTTTTTTTTATAAATCAACTTCAAATTAATTGAGCAAAAAATGAAAACACGCGACCGCTTATACATCTCTTTAAAAATCACGTCATAAAGTTTAATGTTTTCGATTTAAAAATGAGTCTGAAAATGTGTCCGAAAATTTTGAGTTGTTGAGCGGAGGAAAACTATTTTTTTTTTTTTTTTTTTTTTTTTTTTTTGATACCGCCTTAACATGATACTGATAAAAGCAGATCTTACAAAAAAAGGAAATTAAAAACTCGTCAAAAGCGGTCAGATAAAAAAAAAAACTCTAATCTTCATTTAGTTTTTGTTGGTAAAATTAGTTTTTAATTTCGAAATCTACCTTCGCCTGTAGGGCGAGCCGGCAGGTTTTATTTATTTATTTATTTAAGTAATCCCTGGATCAGATTATTAGTAAAATTATGTAATGTTATGTATTTTCGATAAAATATTTTATAGAACATATTAAGAACATGTTTTACCATGTGAAAAAGTTTATACCGTAAGAAAAGAAAAGTAAAAAAAAAAAAAAAAAAAAGAAAGAAAGAAAGAAAGGAAACGAAGATAAAATGTTATTTGCAGGTTCTAAGTTGAAACATTTTAGTTTTAAAAACTCTTATCTTGATTTAGTTTTTGTTGATGAAATTTGTACTTAACTTTGAAATCTACTTTCCCATGTAGGACAAACTGGCAGGGATTATTATTTTTTTTTATAGTAATTAAGCTTTTGATCAGATTATTAGTAAAATTATGTAATATTATACATTTTTGATAACACCTTTTATAGAAAATATTACGAACGGTTCATTAAACATATTTTACCATGTGAAAAAGTTTATACCGTAATGAATGAAAAAAAAATGTAAAAAAAAGAAAAGGAAATGAAGATTAAATGCTATTTGCAGGTTTTAAGCTGACACATATTAGTTTTAAAAACTAATCTCTTAAACATTTTTTTGTTTTTCGTTCTAATTTTATATTAAAGATTTAGTAGTTTTGATATTATAAACATAAAAGTTCCATCCATTAATAAAGGTGGTTTCATCTTCTAGCGACGTTTTCTAATCCCTCCCAAATTCCATAGAACAAAAATAATATTTCGTGGAAACTTTTAAAATACTTTATTTCTTTATAAATCTTGCTTTTATAGCTCCGTCTTGATAATGCAGACATTTATACTAAAGGAATTTCAACATTAAATAACAACATCTGGATTATGTTTTTAGAATATGTCATCGGATATTACAAAAGACAATGCCGTATGGTGAATTTTAACATTTGGTAATATCTGCTGGATCATTTTTGAAAAATATTTCATCTCTTTTCCGAGCGTTTGCTGTTTTATTTCTTTTGAGTCACTGTTTTGGGGTATATTTTAATCCGATTGATTATTGAGTTACATACTATTTGTATTTTTTTTTTTTTTTTTTTTGAAAAAAAAAAAAATTGAAAAAACTCAAAGCTTTATAATTTAAAATAAATGAAACAGCAGACCTTCAAAAATTGTTGAAATATTTTCCACGAATAATCCATATGAAATAAATCAGTACCGATATTCTGTATATCATAGCATCAATATTGTAACGACGAAGCCCTACATCTCGAAAGTAGAAAATAACGGAAATATTAAAAAAATTCCCACAAAAGTTCTCTTTAGTTCCAGTGGATTTAGGAGATAGGTGAAGATATGCGAAGAAATTAAAACCAGTCTTAATAAAAGGAGAATTTTTCTTATTACTGTATTAAAAACACCATTCGTTTAATGTTGTTTTAGAAGAAAAACGAAAATAAATTTATAAGATTCCGTAAACAGTTAAAACAAACTATAATTTTTTTTTTCGTTCTACAAAATTTCGGTGTTTGAATACATTTTGTTTGATTTTATTTTTGTGTTACGTACTATACGTACTATTACTACGTATATTATTACTACGTATATTATTACGTTACTATTACTATTATATACGTACGTATTACGTACTATTCATAAGATTAAGTAAAGGGAGTTCAGTTAAAAGAATCTATCCTTTTTTTCGTTCTAAAATATTTCGGCGTTTGAGTACATTTTGTTTGAATTTAATTTTGAGTTACGTACTATACTTTCTTATTTTGAAATAAAAATAGAATTAAACAGCTCAAATATTTACAAGTTAAAATGAATGAAACAACAAGCAATTCAAACATCATTGAACCTTCCAAGATCCATTTGGCCCACCAGTGGTCGAGAGGTTCTGCTCTCAAAGCTGGTAGACGGGAGGTGCTGGGTTCGATCCCAATCGCGCCCGTCGGCCTAATCGTTCGGAGTTTTCGTGGTTTTCTTCGAGCCGTGGATCTTCCATGCTTTAATACGGATTAGGTTCCCTTAGAAAGACCCCCACGGAGGGCACTCCCCCGGGCCTATATCCCTCGTGTAGATAATTGGCCGTCAAAAATCAACCCAACCAACCAACCCAAGATCCATTTGATATAAATTATACCGATATTCTCTATATCTCAGTATTAATATTGCAACAACAAAGCCTTATATCTCGAAAGTAGAAGATAAAGGGAATATTCCCAAAAATTCTCTTTAGTTCAAGTGGATTTACCAGATAAAGGAAGATATGAAAATAAAATAAAATGAGTTTTAAGAAAAGCAGAATTTTTTATTATTACTATATAAAAAACATAATATGTTTAATAGTGTGTTTAAAAGATGAAAATAATTAAAGTCATAAGTTTCCGTAAAGAGAATCCATTTAAAACAAAATATCATTTTTTTCGTTCTAAATTATTTCGGCATAAATTATAAAACAACATTTCCTGGCATTTTTTTTACATATGTATAAAATATAATTTTTAGTTTTTATAATTTTTTAATTATATCATACTGAATTCAAAAGAAATCAAACCAAATGACATTTTCCTAAGAGAGTGGAATGTGTCCATACCTGGAGTTGAACCCAAGAACACAGGATTAAATTCCCAATTCCGTTAAGATGTTTTAGATTATACACCAGATTCTTTTGGCTAAATGTTGCTCAAGTCAATTGTGTCGGTAGGTGTGTCAAAATAGATCAAAAGACAGAGCGTTGGAAATTTAAGTCAGAAATTTTGGATTCAATTAAAATTCTGAAAACGTTCTCATCCAGTTGAAAAGATTTAAATTCTTCTGATATCTTAACTCATAAGTGTGATTGAGTTGAAAATAATGAAGTGTACCTACTTATCCGCCGTTTAATAAAATTTCATTATCTGTTGAGATGTTTCTGATAACAGATCACATATTATTATTCAAATGCTGTTTGCATGGCTCGAAATGTACCGTAGGAAACCGGGACGATATTCCGGTTCGTGAAAGTATGACAAATAATGTTCAGGTTCGTAAATTTGATAAATATCGTTCCGGTTCGTAAAAGTAAGGTATACATCGTTCCGGATCGTGAAGTTATTAAAACATGTTGTTTCTGTTTTGTATTTACTAGAAAACCCAACTCCATAATCCCACTGTAGAGAATATGAAAAAAAAAACATTGTTAATATATATGTTTTTAGATTGTCTAGGCAAAAAGTATTTTTATTTTAAAAATAGTAATTTTGCATTCAAATTACGTTTTGAAATTTATTAAAAGCGATACTTTCTTATGCGTTAAACAGCCGAAATTGCCAAGTATTTCGTTACTTACAGCAGTTCTTTTTTATTCTGATCATTTCAGATATTTAAGCGCGAATCTCGATTACATGTCTGTTAAATTTCTATTCCATTTATATTATTTTATTAATTAATTTCATTGATGAAGTTTTAAATTCGTTATTAAATATCAGCCGGAAACAAATGCTGAACTCTTTATATTATTTTAAGTGCGAACAGATCTATCTTTCATATCTATATTCGGCACACGTCAGATATAGAAAAAAAAATCAGTTTTGGAAATTACTTGAAAAACCGTAAAAAATGAGTAAATTACGATTCAGGTTTCAAACAAACTGTAATGCAGTTTTGAAACATATTTAAGCATCCGCTGTTGCCATTCACAAAATGACGGCGCCGTTATGTACGGACACGTTTGTCATTCTAATATTCAGGGTGGTCATAAAAAACTTCCCCGATATATATACATCTAGCGACCCAGCCGCTCAACCAATCGAAAGGAAATTTGAGATTTCGTTATTTGAAGGTATGCTTCAAGATCATGATGATTTAAAAAATTTATCTCTCACGGTTACGGTTACAGTGAAAAAATTTCGAAAATTTCTAATGGCAACACCTTTTTTTCCCCTGCGCAAATTCATCAGCGCATTGAAAAGCCATTAATGGCGTTGGAACGATACACGTATGACTAAAATTGCCTGTTGAATATCGTGTCACTCAATTCTAATCAGTTCCTGTGTAACGTAACATTCAGCACTCTAAAACAAACGATTCCATTTTTATTTTCACTATGTGTACACAAACACAGCTCAAAATCGCATTTTAAAACAAATCTTACAACATTATTCAGTTCACAGGTTAAAAAAAAATGGCTACTGAAAAACATGTCTTGTAGCCACTTCTTCGTTCCTCACAATGGTGTTTTTTGAAGCGTTTTACGCCGGCAATTTTCATCGTGCGTGTATCATTCCAACGCCATTTATGGTTTTTCAATGCACTAATGAATTTGTGCATGAAAAAAATGGGTGTTGCCATTTGAAATTTTCAAAAGTTTTTCACTTTAACGGTAAACATGAGAGCTCTATTGTTTTAATTCATCACGATCTCGAACGTGCAATTCTTTTCCTGGTCAATTGGTGCCTTCTTTCCGAAAGCGTTTCGGAAAATCCATAATAAAAATTTAAAAAATTGTTTTAAAACATTCACAAATAACTGCAGACAGATTAAAGCGAATAGCGGCGAAATATCAGCATGTAAAGAAACAAAGTTTCACTGTTGCCACTACAGAAGAGTGAAATATATGAATCATTGATATGAATCAATATTTCAATTTTTATATTATTTTCAATCAATATTTATTGTTTAAATAGTAAAGTTTTTAAGTATTTAATTTAGGTGTGTGTAATGGGTAAGCATGGATCTGTTTAAGAAGAAATTGGGGTCGAAGTAGCTAGGAGTCGTTCGGTAGCTTCATCATTAGTTCAAATAGGTATACCTAAAATTTCTTTTCGATTGGTTGAGCTGTCATCCGACAGGGGTTCATATGTCGAGGAAGTTTTTTTATGACTACCCTATAGATGGCTTATTGTGGTTTCTGTACCTTTTTTCATTAATATTTAGAACGTTCAATGCATTTCTTAAATTGTTTTTATATGTTTAGAAGTTAATTTGTTTATACTTATTTTTTTTTAACAATAATTTTAAAATAGCGTTCCGTTTCGTGGAATTTTCCATTTCGAGTCCTGGTTGTTTGAGGGAATTTCGTCGTTCGGTTGTTCGGCCTTGTCTCTGAATATGCAGAGCGTTGGAATTTGATTCCATAATTAAAAACAATAATTTAAATATGCTTATTTCTATGAAACAATGTTTACGGAAAAAAAAACGTCTATGATAAACAAAAAGAGCAGGGAATTGTATTTCTAGTTTTAAGGAAAATACGTTAGAATTAAAAACTAACATTATAAGTTTAGAGGATTTGAGATAGTTGAATCGTTTTTTATAATCTTTTGAAGCTAATTTTAAATTTCTACCTTCAAAACTTATTATTATGTAACTGGTATTTATGATATAATGATTTAAAAAATATTTTATTAAACCAGTTTTATCTTCTGCAGATATTTTCCCATCCTTGGGAAATCCTGTGGAAGAAAAATTAAATGTTGTGGTAACTTTTAGAATACAACCTTTCCTTTCAATATTTGCCCTGTATAAGTTCGTCGTTAAAATACTGATACTCAGATATACGAAATTTCAAGATTAAATTATTTCACCTAGATTATTTTTGAAAATATTTCTACGATATAATAAAGGTGTAGCTGCTTTTCCATCGTTTAGTGAAGTTTCGTTTTATTGAGAGCAGTTTCGGATAACAGATCAGATACTATTATTAAAACGCTGTTTGAGGGAATCGTGTCAGCCGGCTATTCGTCCAGGTAACTCAATTCGTGGAGCGTTGCCAATTGATTTCATAGGCCTTAGGTTCGACTACCGTTCTCTCTTGGAATAATGTCAACTTAAAACTATGATTTAAATATATTCTTAAAAGAAAAAAATAGATACCAATAATAAAAAGAATTATGATAAAAAAGTAAAAGAACACGGAATTGTATTTAAATTTTTAAGGCAGTTGGGAATCTATATACCCAGTACTTTAAATTAATGTACCTTTACTCGGAAACTACCAAAGATATAAATAGAAAAACAACGTCGATGGCACCAGGACTTTAAATTTTGAAACGTACTAGTTTCGGTAGCATTATGCGTACCGCCCTCAGTGCAAAAAATGACGGAAATTTGCTCAAATAAAAAGGAGAGTAGCGGTTTCGAGTGATTCTATTGGTCAATAAATATTTCACTTGAATCTACTTCTCTCCTATGTATTCGAGCAAATTGCCATCATTCTTTGCACTGAGGATGGTGCGTTTAATGTTACCGAAACTAAGTATACTTCAACATTTAAAGTTCTGTCGTTACCAACGTTGTTTTTCTATTTACATTATATTTTTCCGAGTATCATCTTATAAATCACTACCAAAGATAATCATTTGAATTTTTTTATATACATAATATGAATGATTCCTAATAAATTGAAGTTAATTTAAAAACATCCATTCTTTAAATTCTTTTTTTAATACAAAATTTGGAATAAAAGCACTTTCAAATAACAAAAAACTTGCATTTTACCAAAGTTTGTAACAAAAGTTCTCTTACATTTGATCAGGAATGTGGTTGAAATGTTCTGGCAAGATTGCAAAAAATGATATCGTCGGTACCATGTCAAACACTCTCTCAGAAAAAACTGTAAATTTATGTTCGTTTGCCCTTCAATTTTCACGGGCAACAGCCTTATTTGATGAAAAACGGTCTCATCCATTAAATAGGCAGCCTTATCCCTTAGATACTTAGAAAATTAAGGGCAATCTGCATATTTTTACAGTTCTAGCGCTTCTGTTAGCAAAAATAGGAATTGGTAATTGAATATAGATTTTTTTTTTTTTTTTTTTTTTTTTTTTTTTTTTTTTTTTTTACGGGATATGACTGGAATCTCTGCCCGTAATTTTCAAGGGATATTTTTGTATGTGTATCCAATATGAAAACAGTGTTGACAGTTGGCTATTTTTTTAAGATTCAGATTTCTTGATTGGCACTACTTTTTTAAATAGTAAAAAAATCGCGTTATTTAATAATATATTAATTAAGGCGAATTCAAGGAGAATTTTTACCATTTCAGAAATGTAGTTCCAATCAAGAAATCTGAATAAAAAAAAAATAAAAAAATCCCTGCGGGCTCGGTTACAGGTGGGGGTAGATTTCGAAGTTAAGTACTAATTTCACCAACAAAAACTAAATCAAGATTAGCGATAAAACCGAGTTTAACAATTTTATCTGTTAGCTTTTGACGAATATTTAATTTTATTTTGCTGTAAGAACTGTTTTCATGAGAATCCTATTAAAGCGATATTAAAAAAAAATATTTTTCCACGCTCAACAACTTGAAATTTTCTGACACAAATTCAGATTCATTTTTAAAAGTAAAAACGTGTAACTTGCTGACGCGATTTTTTGAATAGATTTATAAGCGAACATTTTTTTTTCTTTTCGTTCAATTTATTAGAACTTGATTCACAAACAATTATTTTCTCAGTACGACCATTTTTTTTCGTTTCTAGCACTACCGCTTCGGTGAAATTCGGTTCAAAATGCCGAATTTCACAGCATTTAAAAAAATATATTCTGCCTTTATCAAAAAATAGATCAATACAGCACATTATATCGTTTCTATATAAGAGAACCTGCTAACTGGATGCGTTTGAGAGCAAACATGAATTTAAAACTCTTTGGATTTGAGTACATCCTTAACACAATATTTTTTTTCGTCAACTCCTATTACTGTTTAATTTGTTTTTACTGTAAGAGTTGGTCCAATCAAAAACTTGTCAATGTGAAAGTTACAGATAATATTTAAAAGATGTATAATCAATCTAAGCGGATTGGATATCTTGTGAATTGACGAAGTTATGATTTTTTTTTCTTCACCCCCCCCCCCCCGTTTTTTTTTTCGTTTATTTTTTTGCGGTAACAGTTGGTCCAATCAAAACCTTGTCAATATAAAAGTTGTAGATAATATTAAGAAGGTTTATAATAAGTTTAGTGAATCTGATGTCTTAAGAACTGACAAAGTTGTCAATTTTCTCTCCCTTAAAACCTTATTTTTTACGTCCCTTCAGCCCATTTTAAATTTTATCAAAAATCTGTGATGCTTAAATTTTCAGCCCTTTTTCCAGAAGTAGTAATAACTTTAAACTGATTTGATATGTATTATAACTACGACGTTATGTTTTTTTTTTTTTTTTTTTTTTTTTTTTTTTTTTTTTGGTTTTTACAAAATCCCTCGGTTTTTCCTCCCCCTTTGCCCGATTTTGATCATTAACGAACTTGACCGAGATTTTCTACCCCTTGATTTTATATATCAGTTTGGAAGAGATTTGTGCAGAATCATCGAAGTTACCGCGTCATTAATCAGATGAATACTTATAGATAGAGAGATAGATAGAATTTTGAACTGGGGTGGTTTGGGGCTCTAGGGGTCATGATTGGCGTACATCTGCATTTTTTTTTTTTTCAGAAATTCCAACATAGGAGAGATTGCTATAGGTAGTATTTCCTACGAAATCTACCTAAAATTAGCTCACTGGCAACATTGTTTTCATATTAGATAGTTTGACATGGTACCGACGATATGTAGTAGTTTCTATAAAAAGGTACATCGAAGTTTAAAAGCAACATTTTGATAAAATTGAGTTTAAAGTTTACGTATGTAGTGTTTATGTATGACGTAAACAAACAAATAAAAAAATAACGTCTTATTGTTGTAGAAGCAAAAGTAATATTACATTAGAAAAGGCGAAAATAAAAGATTCGAAATTTTAAAAAGTAAAAGAGAAACTACCTTTTTACGAATTTCACTTCCAACTGTCCTTAAGAAAAATAGTTCAAAACTAAAATCTAATATCCAACATAAATTTAGATGATTTGCAATATTTGAATCCTTTTTCAAAGCTTCTTTTAAAGTTCTACCTTTAAAACTTATTATTAAGCAACTGGTATTTATGATATAATAGCAAGAAAAAAAAAATCATTTTATGAAACCACTTCGCTTGGATTATTTTTTAAAATACTTCTACTATATTTGAAAACTTTTGTTGTTAAAGTTTTTAAAATGCATTAGGTTTAATGAAAATGTTTTAAAAAAAGAAAATATTGCACGCAAAATAGGTCACACAACAAATGATTCTTTTGTGAGTTTTGAAAAAAAAAAAAATATTGCATGACATTTCACCTTTAACGTCTTGTCGTAGAATCAAAAATAATATAACATTAGAAAAGGCGAAAATAAAAGATTTGAAATTTTAAAAAGTAAAAGAAAAACCACTTTTTTACCAATTTCACTTCCAACTGCACTTAAGAAAAATATTTCAAAATTAAAATGTAATATCCAACATAAATTTACATGATTTGCGATACTTGAATTCTTTTTCAAAGCATCTTTTAAAGTTCTACCTTTAAAACTTATTATTAAGCAACTGGTATTTATGATATAATAGCAAGGGGAAAAAATCATTTTATTAAACCACTTCACTTGGATTCTTTTTTTAAATACTTCTACTATATTTGAAAAATTTGTTGTTAAAGTTTTTAAAATGCTTTAGGTTTAATTAAAATGTTTTAAAATAAGAAAATATTGCACGTTTTCAACTGGGAGTTTTGAAAAAAAATATTGCATAACATTTCACCTTTATTTTATGAATTATTTGACCTGGATCATTTTTAAAAATATTTCTACGATATTTGAAAACTCTTGCTAATGTTTATTAAATGCTCTACATTCACTGAAAATGCTTTTAAAATTAGAAAATATTGCAAGTAAAATAGATCACACAACAAATGCTTCTTTTGAGAGGAGAAAAAAAAATATATATATGTATTATTGTATAATATTTCACCTTTATTTTATAAATTATTTCACATGTTTATGCTTAATGTAAACAAACTGAATTACATAAAAACTTTTAAAGTGTTTTTGCCTTAGAAACAAAAGTACAGTAGTACCCCGACTTACGGCCCCTCGACGTCCCCTATTGCATTACATTTCACCTGTATTTTATAAATTATTTGACCTGGATTATTTTTGAAAATATTTCTACGATATTTGAAAACTCATGTTAATGTTTATTAAATGCTCTACATTTACTGAAAATGCTTTTAAAATAAGAAAATATAACAAGTAAAATAGGTCACACAACAAATTCTTCTTTTGAGAGGATAGAAAAAAAAAATATTGTATAACATTTCACTTTTATTTTATAAATTATTTCACATGTTTATGCATAATGTAAGCAAACTGAATTACATAAAAACTTTTAAAGTGTTTTTGCCTTAGAAACAAAAGTACAGTAGTACCCCGACTTAAGTCCCCTCGACGTCCCATTTTGCATAACATTTCACGTGTATTTTATAAATTATTTGACCTGGATTATTTTTGAAAATATTTCTACGATATTTGAAAACTCATGTTAATGTTTATTAAATGCTCTACATTCACTAAAAATGCTTTTAAAATAAGAAAGTATTACAAGTAAAATAGGTCACACAACAAATGCTTCTTTTGAGCGGACTGAAAAAAAAATATATATATATTATTGTTTAACGTTTCACCTTTATTTTATAAGTTATTGCACATGTTTATGCATAATGTAAACAAACTTAATTACATAAGAACTTAAGTCTTTTTGCCTTAGAAACAAAAGTGCAGTAGTACCCCGACTTACATTCCTTCGACTTAAGCCACCCCGCGTTTACGTCGTCTGGCCTGGAAAAAAATTTCCTTAATTAAAACGCACTTTGAATTGTTTTGAACATTTTTGGTTCCATGAAGGTAAACTTTCCAGCGACTGTCAAGTGATAGTAACAAACAAATAAAAAAAGTCACTTTGAAAAGCTTAGAAAAATCACTCTGTTGTTAAAAAAGAGCTTCTAAAAGTTAAAAAGAAAAATTTGTCGGTACAAACTTCATTGCAAGATTTTTTCACATCATGAAAGACTCGAACGGGGCATCTAGAAGAATAAAAAGTTGTATGCTAACAGCTTGTTAATTTATTCTACATTCTTGTATTGCAAACTCATTTTTTTATTATTAAAAGTTTGTAACATAATTTCTAAATACAATAGAATATGCTCATTTGATTTTCGAGAATTTTTATTGCTTATACTTTTTTGTTTATTTAAATGTACCTCGACTTACGTCATTTTCGACTTACGTCGCTAGTCTTGGAACGAATTGCTGACATAAATCGAGGTATTACTGTAATTTACTATTAGAAAAGGGAAAAATAAAGGATTCGAAATTTTAAAAAGTACGAATTTGACTTCCAACTGTCCTTAAGAAAAATATTTAAAAATTAGAAACTAATGTCCAACATAAATATAGAGGATTTGCTATAGTTGAATCCTCCTTCGTAAACCTTTAAAAGCTTCTTTTAAAGTTCTACTTTTAAAACTTATTATTAGCAACTGGTATAGTGACAAGAAAAAAGAAAAACATTTTATTAAACCATTTTTATCTTGTGCAGATGTTTTCTAATCCCTGGAAAATCCGCTGAAACAAAAAGGAAATGTTGTGGGAACTTTTGAAATACCATCTTTTCTTTCGACTTTTGCCTTGAATGGGTTCATCGTTAAAATACTGATAGTCAGATACAGAGAATTTCAAGATTAAATTATTTCACTTGGATTATTTTTCAAAATATTTCTACGGAATTTGAAATCTCTTGTAACTGTTTTTCAACTGCTTTAGGTGCAGTGAAAATGCTTTTAAAATAAGAAAATATTTCAGGTAAATAAGGTCACTCAGTAACTCCTTCTATTGGGAGTTTTGGGGGAAAAAAAAGAACTTATTGTAAAATATTTCATTTCAGCTTTATTGTATAAATTATTTCACCCGGATTATTTTTTAAACTACTTCTACTATATTTGAAAGCTCTTGTTGTTTATGTTTTTGAAAGAAAATGGTTTAAAATAAGAAAATATTCCACCTAAAATAGGTCACAGAGCAAATGATTCTTTTTTTGGTAGTTTTGAAAAAAAAAAAAAAATGAACGTATTGTAAAGCATTTCACCTTTATTTTATAAATTATTTCCCCTGGATTATTTTTGAAAATGTTTCTAAGATATTTGAAAACTCTTGTTAATGTTTTTGAAATGCTCTGTGTTCACTGAAAAAAATTTAAAATAAGAAAATATTACACACAATATAGGTAACATATACTGGACAATTGCACAATAAAATATAATAAATAAAGACACACAACCTTGCTCAGTGGTACACAAAACACGAACTTTAATAACTTAAAAGATAAATTCTACGTTTCGAGCTGTTTCTACAACCATCTACAATAAATATGATGGTTAAATGGCTGAAAGTTCAGAAATGAAGGCTTCCTGTGCGAGAGACAATTTGTCGAACGGACATGTCGAATTTTTGACATTATATAACTTATTGTATAAAATTTATCCTCTTAAAGGAAATAAAAAAAATCGCATTCAGAAAAGATAGATTAAGTAAATCTATATTTGTATTTAAAAAAAAAAAAAAAATAGTTTTTGTAAAAAAAGTTATCATTAAATATAATGAATATTATTGCCGATAACAGTTTTATTTAGACAAAAAGCAATATTTTAAAGATTTCAGATTTTAAGCCAAAATATTTTAGTATTAAATGCATTTATTTTCTCTTTCACGACGGGCAGTTGGCAACTACGCGATTCGTCACAAGATGGCCGGAAGCGATGGCCATTTGTTTTTGAGCATCCGATGGGCGGCCATCGCTATTCGAATTCGAGTTGATCTCATTCGTAATTTAGAACCTTGATTAGGTGACCACATCTTCCCCTGGCTATGAACCTTCAGTGGTATAATTCAGAGGGAACTTGCAAGACTTTGCATACATGACGGATTTTACATGCACCAGGCGTCATTAGTATACATAGCGGATTATTAAAAGTAATATTAAACTTGCTGTTAGAAGATTATAATTAACTGAATACACTTTACACAATCTCATGAAATTTATTTTATGTTTTGTTTTAGAAACAATATCGAACTGGTTGTATTTTCCATATCAAAAAAAAAAAAAAAAAAAAGAAATTTTTTCTTCTTATAATAAAAATAGTTTTATCTTCTGCCCCTGGTAATCCCACCGAATAAAAAGGAAATTTTGCGGAATACTTCAGAATGCTTCCTTTCATTTTATAGCCTCATAGTTTCAATATAGGCACTCAGATACGGGAAAGTTTAAGAGTAAAACAATTCACCTGGATTATTTTTCGAAACAATCTAAACGATATGTAATATATATATATATATGTTAAACACATGCAGAATTCAATAAAAAATGCTTTAAAAATATGAAAATAAAAGACATAAAATAATACATTTAATAAAAATATATATAAAAAGAAATGCAAATGCAAAATACTTCTACATTAAACGGCGAAAGAAAAATGATATTAAAACATTATTAAAATAAATGTTTTGTAAAATCCCGTAGGAAAATTTAATATTTACTTTTTCTGTACTTAAAAGCAAAAGAATTTCACAAACAGAAGTTGATATGCTTATTATTCATCACATTTTTAAAGGCAATTACATTGGAAAGGAATATAGATATACCTTTCAAAATATATATTAATTAAAAAAAAAGATATAAAATTTTATGTTTCTGTCAACCTTAAGTGGCAAGGGAAAGTCTGTCTGTAAGTCCATGTTTATAGTTCTATACTGTTATCTATTTTGTAAAATAAACATTTAACAGTGCGAAATTTTTTTTTGGTAAATTAAATTCAGTCTTAAATATTTAACTTTTTCTGTACTTAAAAGCAAAAGCATCTCACAATCAGAAGATGATATGCTTATTATTCATCACATTTATATAGGCAATTACATTGGAAAGAAAAATAAATGTACCTTTCAAGAATCAATTGTAAATAAATATATATAAATTTTAAAAAGCAGATACAATTTTATGCTCCGGTCAAGCCTAAAAGGTTAAAGTCTGTCTGTAAGTCCATGTTTCTAGTTATATACGGTTATCTGTTAAACATTTAATAGTCTGAAATTTTTTTTGGTAAATTAAATTCAGTCTTTGTTATTGTCAAAAAAAGAAAAAAAATCAAAGCTATTGTTACGTATGAGAGTACTACTCAAAATTAAATTATAGCTAATGGAACTCGGATTCTCAACATTGAAATGTCAATGGTTATGTATGCATACATATAAGTATGTCTTCGCATCCATTCATTCACCTATCTTTATATTTTAAATATTAAAATTAGTCTGTTTTATATGGATAATATAATAATAATTAAAAAAAAGTTGGAGTATATATTTCATAAAAAAATTCTTAAATTTTTTTAGAATTATTAAAAATTTCATTAAAAACAGCATGAAATATTAAGAATGCAAAAAATTGAATAAAAAACACATTTTAACAATTATTTTGTTTTATACAATAGAGACAATCTCACTTACCTTATCTATGCTACATTTTTTCAGGCAGTATTTATCATGTAGCTACGTAAAATATTTATATTTTCCTATAAATTTATCTAGGAAAACAAAACTATAATAAAAGAGCTATAAATCTACATCACACATTTAAAATATTTTTGAAAAAACAAAAATTGTTAATTGTATACTGAGGCACATAAAATAAACAAGTTTTCATAAATGTATAAAAATAAATCTATCCAATATAATTCAATTTTAAGATATTATATATCGCATTTGAATAATTGTAACTCATGTAACAATTTCCATCTAGATTCATCTCTTAAACTTTAATCATTGTGGACGACGAACTGTCATCATAAATTACGCTTATGTTCCATAAATTCCTTGAAAATGGCTTGAAAATTTAATAATATTCTAGAACGTACTTTGGAAAATTTATCTATGAAATAATATCCCATTCAAAAATATTTTTGATATTGTTTGAAACATAGATAAAAATTTTGAAAACAAGATTTATATATATATATATATTTATCTGATCATATATGATTATGTTATATAATAAGCAAATTTATCGCGGTGACGTTACAAACGATAATAAAAAAGAAAAGTGCCCAGCTAAACTGATGGCATTGAGCTCACAGACTATTCACACTAATTGTATATTATACTCTTATTTTAAAGAATAATGCCACTCAAAAAAATAAGTGAAGGGGAATTAGCCCCCGTTTCCCCCTTTATACTTAACCAGTGAACCTCCAAATCTAATCAGGGAAGCTCCTTATCATAATAAACCGGTATACCAAATTCGGAGCAAATCGAATCATTCTGTATGAAAAACACATTTATCTGAATTACGGGGGGTGGACTAACCCCCCTTTATCCTTAACCAATTAATCGCCAAAACGAATCAGGGAAGCTCCTTAACATAATAAACCGGTATACCAACTTCGGAGCAAATCGAATTATTCTGCATGAAAAACCCATTTATCTAAAATAAGAGTGGCGGGCTAGCCTCCCTTTTCCCCTTTTACCCTTAACCAATGAACCCCAAAACTAATCAAGGAAGTTCCTTAACATAATAAACCGGTATACCAAATTCGGAACAAATCGAATCATTCTGCATGAAAAACCCATTTATCTGAATTAAGGGGGGTGGACTAACCCCGTTTTTTCCCCTTTATCCTTAACCAATGAACTCCCAAAACTAATCAGGGAAGTTCCTTAACATAATAAACCGGTATACCAAATTCGGAGCAAATCGAATCATTCTGCATGAAAAACCCATTTATCTGAATTAAGGGGGGGGGAGGGGTGGACTAACCCCGTTTTCCCCCTTTATCCTTAACCAATGAACTCCCAAAACTAATCAGGGAAGTTCCTTAACATAATAAACCGGTATACCAAATTCGGAGCAAATCGAATGATTCTGCAGGAAAAACCCATTTATCTGAATTAAGGGGGTGGACTAACCCCCCTTTTCCCCCTTTATCCTTAACCAATGAACCCCCAAAACTAATCAGGGAAGTTCCTTAACATAATAAACCGGTATACCAAATTCGGAGCAAATTGAATGATTCTGCATGAAAAACCCATTTATCTGAATTATGGGGGTGGACTAACCCCGTTTTCCCCCTTTATCCCTGACCAATGAACCCCCAAAACTAATCAGGGAAGTTCCTTAACATAATAAACCGCTATACCAAATTCGGAGCAAATCGAATCATTCTGCATGAAAAACACATTTATCTGAATTAAGGGGGTGGACTAACCCCGTTTTTCCCCCTTTATCCTTAACCAATTAACTCCCAAAACTAATCAGGGAAGTTCCTTAACATAATAAACCGGTATATCAGATTCGGAGCAAATCGAATCATTCTGCATGAAAAACCCATTTATCTGAATATAGGGGTGGGGGGTGGACTAACCCCGTTTTTCCCCCTTTATCCTTAACCAATGAACTCCAAAAACTAATCAGGGAAGCGCCTTATCACAGTGATCCTAGGAAAAAAATTTGAAGCAAATCGGATGTTTCTATCAAGAGTTATCGCGTTACGTACATACGTACATACATACATACATACATACAGAACGGGCGGGCACATTAGCTCTCAGGCTTTGATAGCCTGTGAGCTAAAAAGTGACATAAACTTTCATGTGGCTGTAGCTTTATGATGAGATACCACGTGACTTTACAGTGTGACTCTGTTGTGATCGTCGTTTTGATACTGTACTGTGAAGCTCCTTGATTGTTCCCAAGGCTAACGAAAAAGACAGGCTGCCGTGGTGCATTCGTTACACGTGTTTCATATTTCAGACCGATCGAGCCTTGTGATGCTTGAATAGACGAATAAGTCAGGCTGCCGTGGTGCATTCGTTACACGTGTCTCTTATTTCAGATCGACTGAGTCTTGTGATGCTCGAATGGGGGAATAAGACAGGCTGCCGTGGTGCATTCGTTACATGTGTCTCTTATTTCAGACCGACTGGGTCTTGTGATGCTCGAATAAGCGAATAAGACAGGCTGCCGTGTTGCACTCGTTACACGTGTTTCTTATTTCAGACCGATCGAGTCTTGTGATGCTCGAATAGGGGAATAAGACAGGCTGCCGTGGTGCATTCGTTACATGTGTCTCTTATTTCAGACAGACTGGGTCTTGTGATGCTCGAATAAGCGAATACAGGTTCACTATAAGAGCCCCACGTGACACTAGGGGTATAATGCTTAAGTTGGTGCTGCAGGATGTCTTCATAATTAGTCTTAAATATTGCTTTCTGTTGATTTCCCAAATGGCACCAATATGATGTCATCTGATGAATTGTCTCTAAGAAACCTTCAACCATCACTTAGTAGACGAATCTCCAATTTTTTTACCAAGAGTCACGATGTCACTTTATATGGATGCCATTTAGTTACTCGTCAAGATGCATTGATCTGTCGAACTTCATAGTGGGGTGATATGACGGTTGTACGAGAGAGACTTTATTATATCATCCTCTGATGACACATCATGATGCGTCAGTTATGGTGACTTTTCAGTCACCACAAAGGAATTTGTAGATTGTAAGTAATTTACTTTGAAGTGAACTAGAATCAGATACGAAAATTTAAAATCCTTAATTGTGGGTATATTTTAATTGAAAGCTACTAAGCACGAAAATAAAAAATAAAGAATAGTATAGTTATATATATATTTAAGTATTGCGCGGCAGCGCAATACTTATTTATTTCCAGTGTCACTTCTCAATGTTAATTTAACATAGGAAAGCCTATGGAGATCATAACTTTTTCATTTTTTCTTACCACCTTTTTGTCCCTGATGCCACTCATTTTTAATTCTTTGATAATTCTAATAATATTATAAATTCAAAGTGTAAATACATTTGCCAGACGTCAGGATCAAAACGGATCATAAAATGCTTTTGCATATAGGTGGATTATAATCTAGAGAGTAACATGGGATAATTTTTATTTACATTATTCAAATATTTTTCTTAATAATTCCAAATTTCGCTTTTGTCATTGAGAATCATTTTCTAATAAAATTTAACATTTTCCCTTCATTGTTGTAAATAATACAAAAGCCGTAATAATAATTTTCCTATTTTTAGTTGAATGATTTTCACGTGAAACATGAAACTGAAGAAACTGAAACAGTATTTTTTTTAAGAATTAAAAAGAGGATGAATATGACGTCATAGTGGAAAAAAATGACATTTTCAAGTAGATTTTTTAAGTTCAGAGTCTAATTTTTTGACCAAACTACAACAACCTGCATTACTGCACTGGTGAAACATTTTGAATTATACATAGGTAAATTGCATCGCAAATTGTGATGCAATATCGCACAAATCAAAGCCTGATGACGATACCCTCCATTAATTTTGAAATGTGTTTGTCTGAATGCAGTAGTTATTAAAAAACTTGACATATTAAACAAAAACCGAATTTGCAGAACAAATTAAAAAAAAAAAAAAATTATTTCCTAAATTGTTTAAGCCCGAGAAGGGGCAGATATTAAGATATTTCATTCAATTCGTTCTACATTTAATGTTAAATTTTTGTAACAAATAAGCTAAACCAATTGAACATTAAAAAATAAAAATGAAATTCATACAATATAATGCTTTAAACACCTATATACTTAGATTCCGTTCAAATGAAATTGAAATAAATCTTAGACTTTTTCCATTTTTAAGTTGTAAATATTTGTACTGCAGATTTTGCTTTATGTTTATGACGATTGTACATAATACGATAAGGTACATGCAAAATACAAAACTTTAAAATACAAAATTAATACGTGATGTAAATTTTCAACTGGGCGAAAAACATCCGGACCAGAGTTTGAACCAGGGATCTCTTGGCTGATAACTCTAAAGCTCTACCATCTGAACTATCCCGGACGAATTTGGTGGACCTAATTCACCCAGCTAATCTTATTGAATGTAGCATCTGGTCTGATATATGACTCAACTCAACAGAATAAATCGCAGATAACGAAACTACAGAAAACGCTGGATACGTAATTGCACTAGATTAATTTTATACAAATATACTAATTGGTAAATAAATCATACTAGATGTAAATTTGCACCTGATGGACATTTACGTCTTGTATGATTTATTTACCAATTAGAATAATTTTTTTAAATTGATGGAGTACAAATTTAATTTTTGTGTTATGGCCACTCTCTTCTGTAAGTTATATTTAGAAAATAATTTTTTGATTTATAGCAAGTGAAGGAGTAAAAATTCAATTACTCTTTACCAAAACTTACCATGTTGCAATATTTTGAATTTTAAAAAGAAGCACAACACTTTAGGGCAATAAAATGAGAAAAATGCATGTGCGTTTCGAAATTAATTTTCATTAAGTTTATAAGCCCAGCTTTGATATCGAGTGCATTGTATATTAGGACTAACTGAGATAGCACGTATATTAAGCTATATATAATGGTAAATTATATAGTCGAACAGTTTGTTAATTGTAACGAAAATTATACAAAGTAAATAAAATTATGAGATGAAATGCAATATTCAACGTTATTGCAATCACAAACTAAACAATATGAACTTCAAAACGTTTTCTGTTTATTTAAAATGTGACATACAATAATACTACACATTTTAGAAGTTTAAAATATAAATTTTATTTAAATTTCCTAGTACTTTAGGTCTGCAAAATCCGCAGCCGTGGTCTGGAAATGTTTTCATTAATTGACGTTCTATTCATTTTAAATACGCGACTGCTTTTGAAATGGGAGAGTCTATAAATTTTAAAAAAGCTGGAAGTAGAAGTAGTGGTACTCTGGAATAAACATTTTTCGATGGAAAAATATTTTCCTGCCGATTCATACTTTTTAATACGTCAGTTTGCTCACATACGCCACTTTCATTTTTAAATGCTTAGTTGGACCATAGTAGAAGTAGCAGTGCTTCCGATTAAACTTGTGCAGAGGAAAATATTTAATTTTAGCTCCACTCATTTTAACACGTTCCTTTGTACACATATGCCACTTATTTTAAATGGGAAGTAGTAGAATCAGGTTCGGATTAAATGTGCGCAGAGAAAAAGTATTGGGTATTTAAGTGTTCAGGATTTATTTAAACGATATTTACCCATATGATTGGGATATTGTATGATAAGCGTGCAATTAATGCAAATTCGGCAGATAATGATTATAATTTCTGATGGGCGAGTTTTGAAGACCGAAAGTACTACGAAATTTAAATAAAATGTATATTTTAAACTTGTAACATCTGTAGTATTATTATCTTTCACCCTTAACGAAACGGAAATCGTTTTAAAGTTCATATTGTGTAGTTTGTAATACAAAGTTTTTATATAAATGATCTTTTTCTAAAGAATTTTTGGTGTTACATGATTATCCCATCGACTAAAAAACTATCGCCTAACGATAAGATTAAATGCTAATACTGTTTGATCCAATGGCGGATCTAAGGGGGGTGGGGGGGGGGGCGATCCCCCCCCCCCTTGAGCGAATAAAGGGCTTGCAAAACGGCATTATGCATCCTCACAGGAAATGACTTGGGGCGAAGTCCGGACCCGGCGCGACCCAACCCGGCTCGCGCCATTTTAAAACCACAAGACTCGGCCTGGGTAAGGTCTTTTCTCTTTTAGAGCCGGGTCGTGCCCTGATCTTAAAATTTTTCTGCAAATTCGGGTCGGGCCAGACTTCTTTTTCTTCCAGATCGAGCCTGGCCTGGACTTCATTCTTCTTAGAAGTCTGCACTGGCCAAAATTTCCAGGTCGGGGCTCGGCCCGGAATAAAAACTAAACGTTCACTCCGTTTCAGCCTGTATGATAAGCAGTATTGGTCAGACCGCGAACCGTGCACTTCTCTAAATTCTTCTCTCCGAGCCCAAGTTGGTTGGGCATTTTACTAATTTGTTATTCGTAAAAATTATATTTATGTTGTACATTTGTTTAGCGAAATCTTTAAAAATTTAATTTGAATTAATAAGTTACAGAGATGCATTTTTAAAAATCTACTTTTTTTCTTTGTAGAGCTTTAAAATTGTGATTTTCTTTTATTATCCGTTTCTTTCATTCTAAACTGATTTTCTTACTGGATTTTCATTTGAATGTACTTGTCTAAGTAATGATTTTTATGTAGTATTTATATACATAATTGCCTAAATAGTCACTAATATTAATGTTTTTCTGTATTCATGAATTTCGAACAAAATCTGAAATAAAGTACGAGCATAAATAAGCGCACTTTATGAATAATTTTAATTGCAAAATGCAACTGGGCTGGAGTCGACTTTTTAGCTTTTATACCGGGCGGGCCAATAATTTTTTTTTATGCGGGTTGGACCTAGAAATTTCAGCCCAGGTAAATCTCTAACTGATATATCGAAGCCAGCTTTTTTTTTTTTTTTTTTTTTTTTTTTTTTTTTTTTTTTTAATGCTTCTTTCAGCCACCATCCCCTAGCTAACTGAATATACCGGGTGACCTAATATGGACTGACGGATTTTAAATACAATTCAATAACTTGTAAATGGCGACAGCTATTATAAAAAATACTTGAAGGAGGGTTCTGTAAGATGTCAGGAGCAGGGGTGATTCTGTTCTTAATTTTCCGAAATTTTAACCCTCTCGCTGCGCATCCCCCGATTTCCACGGGCAACGTAAAAGTGTCAAAATTTGCGCAACCCGCAATTTCCGAAGCAAATCTTATTTTTTTATGATATAATTCTATTTAAAAGAGAAACTCTTTCAAAAAGATTTTGGACATATTCGAACTCTAAAATATATGCAGATTTGAAATATGCAATAAACTAAATGCGCAATATATTCATATAAATAAATAAATAAATTTATGTGTACGCAGCGAGAGAGTTAAGGCATTCGGTTCAAAAATTAAAAAAAAATCATCAATCCGAAAATTTGGACATAAAAATAATCGCGAATTTTGACAAATGGCCGCCTTAAAAAAAATCTATTTCGTCAATCGCTCGGAGAAAATAACTTCAATTTCGCCAACGAATCGCAGGAAAAATGTTAATTTGGTAAAAGGGCCACGGAAAAAATGCGAATTTTTCTTCAAATGATCACGAAAAATGCGAATTTCTTGAAAGGATCATGGAACGAACGCGAATTTTGTTAAAAGATCGCGAAAAAATTCAAATTTTATCAAAGAATCGCGAATTACATAAAGGGTCGCGAAAGAAACTCCCATTTCGTCAAAAGATCACGGAGAAAACGCGAATTTCTTCAAAGAATTGCGGGAAAAAGCGAATTTCGCCAAAGAATCGCTTAAAAACGCGATTTTCGTCAAAGGATCGCGGAAAAACGAGAATTTTATCAAAGGGTCGTGGGGAATAAATGCGAATTTTATCAAAGGTCTACAGAATTACACTAATTTCGTCAAAGGGTTGCGGAACAAACGTAAATCTCGTCAAAGGGCAGTGGAAGAAATGCGTAATTCATCAAACGGCTACGGAAAAACGTGAATTTTATCAAAGGGTTGCGAAAACATGCAAATTTTGCCAAAGAGTCGCGGAAGAAATGCGAATTTTATCAAAGAGTCGTGGGAAAAATACAGTGGTCTCTTTAGAAAACAGCACACATGCATACACCTATGTTTATTATTATAGGTATAGTTTTTAATCTGAAATAATATACTGAAGTAACTTTTGCAGAAAACGGGTTAACCCAAACCCAATCTGCAGGAATCTAGAATCAGGCTGAAATCGACCCGAAACGAAAACAGTTAAAACGACCTGCAACAAAAATAATTAGTGCCAGGAGGGAATTCCCTCCTCCTCTCTCTGCTGTAACATTTCAGAAAATTTGCTTTGATTTTCAGAATTTTTTTTTTTTTTTTTTTTTTACTTAGAATCGGCGATTCTTAATTTTAGTTTAAAATAGCAACGACAGTTGGCGCGGCAAACAATAGACGTTAAATCGGGCACCAATTTAGTGTCTGCTATTGTAAAGCAAAATCAAGAATCACAAGGAAAAATCTCCTGTCATCTTACATAATCCTCCTGCAAGATTTTTTTTTAATTGCTGTTACCATTTGCAAGTTACAGAATTTTAAAATCAGTCCATTTTAGGACACCCGGTATATTTTTTAATAAGTTTCAAAGCATTCTCTACTGAATTACAACTGATCTTAGATATAAAGAGGCAAGCAGTTTTATACAAATTAGTATTTTTTATATAATCCTGGAGATTAAAAAGAATTATTAAATAATTGTTTGGGCGTGCCCGTTATGGAGCTTTTACTGTATTTAGTTTTTATCTTAAAATATATTTAGACTTTCTTTTCAAAATTAGGGTCGGCCCGAACCCTTCTCGCAAGAGTAAACACCCAACCCGAAACTGACCCAAACCCGAAATAATATATGTCAATCTGCCCCAAACCCAACGCGCTAGGCGCAGTTAAAAAGTAGAAGTGAACCTGACCCGCAGCAAAAAAGTAGATGTTAACCGGACTCTCATCAAACAGTAGAAGTCAACCGGACCCAAACGCGACCCACCGCAAAAAAATATGTTAACCCGACCAGCAGCAAAAGATAGAAGTCAACCGGACCCAAACACGCCCGTAGCAAAAAAGTAAGTTAACCCGACCAGCAGAAAAAATAGAAGTCAACCGGACCCAAACCTGACCCACAGGAAAAAGTAGAAGTAACACGACCCGCAGTGAAAAAAATTTAGGCTCGACCCGCGCATCAGATTGGAATCTCCAAATTTCCAAAATCGCCCCCCCCCCCCCCCCTTGAGGACTCTCCAGATCCGCCCTTGGTTTGATCATAAATGTCACAATCTTTTGACATTAAACACGATACAAGTGTTTGTTACGTCATCGAGTGATTTTTAATTTGTATTTTTATTAATGCCTTACTAATTTATTTTTCTTTCGTTAATTAAAATAAAAATTATGTCAATTTGTATAATTTGGCGAATAGTTTGGCGATTTGCAGAATTTGGCAAAATTGGTGGACGGGATAACCAAGTTGTACCGTATTTTTTAATAGTTTGCTACTAGTGATGCTTAAATGCATCTCTCCATATATTGCAAAATATTCAGTAATTTGGAGCATGATTTTTTTTTTCTGGTGTTTTCTTATAAGTAAAGTAATTTTATCAGAAGACTTGATTTATCTTAAAACTAAACAGAATGAAAAAAAGAAACACAATAAACAATGCTTTTTTTATATAAAAATTAACTGCCAGTAACATATTTTAATTAAGCTGAAGTTCTATTTATTAAGAATACATTAAATCGAATGGAATGACAAAACTCTAATACCCATTAGTTAAACAGTATTTAATGTAGTTTTAGAGGTGATTCATTTTCCTTGCAATTAGCAAGATGGAAGACAGATGTAAACGACAAATTGTTAGTATAAATTTCGAAATTAATTAATCTAAGAAAGTTCATTTTGTGGGAAGTTATGTCATTAAGCTTTTAGAAAATATTTCATTGAAAGTTTCCCCAAATATGTTAACACTTTCGAAATTTACGCAATCAGCCTGATTAAAAATTACTTACTGTTTATTTCTTAATAAAATTCTAATATAATTAAAATAAGGAAAATAAAATTTTGAGATTAAATAAATATTAATTTATATTATGAATATAATTCTTTAATTTTTATGATTTAAAGTATGCATGTTTAAATATTAATGACGACGCGTTTTCACAGACTCATTTTCAGATCATAATAATGATAATTTTGCATTTACTAAATCACAGTTTTTTCGAAAATTATTCTAGAAGAAGAACCATGCATCAATAGAATTTATTTAGCTACAATTTGTGCGAAGCGCACAAAACTACATAACAGTATGAAATTTCATAACAAACTCTATTTTGAATTTAAAAAAAATATTAATTTATATTATGAATATAATTCCTTTATTTTTATGATGTAAAATATGTATGTTTAAGCATTAATGAAGTCGAGTTTTCACGGACTGATATTAATAATGGTAGTTTTGCACTTAATATATTACAATTTTCCCGAAATTCGTTCTATAAGATGTACAGTCGTGGAAAAAAAAAGTAAACACCCCCTACTAACTCCTCAGCAAATCATCGTAGAAGAAAGTTACTGGTACCGAACGATTGGAAATAAAGTATACTTTTAAATGATGCATATAAAATTTTCTTAAGGGGTCATCTACATATTAAAACGAATCCAAACTTTATTTTTTCAATGTCAATGCCAAATTTTAACGAGATATTTCAAATCTTCCGTTTAAACTATGCCTAGACACCAAATTTCAAGTCATTTGAATGATAAGTTTTTGAATTATAAACATTCAAACTTTAGTGCTTCTAATGTTAAATTACATTTTCATATTTTTATTTATAACTTCTGAAATTATGATCCTAATGTTTTAATTTTTTTTTCTGTAGAAATAATACTAATATACCCAAACATAAATACGTTGAATTTGCAATTGTTATAATTTTCTGATATGGCAGCCCTGCTGTGCCAAATTTGTGCTTTTACGTTTTAAAATGAGTCCGTTAAGTTTGTCAGAAAATTTCGCGCTTGTAGAGTATCGGAATTGAGAATAGTCTTATCTGTTTAATTGAAAAGATTTATGAACAAAAAACCCTTTGTTGTCTCCATATAACCACGAAAAATGAAAGAAATATTAAATTTGATCAATTGTTCATTTTTTTTTTTCTGAATAAAAATCAAATATTTTAGTAAATAAATACAAATCTTTTAGTCGGGATCTATGATTTTGAGAATTTTGTAATCATATTACGGTTTAAACTAGTTTCAAATCGGATTTCATCCTACTTATCTAAATATTTCGGGATCATTTATTCTAAATGTTAGTATAATTCTAATATAAATAAAGAGATTTTGGAAGCTAATCTTGACAAATGTATATTGAGCTCGTGGAGTTTTGTTCATCGAAATCATACAGTATTAAAATATGCTTGTTTAAATATTAAATATATGAGCTTTTCGCAAACCTTCATTTTAATATGTGGTGTTTCATTAAGTGTGTTTGTTCCGTGTGTAAATTGCACAAACAAATAACGTACTTTAAAACGAAACACAAAATTTCAATCATTAAAGTACAAGAATTTAATCCTTTATATCCCGAATTATGAATTCAGGAAAAATTCATCATCTAAAGCAGTTTTCGAGAATTTTTGAAACTACATTAGAAGATTTAGACAATCATTTAATAAATTTTAGAAGGATTTTACCAATTTAAATTAATTAATTAATTTTTAATTTATAGAGGTTTTGCGCAATATTTATAACTCGACTCAATTTTTTTTAATTTAAAATGCTCTGTTTAGTATTTTGTACAGTTAGTAAAAGTACAAATATAATGTTCTTACAAAAGAAATATAGAAATATTTTGAACTGAATCTCCGTCCCTCTCCTTCTCAATTTTTCAACGTCAAGAAAGTTGAAAAGATGCAACGACAAAAGACACTATCCTTTAAAAAATATTTTTATTTTGTGCAACCAATAATGCTTTTGGAACAAGATAAAGTAAGGTATTTATATCTCTTTCTAAACTGTATTACTACTAATCGATTTAATGGTACGTTAAAGTATCGTCGAAGCATGAAGGGTTAAAATAGGTGAATATTCCTTAAGGGGACCGGGAAAGACCTATCTCCGCCATGTTAAATTCACCAACTTTATATACCTTTTTCTCAGAAATGGGGAAATATAGAGGTCTAGATTTTTTAGAATAGTTAGAATAACATGATTTAAGTATTTTAACAGACCATTTTCTTTCTAAGTGAAACTCAAAATTAATATTTATTGAAAGTCATTTTTAAATTAGCATTTTTAGTAAGATTTCACTGCCTAAAATAAATAATTATCAACAAATCATTAAATCCCTGTGTTAAAGTATACAATATAACATAAGTATTAAAAAAAATCAGAGTTCTTAAGTTTAATAGATATTGAAGAAAAGGAACATGAACATGAAAAATCCAAGTTTTGAGAAAAAGTCAATTAAAGATTTAAATGGCCATTAAGCTGTGAAGTACTCTTAGAAAGAGTGAATAATTTCAACACTTATTTTTTTTATATATAAACATGTGTGACACATCGTTGGAAAGATAAAAGTTTAAACTATTTAATAATATAAAAATGTAAAAATCGATTTTTTCGTTGAATTTCGCTCTCCCGGTCCCCTTAATTCTGCTCAATGCATACTCTGGAGACATTCAGGGTTTTCCTTATGAGATTTCAGTAATAAGGGGGTCCGGGACACAAAAATCTTCAACTTTTCTTTAAAAAAATTTATTACATTAAAAATTGCTCCGTTTTTTTTCTGCTTAACATGAAGTTTAAATTATGTTTCTATCTTAATTGGAACAGAAAATATTCGTTTTCTTCGTTTTGGTTTGTTTTCAAAATCTAGCTTTCATGAAAACGACTTTCTTGAAAACATGGTTTTCATGAAAACGACTTTTTGCGAAAATGCGTTTTCCTTCATGATGATTTTTTTTCGCCATTTCTCGTATTTAATTTGTTATAAGTCAAGAACAGTTAAAGATAAATGGTTCAAACTTGGAACATGTCTTTTTCAAATTTTTTACTTTAATTTTGATTCAGTAAATTTGAAAAAAGTATTTACTGAATAGTTTTGAAAATATGATTAAAAAAAATTTTTTTTTCAACATTTTTTTCAAATTTTTACTTTAAATATATTTAATTTTTATTTAAATTTAAAAAAAAAAATAAATACTGAATCTAAATTAAAACTTATACATTTCTGTTTATGTAAATGCAAAAAAATTGAAATTCTACAAATAATATTTCAAGTTATAATGATTTTAAACTACACCACTTTTTAATAAAATTTAAAATTTAATTTTTTAAAAAAGATTATGAGAAGTTTTATAATATGATTTTATTTACAAATGATATGGTTAACCATCACAAAAAAATTCGAAATTTTAACTCAATAAATAAAAATTATTTGAAAATGTGTCCCAGACCCCCTTAAAACTTTTAAGATTTAAAAATTAAATTAACCCTCTGGCAGTCTTGGAAAAGGGGAAAATTGTAATGTTGTATTATCTGCATTTTGTTTTAAATGCTAAAAAAAAATATGACTCTTTAAACATAACAAAAGAAAAAAAAACTTAATAATGAATATGTTCGCATTCCTTGGAAGTATTAATCATTGTTCAATGTATTAAAAATACATTAAATCTATAGAATTATGTTACTTTAAATATTGCTTGTATTGCAGTGAAACCTGGAGCTTAGTGAACGTATTAATATGAGCTTGCCAGTGATGGGGATAATACGTTAACATCCAATTTAAGCATATTATATTTAAAATAATTTATATATGGCTAACTTTATTCAAGAAATACGATTTTTCAAATAAAAAATCAATATTTAATCGTTAAAAATACAAATTCCAAAAGAAACATGCAATTACTTAATTTTGAATCAAGTGGATGTTATATTTAGAGTTTGTTATAAATATATATATAATGAATATTAAATTATACGATGTTAGATGTTTTATATGGTATTATTGCAAAATACTAAGATAAGAGCTATATTCATCTAATTTTCTATAGCACTTAATTAATAGAAGCATTAAATGCTACAAATTAATACAATTACTTTACCGTATCATTTAAGCATATTATCCAATTGCTTAAAATATTTAATTGAAGTGATTTATGAAATAAAAGCTCCATATCTAACAAGAGAAGATAAGTCTCTCGAAGGATTACCATGAAAACGAATGAATGAATAACCATATCAAAATCTTACTAAATAGATTCAATGATTTCAGAAAATAAATACAATCCTTTTAAACTCGATCTATTTATCTGGTAATTTTGTGATCATATCTTGGCTTAATTTAGCATTTCGCTAGATTCCATTCAACTTGGCAAACTGTTTAGAAGATCATTCATTTTGAATATCATTATAATTCAAATGTAAATAAAGAGATTTCGGAAGCTAATCGTGACAAATGTATAGTTAGATTATGTAGTTTAATTTATTGAACAAATGCTATATTCAAATATGCATTTTAAATATTAAAGGTTTTAATATTTGTAACGGATGGGAAAAAAATTAGCAAATGGCATCCACCACGAAAAAAGTAAAAAATAAATGTCAAGTAGGATATTTATGTTCGCATTTAGTTTTAAATTAGCAATGTCTACGCAAATAGTATATGTAAGAAGAAGATTTTTTCCTGAATTATGAGGTCTGTCTGATAACTATTCGACCGTGATTTTACCCGCGCACAACAGTAATTGTAAGGCGGTGCCATAGTGCCCAGAGGAAGGACACAGCTTAATGCTTTTCTTGAATCTTGTTGAATCTTTCCTCGCAATCCAGTGAACCAGTCGTTGCCTATTGTCCGCCAAACGTGGTGCAGTCATACATATTCATTGGATTTTGATTTCTCTCAATATGACTGTTCGAGTTGAGCGAAGGTCCTGCATCACATTTTCTCAAAAGCGTGGTCTTTCTTTAAGCGAAAAAATCGTAAGATTCATCAGGTGTCACAGGATTCATTTGTGCTTCCGGACGGTGGAGTTGAACACCATTAAACAAGAACCTTCCAGAAGTGTTTTCGACAGTGGAAGAAACCGTGGACTAAGTATGTGGGGGGGGGGGGGGGGGCACAAGAGGCCTAATTTGTAGGGGACTAGGATTACAATTTCGTAAAGTAACATATATTTTTTTACGCCAATGGTCGGATAATTTTCAGACAGACCTCGCAGTGTTAAGGGTTTATATGGGGATTTTTAATCTGAATTTTGTGATGTACATAAAGAAGTTTTTAAAAATGATTTTTCATAATAAACATCTGCTACTGAAAAGGGGTGTTTAGATTTTTTTCCTGAGCATGATTAGGCTACATTTGATTTCGTCATATAAATTTTAAAATACAAAGAAAAATGGGCCTTGTGAGAAACACTGAACTTGTAATCGAAAATAAATAATAATGTTCATAACGAAAAAATACAGACTCGGATTATATTCAAATAATCTTAAGCTTTAAACAATTGCATTAATTTTTTGCACGAACAAACAAAATAAATATTTTTTTCTTTATTTTTTATTAAAAATGTTTCCAATATTTTATCTTTTATAATCATTAAATATACGGTAAATGCTTAAAGGAATATTCTCATAATATAACAGAAAAAAAAAAGTGTGAAATGTCGACAAAAACTATTTGCACATTTTAATATAAATTGCAAAAATAGATTCACTATGTCCAATATAACAAGATCCCCACCAGTGGCTGAGAGTTTCTGCTCTCGAGCTGGTAGACGAGAGGTGCTTTGTTCAATCCCATTTGCATCCGTCGGCCTAACCGTTCGGAGCTTTCGGGGTTTTCTTCGAACCTTGGGAAACCTTGCGTAAATACTGGTTAAGTTCTCTTAGAAAGACTTCGACGGAGGGCACTCCCTCTTCGAACTATATCCCTCGAGTCAGCTGTCAAAAATCGACCCAACTCAATATATAAAGTCGGAAATTGTACGTCAATCATGGCAAATGAGGTGCGTTCCTACTACAACAAGATTTATAAATATTCAGATCTTGGTGCTATAGCTGTTGCATTCTTATGCATGAATACAAAATTTATTGCGATTATATATACTCTCAGAATTACTTTCTTCATATCACGGAAATTACACTGGTAACACTGCTTCCAGGGTTTTCCGTTAATTGACGAATATCCGTTTATTTCTTCTCCGTTACAGTAGGTAAATTATACGTAAATTGAAGAAAGAAGGGTAAAAATACGAGCCGTTAATTCCCAAATTGGCTCAGCCGAGCTCAGCAATCTGATTGGCTAAAACTGATATTTATATAGTAGAAAATTATATTTATTTTCTTATGAAGTAGTGTAATGTAAGATAGAATGCAATTATAATGACTTAAATTGATTTATTTTGTTAAATTTGATCAAAATCACAGTAAAGTAATCCAAAATATTAATATTAACGAACAATCAGATTGCTGAGTTCGCCTGAGCCAATTTGGGAATTAACGACTCGTGGCAAACGTAGAAGCTCCTGGCCTGAAATCGAATCAGCTATCCGATCACTAAAAGCCCAGTACGTTAACCATTGGACTATAGTTACACAGAAAAAAAATTCTTTTAAGTAAATATGATTGCTTTAGATGAGTATGGCTTGATTAATTTCGGTACTTTTCGGTTAGCCAGGCGCCAGTGTTATATATACATATATATGTATATGTACATGTCTGTATATATACATATATATTTACATATACATATGTCTGTATATATACAATATGTGTATATGCATATATATGTATAATTACATATATGTATATATATAAATATGTATATATATAAATATGTATATATAACACTGGCGCCCGCCTAACCGAAAAGTACCTTAATTTCTTTAAAAAGCTTATAATTTTGAACATAATTTTGGAAAGATTCTGATTTTAAAGAGATTGTGTCTGGAGTTTCGATATTTTCGTATTAGTATGTCATAAAATAATTGTTAACAATTTCTTTTCTCGTTCAATCAAAAATACTCGCAATTTATTTTTTTAAAGTTGAATAAAATTAAACAGATAATATAACAATAGATAACAGATAATTAAACAGATAAAATAAAATTTAATTTATAAAATTGTTTATAAAAAATGTTTGCATTTAAAATATATTTTAAATGAACAAATATATTATAATGAACAAATTTAAAAGATGTTTTAATTTAAATATTAAATGGAAAAAAAAGTCAATCTACTCATAAAAGAAAAAAAAATAATCTTCTCGAATAAAAATTTAATATTCATATTTTACATTTAGCAGTCTACTTAAAAATGTTTATAATTCATATTTTTATAATATACTAATGTTAAAATATAAAACCGCAGGCACAATCGCTTTAAAAACAAAATCTTCCCGAAATTAATTTCAAAATTAAAAGTTTTTTAAAGAAATTAATCAAGTCGTACGCATCTGAAGCAAACATATTTTTTTCAAAGTACTTCACGACTGTGCAATTGTAGTTTAATGGTGAACGTATTCGTCTCGTAGTGTTAAAATAGTTGGTTCGATTCCAGGCCAGGATTACTTTTATCCACTTTTTTCAATTCACATATATTTTACCTTTGTTAACGGAGGAGAAATAAACGGATATTAGTCAATAAACGGAAAAACCCCGGAAGCAGTGCTTCCAAGATAATTTCCGTGATGTGAACAATTTATTTCTGAGAAGGTAATTAATTTTTAGGTGCGTTCGTAATTATATAAATACATAACACCTATAGTCGTCATTAGGTCCGTCTGTCTGTTTGTCAATCCGCATATAACAGAGCTAAAACTGCCCAATTGAATGGTCTGGAATTTTAAATATATAATTGTCTCAAAATTTGTAGAGTCATTTCAAATTTTATGATTATCGGATGTATAGTTTAATTACAGGGACAGTCAAAAGTTTTCCGTTACCTTACGGACAATGAGAAAAAAAATTTCAAGTGTATTTTAATGATATTAAAGTTTCTCAAACATAATAAAATTGATATGCACTTATGAAGTGCACTAAAATGTATATTCAGCACAATATGCGACGAAAAGAATATTTATAAAACTGGTTATTGTATGAACGCACCTCACTGGCCATGTTTGACGCGCAATTTTTAACTTGTTTAATTCTAAAATTCCTTTCATTTTTAATTAAATTAGAAATCTTAATGTACAGACTTTTTGGACATTCATTTTTTAAATAAATTCAGATTTTAGCATGAATAGAGCGCATGTGTTCTAGGAATGAACGAAATTTCTTTGGAAATTTTTTTAAGAATTTACGGATAATAAAAGTTTTCAAAGAATAGGGAAATTATTTGTTAATAATAGAGGAATAATTTAGTGTAAATTGTCGAGTTTTTCTGACAGTGTATATTAATTTCAGTAATACGTAAATAATAGGGCTTCATATTAAATATGATGTGATCTCCATGCAACCTAGAATTATTACCTATCGGGATATATCATTGAATTAATTATGTATGATAGGATTTAATAGAATGAAGAGAACTTTTATTAATATCTTTTTAAGTTTTGTTTCGACTTTTATAAAATTTGAAATGAATCAACAACATTCTGCAACGATTATATAAATTAAATTTCAAGCCATTCATTTGGGTAGTTTTTGCGATGTTATATGAGGACAGACGGACAGACGAACGGACTATACGACGAGTATAGGTGCTATGTATTTATATAATTACTAACGCACCTAAAAAGAATCATACTAAAATGTATTCAAATTTAAAATAAAGAAATTTCAAATATTTTTATTGACTGTTACGCTATAAGAATTTAATTTGTAAGTTTACACACACACACACACAAAAAAAAAAAAAAAAAAAAAAAAAAAAAAAAAAAAAAAAAACAGGTATATCGATGATACGAAAACGTTTTGTCTATAGGTGTAAAGTGGTGTGTAAATATCCAAAATATACACGTAACGTATAAATTTCCAAAAAACAAAAAGTCTGTAACCCTAGTACTAGGGCTCAAACAAAACAAAATTGCACTGGTATCTGCGGTTAAACCGAAATTACAAGTTAAATTGTGAAAATTGGTAAAAAGCAGCAGACTGTGAGACGACTAACAGAAATAAAGGGGTTAATCTAAACTTAGAAGGGTAAAACCTATCCTTCTTATATTTCATGTGCAAATTCTTAAAAGTAATTCTGGAAACGAATTTAAAATTCTCAAATTACATGAATTAGATTTTAAGTTACATAATGAGTGAGTTCGAAATATTTTTTTATATTCTACGGAGGGCTAAAGTTCTGTAATTTAAATTAAGCCGGGGTGGTAGCAGAAAAATTGTCAACAGCACAAGAAATATTATTTTATAAATGAATAAGCATAAAGAGGGATTATATCTGTATAAGGCCACATACTTCTAATATAAGTAGACTCCCAATCGGCAACCTTTTCTTGTCTCCTACATCTCTGCCCTCCATCAAGTGATGGAAGGCAGATTTAGCGCGCCAAACTGGTTTTTCTCCTGCAAAAATCTCCTCGGAATCTCTCTCCAGTTTCCCGCCGAAAACATCGTTTGTCTGCGTTTGTCTTGAGTTGACCGTACTTTTGTTTTTCTTTTAAATTTACCCTTTAACAGTTCTTTTAAGAACTTTTTATTTTAGCTTTTAAAATGACAAATTTCGCGTCAGCTTGTAGTTTCGCTTCTATGTTTACATTTATTTTATTGCGACGATGAAATCCGAAAGTTGCCAATAAAGGGATTACCGCCAAAATACGGCACCCTTTTGGCGATGAAAGCAAAACTTGTTGGAGTCAAAACCTTCCAGAGAACAATGGGATTGGGAGTCTACTTATATTAGAAGTCTGTGTATAAGGCGCGCACACACCAGAGAGACATGCGACAATAATTGTGAGACATGAGGCAAATTCTGCTGTTCAAACCGGTTTTTTTCTTTGTTAGCAGGGTGAAATTGTCGCATGCCTAAGGCGCGCCACACACCAGGGAGACATGCGACAATAATCGTGAGACATGAGGCAAATTCTGCTGTTCAAACCGGTTTTTTCTTTGTTAACAGGGTGAAATTGTCGTATGCCTCACACTTTTCTGCCGCATGTCTCCCTGGTGTGTGGCGCGGCTAACGCTTTTTTGTTGCATGTCTCCCTGGTGTGTGGCGCGCCTTATGATGCCCCTGTGTTAAGTCTTCCCAATTTATCTGTAAGAATGATATATTTAAGGAATTTTAAATTTCTATTTTGTTTTTGTATTTGCATTTATTACTTCTGAATATATTCTGATGTACAAAGAGAGAACGTTCAAAGTACTTTAATTTCCATTTTGGTCACAATGTGACTTTATAATACGGTGTTTATTTTATTTATCATAGTTGTGCCGTAGCATACGTAATTTGTAGTGATGAAAAAAAAAAAAATGTAAAAATCGTCAGCGACCTTTGTTTCCAATGAATAACAAGTTTTAGAGTGACTTTTGTATTTTTATTAAGTCCTGGAAGAAATTCATATTTTAGTCACAACATGGCGTCACTAAGTAGTGTCATTTTAATCACAGATGTCGGTTTACCATCGTGAGTTGTGTTGACATCATTGAGGCCATGCTTATTACACTATGACGCAAAAGTTTAGACAATGACGTCATTCAGCTTTAAAATGTAGAATTATGACGTCAGAATTACAAAAACCTGTAAATATATTCAAAAACTGATTTAAAATGCTATGTACAAAAGACAGTCGTTTTATTTGCTATAATACTAATTTTTTTCATAAAAATTCAAATGTGCTTGTCGCAAAAGTTTAGACACTATTCTAAATTTCTTTGAATATTCGCTGGCATATGCAAATTTAGAATCGATGATGTCACAAATTTGGAGTACTTAAGTTCTGCAAACGATTGCGCTTCATAGTCGACATGCCGAGAGCTAAAGAAATTCAAGTGAATGAGGTTTCAAGGATTTGGCAGTTGAAAGGTGAAGGGAAGAGCGTTTCTGAAATTTCTGCTATTATTAATAGGTCAAAAAAATCTATTTATCGAGTTTTATCGAGTGGTTCCGAATATAAAGCAAAATGTCGGTCTGGGAGGCCACGTGTGACAAATGTACGAGAGGATCGCCTGATACAAAGACTAGCGAGTACTCAACAAATGAGCGTACGTGGAGTTCAAAGCTCATCTGGACTCTCTGTATCAAAGGATACGATTCGTAGACGAATTTTGGAAAAAGGAACAATCGTTTATAGCAAAATGCAGAAGAAACCAGCTCTGAAACCACATCATAAGTTACAAAGACTTATGTGGGCTCGAAAGCATATGTCATATGGAGAGAAATGGCAGTCAGTCATATTTAGCGATGAAAAAAAGTGGAATCTGGATGGTCCAGATGGTTGTTTATCGTATTGGCATGACTTGCGGAAGGAACCTCGACGTTTTTTTAGTCGCAGACAAGGAGGGGGCTCGGTGATGGTTTGGGCAGCCTTTTGCTATAATGGACAAGTATCTCTGACCTTCACCAGTGGTCGTCAAACTTCACAGCATTATACACAGACATTAGAAGAAAACCTACTGCCATTTGCTGAGCTTCTAGGGGGTCCTCAGTGGGAATTTCAGCAAGACAATGCTTCAATTCACACTGTAAAACATTCAAAATCTTGGTTTAATTCCCATAATATAAGAGTTCTCGACTGGCCAGCATGTAGCCCAGATCTTAACCCTATAGAAAACCTTTGGAGCATCATGTGTCGCAAAGTTTATAGCAACGCTAGACAATACTCTTCTGAAAAGGAACTTAAGACATCTATTGAGAATGCATGGTACGATATCGATCCACAAACTATGCAAGATTTAGTTTCTTCCATGCAATCTCGTGTATATGACGTAATACATAAGCATGGATGCGCAACCAGGTTTTAAAAATTGTTTATTTCGATTTTATTTAATTTGTGTCTAAACTTTTGAGACAGCAGTTTATTTTTGTTACCATTTAATTTATTGCAATATGCACAATTCCACTTTTCTTTGTTATAAATATTGTTTATATGCACAGCACATTAATTTCAAGCAGTGATTTGAAAATTGAATAAATATTTTTCAAAGTATGTAAGAATTTCTTCATTGTCTAAACTTTTGCGTCATAGTGTATACCTGTACAGAATAATTAAGCGCTAATATAAAAGAGAACTAAGAATTTTCTGTAATGTGACCCCCTCCCTTCCCACCCTGAATTCCCGAGGCAATTTTTTAATTCTGTTTTCTTTTGAATGTTCATGTGCTGCTAATTTAACTGAAAAGGGGAAGGGAGGGGTCAGAGAATCTTACAAAAAAAGTAAACTTTTTTATTCTTTATTTTCAAAATGGTGTTACACTGCTATATTTATGCAACGGAATCACTGAAATAAAAAGGGCAGCTCTGAATCATATTAAGGCCTTTCATCCCTTTTTTTAACGTCTACACACTTTAAGATTTACACACATAAAATTTTTGTAACACTGCTATTAGTGTAAATCTAGGTATTTTTTACATTTACTAGGGGTGTCGGCCCCCTACGGGCTACGCTCGTCAACCCCCGTCCAGACACCGTAGACTCTAAATGCACGCTACTTTGATCTTCTTTAAAAAGATTTCGAAAGATTGAATTATAATTTTAAAAACAGTGGCGATCTTCCTACAAACGGATTTCTATTCATTTCTCTTTGTTTGGGGAATTTTAACGCCAAATCCGTTGCGGTACTACTTGATTATCCCGTCGACCAATTTTGCCAAATTATATAAATCGCCAAATTATACAAATTGACATAATTTTTATTTTAAATAACGAAAAAACAAATAAATTAGTACAACATTAATAAAAATACAAATAAAACGTCGGAATAAAAATAACTTGATGACGTAGACACGCGTAACAACATTTCAAAATAAGCTAATATAAAAGGAATTAAGTAAACAGAGTCTTTGTCACCTGGTATTTTTTAACAAAGTGAAAAGACAGTTCTTTTAAATGAGACATTTTAAATTAATCGTTTTTAATCTGACGTAATTTTGACCAAACTATTCTTTCTCTTTTTAATATTCCCGTGAAAATACTTGTGTTAGAAATGAAATATTATTTGCGCTTTCCTAACAAAAATAGTTGAAAAGTATCCTCTTAAAATATCAAATAAATGTCTAGCGCAATTTCTAAATTTAAACCGTTTTGCAATATTATTTCGTGTTCATTTTATGTAATAACTGTAATGTGACGTAAATATGACGTAATTTCTCCTATTTAAGACTTCTAACGCATGTTAATAAATTTATTGTTTTACAAATTCCTTTCTCTCTTAAAATTCACGTGTAATTATAGTTTTTATGACGTAATTTTTAATAAGTTCCTGCTTTTTGTACATAATTATTTAATTCTATTTCCAAATGTTTTTTCTGTTTATAATAGGCACGTGTATAAATATTTTTTTTCTGAAGCAAACATTATTGTTTCCGCCGTTCATACAGTTGGCAACAGTTTAAATTAATATCACTTTCTAAAATCTGTTAAAAATATCTCTAGAAATGCTGAAAATCTGAATTTAAAATAGAAATAAAACCTCAAAAAATTAGTCAAAATAAAAAAATTAATGCAATCTGCACTCCGGCAAATTCTAACGCATAAAATGATCTAAAATGATTAAATTCCTATGAACAGTTTTTGCTCCTATAAAACTTTTTTAGTGGAACGATTTTGTCCAACTTTAGCATTAAATATCTCTTAAAAAAATTCTTCGATCTGAAAACTGTCTGCATCAGCCTGTTTATCAAACATTTCTGTATAATACTACCGATTTTCATATTTTTGTATGCATTATTTTTCTTAATATTAACGAAGAAAGACCTCCGGACACAAAAAATTCAAAACCGGCGGCGGCGGTGACAGCGGTAGTTACTTTTCTTTAGAATAGAGAGATACACTTGTCTGAGTTTATCAACCGATAACAACTTACAGACTTAATGTCATAGACTATATACACATAAAAACAGGTATTTTTATTTGAAATGTGTAATTTGTATGACAAGTGGGTGATTTTAGAAAATTACACACTTATTTGTGTATACATAGTTAAGTATAAAATATAATCACACACCAATTCTTTTAAATTCAGGCATTTTCTACGTTTACACACTGGTTTGTGTTTTTCAAGCGACAACAAATTACGCACATAGTATAATAACCTAAATACACATAAAAACAGGTAGAAGTTTGCAAAAAGTGCGTAATTTTCAAGGCAAATGTCTAATTTTAGAAATTTACACAGATATATGCTTAAACTTGACTAATTTACACATCTGGTTTCTAAAGTGTACGAAATAATTGTACTATAAGCAGCCATCACTAGTTATTAAAATAGTTAAAATAACAAAATTCTTTCCCATGTCAATTTTTACATGAATTTATCTTTTTTTATATATACTAATTTAAATTCATATTAATTATACAATTTATTCGATGAATTCTCGTTTTATATTTTGCATTATGAAACTAACATATTTGAAATCGCAATAAAATGACACAAATTATAAATTTTATGTCAATGGGATTTGTTTAATTTTCATTTTGTAACTACAGATATAAACGCTTGTAAATCATATTTATTTGTGAAATATGTTTTCATCTGGAAAGGCAACAAATAAATGTAGTAATCAGAAAACATAAAATATGTAAAATAGTTTTTTTGGAGTGTATTATATTTAAATTTTTACTATATTTAAATGTTCTAAAATATAAGTAGTTTATATTTATTTATAATATTGGATGTAATATACAGATGACAAGTCGGAAATTGTGCATCATACGTAGCAAATGAGGTGTGTTCGTACTAAAACTAGTTTTATAAATATTCATATCTTGGTGCAATTGCTATTGCACTCTAATGGAAAAATGTATGAATACAAAATTTATTACGATTATAAATAATAAATTCTGTAATATGGAAATAATAGGACTCCATCGTCAATAACCTAGAAACCTGCAACCTAGAATCATTACCTGCCATGGGATATCATTGAATTAATTACGTGTGATAAGATTTAATAGAATGAAGAAATTTTTTATTAATATCTTTTTAAGTTTTGATTAGATTTTCATAAAATTTGAAATGGCTCGACAAAATTCTGCTTGATAGGGTGCAATATGTTATCTATCACCGACCTTTAATTTCTCAACCGTTAGTCGTAGACATATAGTTCCTATTACAAAAACGTGTAAAATGATGTGAATATTCATGTTGTGGCATTGTATAAAGTAAAAAATCAATTTAATAAAAATTACGGAAACTAACTTTTTATATGGTACCCCAGTCCCTATAGTTATACAGTAGCCTCCCTCTTAACCGGCCTCCTCTTAACCGGAACTTCGCTTTAACCGGCCGACTTTTTTTCCCAATATCAGGCAAAATTCAGGGATTATGGCCTAGGGAACTCAGCTTACGCTTTCGAGTTAAAGTGCAATCCCGAGGGGAGGGAGGTAAAATTCAGAAAGGAGAACGTCGGTTTTAAATTACCTTCACCAGAGTTGAATTCAGCTTGTGGCCCGGGTGGGGTGGGGGGGGGGGAGATTCCCATCCTGGAACATTGAGATGCCCCCGGAAGATTTTAGATTTTGTGCTTTTAATGATCAAAAGTGCAATTTCCCCCCACTCGGAACTCTATAATGTCTGATCTATCTGAAAAGTGTTTTGCACAAACATTTAGAAAGCTTGAGGGATGCAAAGAAATCACCGTAGAAGATGTATAAGAGTTGTTTGAGTTTCATAAAGATCTCAAGTATGAAACATTTTTTGACGAGGACATAATTAGGACTGTAACTGATGTTGTTCAATACGAAGGCGATTTTAGTTGACACTGATAAAATTTCTCATACGGAAGGGATAAAATCATTACAGTTGGCGCTACGCTATGTTGAGTAGCGGCTAACAGCTTCCTCAGTTAAACATGATGAAGAGATGGAGAGATTATGCTGCAAAATGTCGGGCATCTTGCCTTCAACAGAAGAAGGTTCTTTATGGTTGATTAACTTAAATATACATAATGTAAAACAATTTCAACTTCTTAGAAAGGTGTGTGACACGATTTTCAACATTTCAATTTGTGTTAAATATATTTTATTATTTGTTGTCAGTGATAATTTTTCTTTCAATTCAATTAATTATAGCTAGTATTAATGTAACAAAATATAGAAAATATCTACAGTCGTGGAAAAAAAAAAAGTAAACACCCCCTACTAGCTCCGCAACAAATTATCGTAGAAGAAAGTTACTGGTACCGAACGATTTTAAATAAAGTCTACTTTTAAATGATGCATATAAAATTTGCTTAGGGGGCCATCTACATATTAAAACGAATAATAACTTCATTTTTTTCAATGGCAATACCCAATTCTGACAGCATAAATGAACTCTACACCCTTCAATTAGCCTAAAAACAAATTTTGATGCAATTCGTACCATAAGTTTCCGAGAAATTAATTATTTTAAAACGAGCGTATTTTAAGGGCTGTATCTAAATTGAAGTTGGGTTCTCGATTGCTAACTGAGAGAGCCGCCTTCTTGATCAAGGCACCTTAAGCAGTCAATGAAGTCTGTCAGATAACAAGGCAGCAGAAGAAATTTCAAAATATCTACTCACTTCTAGTATAGATGGCCCCTTAAAACATCATTTTGCCGTTTTTTAAGCATAATTTGAAAACTACTTGGAAGAAAAATGTGAAATTTGGGATTTTCATAAAGCAGGACTTAATAAATCTCAATCCATCAAAAAAATTGTAGGTTGCAATTCATAATTTTTTCGAATATTAATTTCATAATTCATATTTCATATCATAAAATTATAAAAAATGCAAATTCAGCGTATTTATGTTTGGGCACATTAGTTTTCTTTCTAAACAAAAAATTTGCACATTAGGAGCATAATTTCAGAAGATATAAATAAAAATATGAAAATGTAATTTAACCTTAGAAGCACTAAATTTTGAATGTTTATAATTCAAAAACTTATCATTCAAATGACTTGAAATTTGGTGTCTAGGCATATTTTGAACCGAAGATTTGAAATATCTCGTTAAAATTGGGTATTGCTATTGAAAAAAAATGAGGTTTGGTTTCGTTTTAATATGTAGATGACCCCCTAAGCAAATTTTATATACGTCATCTAAAAGTAGGTTTTATTTCAAATTGTTCGGCACCAGTAACTTCCGTTTACGATAATTTGTTGAAGAGTTAGTAGAGGGTGTTTACTTTTTTTTTTTCCACGACTGTACCTTTTTAAAACTACACAAATTGAAAACTAAATGCATCGTACGGGTTTAATTAATTAAATTACACAAATATTTATTATTATTTTTTTTTTACTTCTCCGCTTTAACCTGTTTTTCTCTTAACTGGCTAATCCTCGGTCCCGTTTAGGCCGGTTAAGCGGGAGGCTACTGTATTTAGTAAAAGTTTACTCATATCATTACAGATATAACACAAAAAGTTTGACATTTGTACTACAAAAATTGACCCAGTAATTAAATTTCAAAGTTTGAGATTTTTGCACTTGATTTTGTCTTTCATTGAGGGATCAGTTAAAAGATGAATTAAAGTAATTCGAGATCAAAATCAGAGTGCAATGTCCTTTGTACAGTGAAGCCACCTTTAGCCGGTATCACCAAATTGGGGAATCACCAAATAGGGTTATTTCACCTAAAAATTTTAGGTAACTTTTATGGGTCGATCAACACGAGGTGTGCACGAGGACAGTAAAAATCTTCGAATCATCTTTTATATGTGTCATTATATAGTTCCATTCGTATTTACTTTATCCTATCGAATACAGCGTTAGAATTGATTGAAACTCCCCCCCCCCCCCCCACACACACCTAAAAAAAAAAAATCACTGGTCTCAAGACCAGTAAGTATGAGAATTGACTGGTCCGCAAACATCATCACTGGTCCGCTTCATAAAATTTTATCAAATTCATTTAACCATTTTACTTACCCCCGTCCTCTCCAGTTAGAATATAAACCAAACTTACTTTGCAGTTATCCAAAATTTTTAGCATAATAAATTCTAAAATTATAATTTACTAAAACTTAAATAAACAACAGTACATAAAAAAACTATAAAAATATTTATTAGCTATTTTATTTCCGATTATTTCATCTGACTATAATGTTTAATGCATGTTTTATGATTTTTTTTTAATAAATAAAATTGTGTGATTTGCGTTTGGTTGCAGTTTTCTCAAGGCCTGCAAAGTTTACGTCCTGGAGGGAAAAAAATGTTCATGCTATGAATCAATTTACACTATCCTGGAGGGAAAAAAACAATTAGTGCTGAGATACAATTTTGGGTTGTGTCGGACCAGCGGACCACCAATGATTTCGAACGCGGGAATACAAATTTTAAAATGCGGTTGGTAAACAGGTAGTACTAGGCGTTTATATATTTAACATTTTGCTTATCACTTTTTTTCAAACAGTAATATTCTTTAAGAAATCTTCATAATTTTTAATAGAAATGTATTTCTACAGTCTATATGCCTAGTAGAAATCTACTAAATACATTATTGATGTAAATATTAGTACACAAACTAATAAATATAGTAATATTTTCCAAACATATCGTCGGAAGTCTAAGTGTAAAAGCAAATTGTTTCTTCCTTGACAAAACATAGTTAAAGCACCATTAAAAGTCTCTTTTAATCTATAAATAGCTATGGAGAAGTTTGCAATCCTCAAATATATTCTAAATTGCTAGTTTTTGTTTCATTTTATTAATAAAAATTTAAGGACTAAAAAGTTCAATTTATGTAAGATTAAAAATTGTGTTTAAATCTCAAATAATAAAGTCTTATTAGATTTTTCAATAGCAAAATAACTATTATATAAGTTCTCTAAATTTGAATTATGAAACGCCTAAGATGTTAAAGATAACATGAATGACAATTCCCTCCCAAATAACTTTCACGTGTGTATACAAGTAAATCGTCCAAGAGGTAACAAATATTTTAATCATTCCCTTACAGTCAAACACTAAACTTTAATGACAACCTACAAACGCCATATTGGTGCCATAAATTAAGTTTATTTGATCTATAAATTTCATGAAAATGTTTGCAAAATTTAATTAACGTTTGCGAGCTCAGTTTTGAAAATGTATTAAAGAAATACTATATCGTTCAGTAAATGATTATAAATGTTGTTTGTGTTTATGTGAACGTAGTCGCATGTACTTGTTTCAGAGATTGCTTGACATACAGAGTATATTTTCCCTACAATAATATGAATTTGAAAATTTTGGAAAATAAGAATGGTAGAAAATATAAATATGAAAGAGATACAATTTTAATATTACCAGTTGGATTCTTTTTCTCATATAAATAAAATAAGTGATCAAAACCATAACACTGAAATTGAATCTTCAAAATAAATATGGTATAGTTTTTTGGAAAATAATACTAATTAAGTTAAATATACATATATTTCAACGAATTACATATTTGAATATTCTGGCGTTCGTACACGGTTTAAAAGAAAAATATGTTTATTTCAAATAGGTTGTTGAAACGATTTCAAAAATGTTTTGTTAAAAATGATATTAAACTATTAAACAGTTTTGATCAGTGTAGCCAATTTAGTGGATACTTTAATGGCCGGACAGGAACATCCTGTGATTAAATAAGGCGAATAATACTATTCGTAAATAGTATTATTAATAATTCCACTTGAATGAGAAGTTTTGTTTTGAGTATTCTTTGAGGTGAAATTAAAGTTTCAACTTTATGTATTTTTAAAAATAATATTAGATTTCGTTAAAAAAATTCCCTTTCAAGAAAATTTATCAGCCAAATCGCTTGCATTTTTAGCGATTCTTCACTTAGTTAAATACTGTACAATTTTTGTGTACCTTAGATTTCAGATAACCCCATAACCAGAAATCTATTGGAGTAAGGTCGATGGTTCGTGGCGGTCACGAAACTTAAAAGTTACGGAAGATGACTCTATCACTAAAGTGCTGTTGCAGTTCTTAACCAACACATGTGGCGGCGTGTAGAGGAGCATCATTTTGCATACACAATGTCGTTAAGAGTGTTATCAAATCCAAAAGGCCAACTTTCTGACATAAGTTTTAATTAATTTTTGGTCGGAAATGCATGAAACTAGCTGGTGTCGTTGTTCAGGAACTGTGTCATTGAGCTGTTTTTTTTTTCATTACTTATTTATTTATTTATTTATTTATTTTTTTGCAAACGCAATAGATTTTTCGGAAAAGAGTGTCAAAGTGGGCTTTTTGAACCGAATTTCCGCACGAAAGAAGAAAGAGCACTCAAGATCGGGAGAAAAACGTGTTTGTCACGCGATCAAAAAGGCTTATAACTCAATAGGTAATTCATTGATCAAAAATTGGAAAAAAAACAGTTCAATTCCAAATCGTTTCCATGACTAGCCTTTCCAATTTTATACCTTTCCGTTAAAAAATGAATTTGTAAATGTGTCAAAACATTTTGGGCTTGTTGAGCAGAGCAGTTAAGAACAGCCTTAACGACATTTCGCCGCTGCAATTCTGCAATATTGTTGTAAATATAGCACTTTTGATAAAGCACGTTTCCATACATGTGGAAGTGACCTCATCGAAGAAGTACGAACCGATAACGAATGTGCTTGAAATAACGTACCACACAGTCACTTTAGCTTCGTGTAAAGGCGTTGCTGCGACATCGACATTGTGAGGATTTTCCTCAGCCTAGCGAACGCAGTTCTTGGATTTTACATTCCCCTTTAAAGAGAAATGTGCTTTATCCTTCCATAATATCCACAGTGGCCACCTGAAGTCGTCATCGTATCTGATGAAGAAATGATTCACAAATTCAAAACGATGTTGCTCGCCTCCAGGTTGCAACATCTGTACACGTTGGAATCGATAAGAAAACATCCTCAGAACAGAGCACAACATCTTGATGACTGTTGTTTTCGGTACATCTTATTTGCGGCCAACACTTCTTGCGGTATGCAATGGACCTGCAGTAATCGTATTATGCACTTCCGCAACAACTTCAACAGAGACAGATGGTCTTCCGGATCATAGATTATCATACAAAATTAGACACTTCTATAGAGCTTAATGGAATTCGATTACGATCACAGCGTCTGACAATGGGGAAGAAACACACCATTCCTGTAATAGTTTTATTACCGAGTATCTACCTTATTGTGATCTTTCTTTTTTTAATACTAGGGGGCTCGGCCCCCTACGAGCTACGCTCGCCAACCCCCGTCCAGACACCGCAGACTCGAAATGCACGCTAATGTGATCGGCTTTAAAAAGATATCGAAAGATTGAATTATAATTTTAAAAACAGTGGAGATCTCCCTATAAACGGATTTCTATTCATTTCTCTTTGATTGAGGAAATTTTAACGCCAAATCCGATGCTGTACTACTTGATCATCCCGTCGACTAATTTCGCCAAATTATATAAATCGCCAAACCACTCGCCAAGTTATACAAATTGACATAATTTTTTTTTTTAAATAACGAAAGAACAAATAAATTAGTGCAACATTAATAAAAAGACAAATAAAACGTAGAAATAAAAATAACTTGATGATGTAGACACGTGTAACAACATTTCAAAATAAGCTAATATAAAAGGAATTAAGTAAACAGAATCTTTGTCTCCCGGCATTTTTTAACAAAGCGAAAAGAAAGTTCTTTTAAATGAGACATTTTAAATTAATCGTTTTTAATCTGGCGTAATTTTGACCAAACTATTCTTTCTCTTTTTAATATTCACGTGAAAATACTTGTGTTAGAAATTAAATATTATTTGCGCTTTCCTAAGAAAAATAGTTGAAAAGTATCCTCTCAAAATATCAAATAAATGTCTAGCGCAATTTCTAAATTTAAACCGTTTTGCAATATTATTTTGTGTTCATTTTATGTAATAACTGTAATGTGGCGTAAATATGACGTAATTTCTCCTATTTAAGACTTCTAACGCATGTTAATAAATTTATTATTTTACAAATTCCGTTCTCTCTTAAAATTCACGTGTAATTATAGTTTTTATGACGTAATTTTTAATAAGTTCCTGCTTTTTGTACATAATTATTTAATTCTAATTCCAAATGTTTTTTTCTGTTTATAATAGTCACGTGTAAATAAATTTTTAATTTATTACACGTATAAATATATATTTTTTTTTTTTTGAAGCAAACATTATTGTTTCCGCTGTTTATACAGTTGGCAACAGTTTAAATTAATATCACTTTCTAAAATCTGTAAAAAATGTCTGTAGAAATGCTGAAAATTTTAATTTAAAATAGAAATAAAACCTCAAAAAATTAGCCAAATTAAAAAAAGAAATACAATCTGCACACCGAGAACTTCAAACGTATAAAATTATCTAAAAATGATTAAATTCCCATGAATAGTTTTTGCTATTATAAAACTTTTTTAGTGGAACGATTTTGTCCAACTTTAGCGTTAAATATTTCTTAAAATAATTCTTCGATTTGAAAACTGTCTGCATCAGCGTGTTTAGCAAACATTTCTGTATAATGCTACCGATTTTCATATTTTTGTATGCATTATTTTTCTTAATATTAACGAAGAAAGACCTCCGGTCGCAAAAAATTCAAAACCGGCGGCGGCGGCGGTGACAGCGGTAGTTACTTTTTTTTAGAATAGAGAGATTGCATGTTTACGTTTTCAATAGAATCTTACACTGATACATGAGGATAGAATAGATATTCTACTTTATAGATCTAATATCTATTCTATGTTCATGCACGGATATATGCATTTTTTTAACCTCATGAGTGAACGATTTAAATGCAACGAAAAACAAGGTAGAAATTTTGCCTTGAAAACTATATATCAAAAGCAATGGTGTAATAAAAAAATAAACGAAATATTGCACTCTGTACAAGTCCCAGAAAATTTCATAAATATTCTCATTTAGTAGGAAAATTTTTATAGCTGATGTTTTATTAATTAAGCAGTTTAACGTATCAATCTTTACAATATTTTTTTTAATTTTACGCTTTTTCACTTTCTTACAGATAAAATAAAAATATTGTTTTTAATGTAAATAACGTACAATCAATTCAATAATATTTATAATATATAAGAAATAATAATAAAATTACATATCGGCAAAAGTTCCTTTCGACCAATTTTTAGAATTATATAAATGTAAAAGTTAAAAATAAATAGAGGTACTGAAGTTACACACAATAAAATGTTATTCGATATGAATAAATTCACACTATACCTGAATTTGATTTTTTACAATTTAATCTCATAAACTTACATATTTACGTTCTTAATAGAATTTTTTAGGGCTTTTCTTTTATATTATTACTTATTATTCTCATTTTATAAGTTAAAGGTGAAAGATACAAGTACAATAATAAAAACAGCTAAATAAATAAAGCATAGATGCAATATCGACTTCCTCTACTTCGTTTTAGGAAAGAGTAGCTATTCAAAATATAGAGCGCAAACGTATTTCATCAACATAGGTAAATTTCGGAGGCTTGTTAATTTGTCCCCCTTGTCGGTAGTAGTACTGTTGCAATTACAGATTTTGCCATAAATGTTCCATCTTGTATGTTAATCTATGATCCGGATTACGGTCTATCGCATGTCTCTATCCAGTTTCTTAATTTTTTTTTACTAAATCACGTACTGTTTTTATAGAAAACTGGCATCGTCGTAGCTTATGATTTCGCCGATAAACTCACACTGATTCGACAGCATTTTTCATGTTCAGATAAAATGAATTTATCAATTCTCTAGTTGTTATCCTGTCAGTGTCATCTTGTTAACACGAAAACAAGATTGAAGACACAATCTACCCAGGCTGTTTATTAAAGTTATCCGCACGCATTTCTTTGCACATGGTGTTCTGTGATTGGTACTTCTGCTGTCTATCCGCGTGAATTGTGCAAAGTGCGTCAATGCACCTCCTTTATGTGTTGCCGTTGGTCCTTTATAATGCTCTCCTTTGAAAATGTTTTACGCCGGAAATTTTCGTCATACGGGTGCATATAGCTTTTTATATTATTTAGCAACCAATCTGACTTTCTGATGTTAGAATTGCGCCAAATGTTAAAAGAAAAATAAAGGCCCCCTATACTGAAAAGTAATATAATTCTATTTTATCCAATTACGTTTAAAAAAAAAAATCATATTATGTTTAGAATGCACCATTTAATAATATAGAACAAAATGTTTAAAGTTGTACACTAAATAATTTATTTAAACATTAAATATTTATTCGCGTTTAATAATATGAAGTGCTAGATAATAACTCACATAACTGAAATATTTTAATCTAGTATATAATATTCATCGTTAATACATATTTAATGTTTAAATAAATTATTTTGTGTAAAACTTTAAACATTTTGCTTAATTTTATTTTATACATAGCTATTTTATTTCTTAAACCTAAATATTCATAGCTAACACATAAAAGAAAAAAAATATCAGTATTTATTTAAATGTGTAATTAAAATATTGAATTTAGATTTCGTCATTTCATAATATACAAGTTCAAAAAATTATATAAAATATCAAAGGTTATTAATGACTAATAAATGTATACATACGTACAGAAGCAATTTCTAATGTTTTCTTTGGATATCGCAGTATTTTAAATATCTTTTAGTAAAGCATTTTTTTGGCTCAAACTGCATTATTAAATACGTGATGACATTAAACTTTAACAAAACATTGACATAAAAGTTAAATATTCGGTTTACATATTTTAATCTCAGTAACATCTCCTTACTACCACATTATTTCGATCTTACAGTTTAAATATCAATCTCCAAACCAATTCAAGACGAAACCTACTAAATTATGTACAGGAATAGCTAAAAAATGAATTATTCTGCCCATCTTTTCAATTATAATGAATCGATTGGCAAAGGAGACAGTATGCAAAAAAAGGACATACATATTTTATGTACTTACTTCGAAGGGGACAAGAAGAATTTATAAATAATTGAAGATCTTAGATCGTTTATATGGTATATCACGTTTTACTAATGCTTCTTTTTGAAACACATCAGATATTTTTATTACAAGATATTATGCATAAAAATAAACGTTGAAGAAAAGTGTTCGGTTAGATTAAATGTACAAATACAAGCAATTGTTTCTACACTTACACATACATATATGCTTATATCTACATTATGTGATTTTTTAGCCCCCGATGTGGTATTTCTATCGGGAAGGATTTAAAGTATCGTCTCTAAAAAATAACGCCCCGTTATTAAAGACAGCCATAAAACAAAGCAGCTGTATCATTGTACAGTTAAATAAGGATAATCTCTACTGCAATTTTTTAAACTTCTAAGCATCAGACATTTTAAATTTTTATACCACCGTATTGGGGAAAAAGTACTTTTAAATGCAATTTGTTTGAAAACTGCATCTCTATTTATTTTTGAGATATTAATTTTTTGCAGTTTAAAAAGTATTTCATTTATGTTGGCAATTGTTATTACGATTACATGTATTATACTCAGTGATACCTAAATAATACGACTCCATCTTAAATTGGGCGTAAACACCATGGCAACATAGAATCATTACCTATCATGGGATATTATTTAATTAATTACGTATATGATTTAATATTATGAAAAAAACATTTCCAAATATTTTTTTAAGTTTTGATTCGATTTTGATAAAATTTGAAATGACTCGACAAAATTCTGCAACAATTATACACTGTAAAAAAAACACGGACTGAAAAACGGAAATACTACTGGCAATCTAGACGCCAGTACTATTTTCGTTTTTTTTACGGGAATTTTTACCCATAAATTACAGAAAAAATTCCGTTTTTAATCAGAAAAACGGAAAGTTTTCTGTAATTTATGGGTATGAATTCCCGTAAAAAAACCGGAAACAGTACTGGCGTCTAGATTGCCAGTAGTATTTCCGTTTTTTAGTCCGTTTTTTTTTACAGTGTATGCATTAAATTTCAAACCATCAGGTTGTGTCGTTTTTGCGATGTTACATGCGGACAGACATAGAGACGGACGGACTAGACGACGACTATAGGTGCTACGTATTTATATAATTACGAACGTACCTAAAAAAATATGAAAACTGAACCCTCTTTCCAAGAGTTATGTGTGCACATACAAAGGAAATAACAACTATTCAAATGATTTGTACAACCTCCTTCGTTGAAAATCGTTTAAAAAAGAAACTTACATTCACTTTTTTTTTTTTTTTTTTTTTTTTTTTTGTGCAAACAAATTATCGTATCGTGAAAGAAGCATGGTTCATGGAAGCATTTATAAAAGGACGAGTAATGTAATCTTTGCTGCTAGCAATTTCTTCTGACGATGAAAAAATAAATGAGATTTTACTTAATGTTACTTCTTTATTGATATTATCTCTTTGATTGTTGATAGCTGCATAGTCAGCAGAATTTTTCGTATTTAATATTTTTACTTTCACATCACAAACTTTGAAAAATTATTTACACACAAAGAAGCATGGTTCATGGAAGTGTTCATAAAAGGACGAGTAATGTAATCTTTGCTGCTACTAATTTTCTTTTGACGATGAAAAATAAATGAAAAGTTATTTCATGTTAAATCTCAATCGATATTTTTTCCTTGCTACAATTTTTTATTGATATCTGCGTAGTCAGCAGAATTTTTCATATTTATGATTTTTATTTTTGAAATCACAAACTTTGAAAAATTATTTACACACAAAGAAGCGTGGTTCATAGAAGCGTTCATAAAAGGACGAGTAATATAATCTTTGCTGCTTGCAATTTTCTTTTGACGATAGAAAATAAATGATAATTTATTTCATGTTACATCTCTATCTATATTTTTTCTTTATCACAATTTTTGGATTGATATCATCGTAGTCAGCAGATTTTTTCATATTTATGACTTTTATTTTTGAAATCACAAACTTTGAAAAATTATTTACACAGGTTCATAGAAGTGTTCATAAAAGGACGAGTAATGTAATATTTGCTGCTACTAATTTTCTTTTGACGATAAAAAATAAATGTGAAGTTATTTCATGTTAAATCTCAGTCGATATTTTTTCTTTGCTACAATTTTGGATTGATATCTGCGTAGTCAGCAGAATTATTCATATTTAATATTTTTACTTTCAAATCACAAACTTTGAAAAATTATTTACACACAAAGAAGCATGGTTCATAGAAGTGTTCATAAAAGGACGAATAACGTAATCTTTGCCGATAGCAATTTTCTTTTGACGATCAAAAATAAATGAGAATTTATTTCATGTTACTTCTCTATCGATATTTTTTCTTTGTTACAATTTTTGGATCGATATCTGCGTAGTCAGCAGAATTATTCATATTTATTATTTTCATTTTTAAAATCACAAACTTTGAAAAATTATTTACACACTAGAAGCATGGTTCATAGAAGCGTTCATAAAAGGACGAATAATGTAATCTTTGCTGCTAGCAATTTTCTTTTGACGATCAAAAATAAATGGAAATTTATTTTATGTTACTTCTGTATCGATATTTTTTCTTTGTTACAATTTTTGTATTGATATCTGCATAGTCAGCAGAATTATTCATATTTATTATTTTCATTTTTAAAATCACAAACTTTGAAAAATTATTTTCACACATAAAATTTTCCTAACTTCTAATATAATTAAACTGAAGCAAACTGCTCACAAATATCTTATAAATTGTTCTTTCTGAAGTGAATGCTCAACGCTTGCTATAAATACAAAGCTTATTTTGCACCTTATGTGTGTTTTGAAAGGGTTATCATGTCAGTAAGTGCAGAAATTAGAAATTCAACTATCAGCACTAACATATTACAAGAATTATTACCACAACATATTGTGTGGATACTACTTTAAGAGACAATGTAATAAGAAGTATTGAAATTTTCTTAAAATAACCTCCGATATTAATTATTTTATACCAGTGTTTATGACTTGGTATTGAGGTTACTTGAACTATACTAAACATACGAAGAACATTATTTTCAAACCATGTAAACTCGAAGCCCATTTTCTTGATATAAGGTATTTGTAGAGATTAATACTCAAATATATATATTTATGAAAACACATAGAGTGTATTCTTAAATGTACTGATATTTTATAGAAAAAAAATAAACAATTTTTGTGGTCTAAAGTTTAATGATCACAAATAATACAAAAATTTTAAACCTCTTAAATAAAGCAGTTGAATTTTTATAAATGCATAAAATTACATTCAAAGTGAATAGAAATACATGCATTATGCAGAAATCCTTCACTTGTTTAAAAACTTTTATTTTTTGATATGATAAATTCTTATTTTTTCTGAACATTTTGATATAATCATTTCCTTAAAATTCCCATTAGAACAGAAGTTATGTCTTTTAGAATTATACCCCACACAGAGCAGAAACATCGTTTTCGAAAGTTTGAAGTCATTTTTCTTAAAATAAGTGTTTTGGGGATAACGCGCATGATATCTCAAAACCTTCTCAATATTTTTTCATTAATTTTTCAAAAGTTATGTTTGATGCTAGTCTGCATAAACCGAAGCTAAAATATTCTTTTTATTGTAAAAGAAAAAAAAATATATATATAGGTGATTATTTTATTGAAAATTTAAAAATTTTGTATTATCTCAGTTTGAAGACCCCTATAAATATTAATTCTGCATACAGTAATTTTTTAATATATTAAATGAAAGAACATACATCTTTAACCCCTATAAAAATTGTGTTTTAAAATCATATACTATTTAAGATAATAAATGCTGAAAATGGTAATTTTTTTTTTTTTAATTTTTAAGAGTCTTGAGTAGATTTAAAAGAGAAAATTATGACATATCTGTTTCATTACACTAAAAAATAACTATAAATAGGTGCATTATATATAAGAATCATTTAACTGGTGTAGATTTAAAATAGAAAATTATGACATGTCTCTTTTTAATTTACTTCCTTTAACTTCAATTGATATTTTCAGAAATTTGTAATTATTATTATTATTTTTTAATTTCGCAAACTACATGTAAAACACGCTTTTTTTTAACCTTAAACAAACAAACAAAAAAAAAACTATTTTTGACGAATAACGATAAGTTTCAGTTATTTTTGATATACGTATAAAGAAACAACAACAACAACAACAAAAAAAAACAATGCGTGTATTTTAAATCAGAGAATTAATATCTGTACAGTAATATCTCAAACATTAATAATCATCTATGAACTTATTTGTATATAAAATAGGTATTATAATTATCTAAAATGTGATATGTAGGTTTTAATGCGAATTTCAATAGTTAAAACTTTTAAACTACTAGAGATAAAACGCTTAGTACCTCACGCCTTAAAATTTAAAGAAAAACATATTCTCGACTGACAAAGTAAATGAGTTTTCACGGAAGGCAGTAAATTCTAATGCATTACTTCCCGCCTGATTTCAAGCATTTCTGACAACTATTATCACGCATTTGACTAAATAATGTTATTTAATGTATACAATTATCGCTTAAAGAGACTCCATTTTGCTATTTAATTTAAAATGCCGTTCACGTATCTGGATAAAAAATCATTCAAGTACTGGATAATTTATAAATTCTAATAGATAAATACAGTAATGTATCGTTGAAAAATTGTGATTGGGATTTGAATAATCTGTTTAAAATACTTTTGAATCCTTTAGTAAAAAAAAAAAAAAAAAAACTTAATATAAAATTACTAAAATCATTTTAGAAGGCTAATGAAAAGATTTGTTTTTTCAACAAAGATGAAAAATTAGAAAATATAAGAAAGGTCATGTATAACACTATCTTGTTCTAGTTTGTATGTAATCATCCTTTTCATAGTATTAATCATTGTCACATGGTTTTAACATTACAACAGTCCCACACTGTAAAAAAAAAAAAAAAAAAAAAAAAAAAAAAATCTGTAATACTACAAGAAAATCTCTTTGTCAACTGGGATTCCATGAACTTTTCTAGTAACCAGTACAGCTTCTTCTTAAGTAACATTACTACATTTAACATAATAAACAGCACATAGACTTCCTTAGTGAACATACTAAGAAATCGTTAGTAGCCATTACAGGTACTTTTTTAATATGCATACAAAGAAATGGTTAGTAGTATTACAGATCCTTCCCTTGTATCTTCACTAAGAAATTGTGTGAACTGAATTGTGTATAAAAGGTGAAAAAAGACGCTGGTGGCGCCATCTTTTGAGAACTTTGGAAGCACTTATATTTATTGGGGAGATCAATGTGGAGTTTTTTTTTCCTCTGCGGGGGACAAAACTCAGTATTATTAACCCACCACGAGATGAGACTTGGGAAACACCCTCTTTTAGATGAGTTTATTTTACGGAAGGTGTACAAGGCGATACTGGAGGGGGAAAATGACCCATCTGTTTCAGTTTGACCATTCCCTACTAAGAGCTAGGGGTTGCAATGAAGTAATTTTCGCGCCAATTTTAACTTGCTCATTCCTTGAAACCTGTTTTCCCTCTCTCGGTTGTTAGATGTGTTTATTCTCTCTCTCTGACGTTTAGTTTATCTTGCCATTTTTAAACTGTTTTTTTTTTCAAAACAATTTTTTTTAAATATTAAACATGTCCTCAAAAGGGAAAACAATTCATTCTAAAGAAAGAATGATTGTACATAAAGTACAGCACAAAATTAAAGAAAAAAAGTTCTGCCATCCTGAAACAGCAAGTCGCTTATAATTTTACATCAGGAGCTTCCAACCCCACCCCCTTTCCTTTTTTAAAGTGCATTTCTTAATTTAACTTACTTCATATAGATATTCTTCATTTTTAAAAACGGACTACAGATGCATGTATATTTTAATATTTCCGCTCGTAGATTTTTTTCTCTGTCCATCGAGCTAAAAATAAATTAAGAAAAAGGTCATAGTTGGATCATTAATTTGCCTTAAAATTTTTTAGTAATATATTATAAATTAAGCTGGTAAATTAAAAATAAAATCTTTAATTATTACTTTATTTTATTTTTTAAATTTTTCGTTGACTATTTTGTTAAATTATATCTTTATTGGTTATTAAAAGTATTTAAAAATACATTAAGATTTAAGACAATATAATTTAAAAGTCCAAAATATGATATTATTACCTTTACAAAAATACATTTCAAATGATTATTCTTAAAATGAAAGATGTGCTTAAATAAAGTAAATTAGTATTTCTTAAGTATTTCGCTATTACAAAAAGTCGAGATGTAATTCATTTATTGAAAAAGAAAAAATACTATTTTTTTACAAAATTTTTATTAAATTATACTTAAACAAAAATAATTAATTCTCTGTAGTACCCTAATAATTAAAAAGTAACATAGTTTATATAAATTTTTAACGCTTTTATGTAATTCCCCTTTAAAGTCAATAATATATATATAAAAAGCGCCAAAACCTCGCATATTTGGGAAATATGGCAACCTTTCCTTTTTCCTCTACGGCGCGGCGTAGAGAAGGAAAATCTACGCTCCGATTTGGAAGAAATGGGTTCGTCTTAGACTACGTCACGTATGATTGACAGGTCTCTTCTCGTCTTGGGTCTATAATATCTGGGGTTTAGGAACCGATCGTTCTACATATCTTGCTATTGGGTCCGTAGTTTCAAACGATTTTAAAGCGAGTAATGGGTGATGAAGCTGATTCTGCTATGTATTGATATTTTTATAGTACTGAGCGTAAATTTATTGATGCCATTATAATTCCTCCAAGATTCAATCAATAAGCTTAATTTTTTATTAGGTTTTTTTTATGGTGAATGGATGATTAGAATATGGCTTAATTAATATAATTATTTACTGGAATTTTCTTCTCTTAATGAATGGTTTGAATATGTTCTGAATTATTTGTTGCAGAAAAATAAACAATTTCGAAGTTTATTTTGGGTAGAATAAATTTCAGGTAAATTTAATTTCAGATGGGAGTTAAGATTTTATGACAGATTTTAGGGACAGAGAAGGACGCATCCCAGCAAAAAGTAAATTGCTGGCCAGCAGCAAGATAGGTGCTGGCAGTGATGGAGAAGTCTATTGGCCTACCATTGCATGACCACTGCTGGACAGTTTCAGTCAACTTTGCTGTTGGAAATCATCAGATAAAATTCTGGTAGGCTTCCGTTTTATCTCATGCGCTGGCCCACCACTACATGGAAGTGCACAAACTTTTGCAGTATTATTGCTGGAACCCTTACGCTAGGTGGCGTTGCGAATATCGAAGACATTGAGTATTTGAACACAAATCTGAAATAAATATCTTAACACATTTTAAGCTGCGAAGCTTTTTTTTTTTTTTTTTTTTTTTTTTTTTTTTTTTTTTTTTTTTTTTTACTGTAAATAATATAGCACCAGTGCCATCAACAAAATAAATAAGTAAATGAATAAATAAATAAATTCTTTATTTCAACGCACTTTTTTTTTTTTTTTTTTTTGCCTTAAATCTTGTTTTAGTAAGTTAGAAAGGATTTCAATTTTCATAATTTACACAGTTCAGAATCAATAATGAAAAAAAAAAAGCGTATAAAATATATAGGATTTTACAATGCAATAATTTCTATACCAGTTTAATGATTGGGAACGTAAATCACAAAAGAAACAAACTTGAAATATTGTAATGAGAAGTTGCAAACTACGAGCTGTCATAGCATACACTGAAAGTACTTGTTCATGTCCGATCACGAAAAGCAAACAACATCGAGCGCGGTCAGTACTTGGGAAGGTGACCACATGGAAAACTTTGCGAGTTTAAATATTTATATAGACACTTCTAGCGATATTTCTATAGCTTTTGGTGAAACTAGCTTATAGAAAAAAGAGCCATAATTCTATAATACTTTGCTTTTTATAGAATTATATAAGAAATTTTTGTAATGGAAAGTGCTGGGCCAGCAAAGGAATAGCAGTGGGATATGTGCTAGCACTGTAGAAAAAGTGCCGCATTAAAGTAATGTGATGACTTACCAATGCTGGCTTGATGTTGGCCATCACTGATGGGCCAGCTGCATTCCGCTCGGATACTTTTCGGCAGATTTAAGTAATGACACTATTGCACTTTACCGCTAATGGCAGTGCTGGCTGCCATCTTTTTACCAGCTGATGGCCCAATGTTTCTTTCTTTGCTGTGATGTACGATAAGCATTCAGTTTCATCTATTTTCTTTGAAATATTACTAGCAGTGATTGGTTACAGGTGATTTTCTAGTAACTTCTATAATATTTGTAATGTTACTAAGTATTTTTTGGCAAAATCATATACTTTTTTTACAGTGATATGTGAACACTAGTTACATGGGGGATGGCCATAATCGTATTTTATTTTATGAGTTCTGTATGTAGTTTGTATTTAATATAAGGCTCGATTTTAATAATAGGTTAGATATTACATTTTGCGAAATCATGTTTTTTTTTTTTAAAGACTAATTTAAATGCATTTAAAAAAGTAAAACAAAATAGGTAAAACGAGAGTTTCCAAAAAAATATTCTACGTGAAAAAGTAATATAGATGTCGTTGGTATGGTAAAATATGAAATGAAAATTTTTGTATTTCCTTTTTTATAATAAAAATCACCCCAATACGTTTTAGAAATGGAAAAAAAAAATCGAAAAGCACGGTGATAAAAATTGCATACTTTCATATAAAAAAAGCAAGGGAAGGAAATAAAAGATAACACATTTATGTCAAAATATTTGACAGGAGAAACACAAATGCAAACATCGTTGCCGTGGCAAAATATCAAGCGAAAAATTTTATGATGCAGTTTGGAAGCCAAAACTAACGAAAATAGTTTATAAGCATTAGTAACACATGGAAGTAACAAACAAGAACGAAAAATCATGCGCACGGATTAGACTATAAAACACTTTCCAACACATTCAGAATACTATAACAAAACATCACAGCTTACTAACAAGGAAGGTCTCCTTACCGAGAATACTCAGAACATTTTGAAAAAAAAAAAAAAAAAAAAAAAAAAAAAAAAAAAAAAAAAAAATTAAACTATTTATGTATGTCATAAATGATCAGTCAAATTTAGCGGCGGAAAAAAAATACTTTCGAGTATTTGGCGCCAAAAGATGAGAGCGTCACGATATTTGACGAGCAGTGCTTTTCTTCGTCGAAAGCAAACGATTTTATTGCAACTGAAAATTGTTTGTTAATTGATTTCTAGTATGCGTGGAAAAGTATTTAATGAATTTAAACATAAACAATAAGAGAGTTGAATAAATACATTTTTTCGTATTACATATTTATGTTGCTTGTTATTTAATTTTATTACTTTAAAAACAATTTCATCTATAAAAAATACCTTCATATATTTAAGCGTATTCCAAAATAAAGGCAAGATTCATATACCGGTTATTCATTTCAATATCAAAGAATTCGTCATTTCCATAACAACTAAACTGAATCGACAGTGCTGAACTGAACTTAATTTTGAGATATTGAAACAATTTTAATTTTGTTTTAATTCATAAAATTTGATAGTTAACTTTCATTATAAACATATATATAGAGAGGATACCGGGGAAGATGACTAGGTTAAATTTTTTTGTTGTTTATTAATTTATTTTTAAGTATAGTAAAATTAATTTTATATGAACTGTAAGAGTATTTCTTTGTATTATTAAATATATTACCATTTAATTTTTCAAATTAAAAAAATAAAAAATAATTTTATTTTTTCATAACATTAACAAATCGTCATCTTGCCCGAGTACTGGGGCAAGATGACTTTGGCCTTGGGGCAAGATGACAAAACTGAAAAAGTTTGAACTTATTTTATCTTTTGAATATGTTACATGGTTTAACAAATGATAATTGTGTTTTTACATCTTACAAAGTATCAAACTAAGAATAATGCATTGTAACGTAATGTTGAGATATTTAGTTGTGCAGCTAACAATAGTCACAAATAAATGTGCCATTTTCGAAATTGGAACATTCCTCATGCCACCACTCCGGGCATTTAAAGCACTGGATCCATTCTTCTGTTGGTGGGTCACAATATTCGTCGTCATAAGCAGGACATCTGAAAACACCATCCTTTGAAGTTGATACAAATGGACTGTTTGGCCTGTATTTAATAGACTTAGGCCTACAGGAACATAGTTTGAGTTTTTTTGCTCCCTTTTTAGCTTCTCGAGCTTCTTTTCTCTGTTTTTAAAACGCTCCTGTTCTTCCTTATGCTTTTCCATTTGTTCTAATATTTCTTTGATTGGTGTGCTTGTAAGAATGCTTGAGCTGAGTGTTTTGCTTCTTCTTTTTTTTCTCACATTGTGTTGCCTTAGGCAATGGTTTGAAATAATAATAAAGAAAAACACTAAGAGTCTTCTTTTGTGCATCGGAATCAGCATTTGCCATAAGTTCTGGTTCCTCTGAAGGGTTTATATGTTGGTTTTCTACTACCAGTGTCTGAGGATGACGAGCTCGTCATCTTGCCCCGAACTGCCTGTTTAAAAATATTCGTTTTCATTGCCATGAAGGAAGGCGATTAATTGACATTTATTCATGGTGATAGGTAGTATTTAAACTAAGTTACTCATAAATATTAAAGAGAAACGATATATCTTACCTGTATTTGTAGCAGAGCGTATTTACATATGCATAAAAGTTATAACGTGACAGCGGTAAACAATCAAAGCTTCACAACTAGCACAAAAATGGTGATTTCAGCGTCTCTATACTATTGTTTAACGAACGGCCGATAGGAGAGCCAGTAGTGTCCGGTTGATGCTGCCACCTAGTGGAAAACGGAAAAATTAAGACATTCGTCATCTTGCCCCGGTTTCCCCTATATACATGACAAAACTATAGTTAAATCAAATTAAAACTTGCAAAACTAAAGTTATTTACATTTAATTTATTTAAACAAGTTCAATATGAAACATTTTTATCTTAAAGAGTATTCCACATGAAAAAGCATTTTTCGAAAATTTCATCGCGAACCGATGATAAATCGCCAAATAAACGAAATTTTCATTATTTTTTTACGAACTCTCTGTGGAGGTTCCGCCAAAAATGTTTTTATAAACGTATATATCCACATGAGAAGAAACTCTGTAATTTTTTCAGATTTTCCTGAATATGTCCGTATGGAGACCTTCCTTTCAAAGTGAAAGATGAAATAAACAATTCAGTAACGTAATGTTAGGCAATGGTTAAGTTGGCCTAAGTTAGATTCAGTAACGTCCGTAAACAATCTAAATAAACAATTCAGAAAACGCATAGTGCATTTGAAAACCCAATTGCTGCTATTACTATGAATAGTCGGGAAAATATACGATTTTTTCGAGCACCCCATTTATATGATATATACAGGGTGGTTATAATTAAACTTCTCCTCTAAACAGCATCCTACAGCGCAAACGGGTGAGAGGAATGCAATGAAATTTGGTATATAGACTATACACGAGATGCGCTCACGGAATTTCGAAAAAAAAAAAATTAGTTCCAAAACGTCCACCAGATTTAATGTTTTAATATTTTATGATGTTAAATTTAATGTTTTTTCCGGAAAAAAAGATTAAATTTAACACAATAAATGACCAAAACGGAATACAAAAACAATATTAACAATCTAGAACAAGAATTATGAGTAATAAAATGTAAAACCGGCTGTTTTGGCCGATTACTGTGTTAAACTTAATGTTTTTTTTTTCGGTAAAAGCGCCATCTGGTGGACATTTTAGAACTATTTTTTTTTTCGAAATTCCTTGAGCGCATGTCGTGTATGGTCTATATACCGAATTTCATGCATTTCGTTCACCCGTTTACACTGTAGGATGCTGTTTATAGGGGAAGTTTAATTATAACCACCCTGTAGATATGTATTTATGCTACATACTATTCTAAAAGTTAGTCCAGTTAAACGCATAGAGCACAGCTGAAAATTTCCATTCAGCGATTTCAGCCAGTAAACGGAGACTGTCTAAAGCTTTTGTGAAGCCCTGCATGTGATTTATAGAAATTGTACACACTAAATAACATTTAAAAATATTAATAATTAAGTTTAAAAATGCATACCACAACTGAAAACTCACTTCCAGTAATTATTGTTCATAGGCTGCAGTAGTTCAATTATTGTTCATTTTGTTGTGTTGTCAAATACTTTTATGTGTCCCTGTAAATGAACAACTAAATCTATGCTCACCGTGTTCTATAGTAAGAAACTTGTGGTACACTTCAGTGATATATAACAATTTCAACATGTTTAAAATGTTGTAATATCGTTAAAATACACCGAAATTATTTTCACACATTGACCGTATTGTAAAGGAATACTTTTGAGTATCCCTGTTAATGAACCGCAAATGTTACACACTTAAATTTCAATACAAAACATACCATAGTAAACTCCAATAACATATATCGATTTCATGGCAATTTCACTATATTTACGCGAGTTAGAGAACGGACAGACGAACGGAATTCATAAATATTTACAACTATATTGAAAAGTGTTAAACAGTGGATATCTGTAAACGGCTTTACAGGTTTATCAAGAAAAAAAAAGAAAAACTGAGTAAATAAACAATTAAATTAAAAAAATCAAAAAACCCGACTGCGTAAAAAGCGAACTAATTAATTATTTCTCATCAGTGTGAAACTTTTTTTTTTCAATTCCTACTATTAGCTCACACTCTCGCTATATATATCTCTTTCAAATTTTCAATCGTTAATAAAATACTTATTATTCATCCAATCAAGCTCAAATAATTTTTTTTAACTTGTACTGGATGACACTTGATGTTAATCCAGTTTTTTCCAATATTAATTCATTAATTAATTTTAATTAATTAATTTTCAATAATCGAGAGAGCCCTTTTCTTGATCAAGGTATTTTAAGACGGAGAGAGCCCTGTTCTTGATCAAGGCGTTTTAAGTGCTACTCAAGAAGAAAGAAGAATGGGCGAAAAAAAAATTCTCTTATTGACCTAAGTAAGAATTGACTTAAAATATTTTTTTTCATATTACTTGTTTATATTACTTACCTATTTTTTTATTTACTTGTATGATTACTGTTAAGTTGTGTTTAATTGTTAGTTCCTATCTATAAACACTGTTTCGATGAGGTCTATAGATGTCTAGGATGGTTAGAGTTGCAGTAAAGCTAGAGATCCTCAATACATACACAACTTCCTGGTTGTATAATATATTTTAACGGAGCTTCTGACTGCAAAATAGTCAATGAAACATCGTCTTCATTTTGAAAGACCTATCCAATGATATGCCACTCAAAAGGGTGCGCAAATGTTTTTTTCGTCTCTACCGTCATTTTATATTTAACGGCCGCCATTTTGAATTTATAAAAACAAAACCTAGCCTATAACCACTGGGCTGTTAAGACGAATTGATAGAGACCTCATTCATTAAAATCCATTCAGCCGTTGGGATGCTTCGAGGGTATAAAGAAATCCACATGCACAGATTCGCGTGAAACACATAACCCTTCTTTTCAGTCGGGTAAAAAATGTATTATTGCATATTTCTTAACTTAAGATTTTTGCTGAAACTAAAATATATCCAGTATTACATACACTATAGTTTCTCGTTTCTCACGTTCATTTCAATTCAATCTAATTTTTCCTCAAATACCAGTATGTTTATATCTGGCTTTCTTAAAGGGTCTCAGGCCTCTTAAAGTTTTATAATTTTCGAAATTTTATTTTTTTTTTTTAGATGTTAAACTCCTATATTTTTTTAACATTTTAATGTAATTTTTTCCTTGAAATTCCTATTAGAACAGAAGTTGTGGCTTTTAGCTTCATACCCGTTCAATAGTTGAAGCGGCGTTTCCGAAACTTTGAAGTCATTTTTCTCCAAATGACGTTTTTGGGCATAAGGCGCACGATATCTAAAAAACTTCTGAATATTTTTTCATGAAATTTTCAAGACATATGTTTCATGTTAGTCTGTATAAACTGAACCTAAAATTTTCGTTTTATTATTAAAAAAAAGTTTTTATGTGATTATAGTATTGAAAATATTTAAATTTTGTATTAGCAAAATACAACTTTGTATTAAATATATAAAAATGCTTTAAATACAAATTTATTTAGGTTCAAGGTAATTGTTACAATCTGAAGTATAAGTAGGTACCAAAATTCTCATTCTAGTTGCATTATTTATTTTGTAATCGTGCGCGTAAGCTGTTGTGCCGATTTTATGCTCGTCAAATGTCTGACAGTTTGGATCCCCCTGTAAATGCTAATTCTGTATTTTGAAATTTTTTAAATACATGAAATGAAAGAACAAACTTATATATTTTATCCCAATTAAAATTGTATTTTAAAATCAAATATATTTTCAGATATTAAATGTTGAAAAATGTCCTTTTTTCTTTTTTTTTTCTTTTTATTTACTTGAAGCAAATACGGTTATTTTAATTTAGAAGTATTCATTTTGATAATTTTGCAGGAACATCCCAAATTGAACTTCTTACCGTATTACCGACCAACTTATCAAACTAAGGTAGTTTAATCATTACGAATAGCGCTGTAAATCAAATTTACATAAAGAGACTTCGAAAATGAACCTTTAGAAATGTACAATTTCATAATGGACTTTAATTCATTCAGTAAATATGAATGTTTAAATACTGAAGAGTTCAAGTTTTCATGGACAGTTGGTCGATTATGAAACTGCCAATTGGTCGATTATGAATATATCAAATATTGTAAAATAATTCTTATTGAATATAAAGTACAAAGTACTTAAATTGGAACTTAATTTATTTTCCAAAAAGTTTCGTATAACTAAATATATCGTCAATAACAAATAATTACACATGATAAAGACAATGTAATCCAAAATGTTCTGTGAAGTGTCTCGAGAGTAACATTAATTTTTTTTTTTTAAATGAGGCAGTTTTAGAATTTATTCATCTAATAATATACATGGTGTTTCTACGATAATGGAACAAACATTAAAGGAGAGTAAAATACACATAAAAAAGCTATTTTGATACAGCAATTTAGGGTCGGAAATGACAAGTTTTGTCGAGGAACAATAAATGCGGAGGAAAAGAAAACAAGTGTTTTAGTGACATAACAATTACAGTAAGTATTCAAATGTGTCACTGGCAGCATCTATCAAGTGACTGGCGTACCTTTTCGCACATTCCAAGTATTTACAAGTACATTCTAAGTAAATTTGCCGCAACGACTGAAATTCTTGCATTGAGATATTCATCAGAGGCAACTGGTGTCTCATAAATGATACATATGGAACTTTCGAAAGGGTACGCTAATCACTTGCTGGTCGCTTCCAGGTATGTACCGATGTTGATGGTGGCACCAGGGCCCTATTATGACTAATTAGGGGCCTGGGCAAAGATAAATTAGGGACCCCATTCGGATCGTTGCAACATTATTCAGCTAGAACTGATGATCCGTCATATGTGTAATGATTAAACAATATTTTCGCACATTGGATTTCAAATAGAAGAACATTCTTATCTCCATCAATTCTAAATTAAGTACCTTAATTAATAAAAAATAATCATTTTTTCTTAGTACAGAACAAAACTCTTTTATATAACTTTAGCAGCTTGTTATATTTAAGATGAATTTAATAACTTCAACTTATGGAAGTGTATCAAATGCTCTAGTATGTAAATATGAGCTAACCAAGTTACTTTTTATGTTTTTAAGTTTTACTACACAACATAATATCAAATCAAATAGATTCTACTTCACAAGTAGAAAGTGTTTTTTCAAAAAATCTAAAACGATGGCAATTTTGGATCTGTTTTTCATATTTAATTCAAAGTTAAAAGAAAAAACTTTGAATACGGAAAAAAAATTATTCCATGACAATTAGAACTGATTATTTTCAACCACTAAAATTTAGATATGATTTAAGTTAATTTTTTTAAAGGTGAAATTTGTATTTTGTATTGGAATTGAAAAAAATAAATAAATATTTTCTTAATTAATATATGGATTTGGGGGACCCTGGGCAAATTCCCGATTTGCCCATGCGATAATAAGGGCCTGGGTGGTACATTTGAGCACTTCTTATAAAGTTAAACGCTGGTTAACATTTCCTCCGCATTTCTTGTTTTTCGCCAAAATATTTCATTTGCGATCATATATTCTTATACAAAACATGTTTGTTTTAGCCAGCTGCACCACCCCTCAAAGTTTTTTCACCGTAGAAACACCCTGTACACATACTGAATAACTTCCGGTCTCATAATGACTTGATATGCAATTTTATGTCATTTAAACATGTCTTCAAGTTGCATTATATATTTAAGTAAACAACTTTAATAAAAAGGGCCTTCTATCTAGTAACCTAGATAATGATTTCAATAATTTCTATTTCAATGAATGAATAAACTACATCAAAATATTTCTAAATAATCAGGAATAATTTCTAAAAAGAATATTTCTTTTTAAAGCTCATACATTATGTTTGATAATCATGTAATTGTATCCCATAATCATGTAATCATATCTCACTTTAACTTCTCAGTAGATATCATTCTATTTAGAGAAAAGTTTTTCATTTATTCATGATGAAAATCCTTATAATATAAATTTGCATAAACTTTAAAAACTAATCGTAATAAATGTACATTTACTAAATAGGCATAAAGTCTTTGAATTTCTGAGAATTCGTATTATCTAGGGTGCCTCGATATAATAGTGGTGACATATGGGATATAAAATTTGATTGAATTAGATGTCTCTACACGAAAAAGAATCACCAATATTTTGGCGAGCTTTCATTTATCGTCAAGCTAATGCTCATTAGAGATGGGAAATATAGTTACTTTTGGTTAACAGGTTACATCGTTCCACACTGGTACATGTAACAGGTTACAACAATCCGTTATTTTTACAGCATATAACTAATCGTGTGTATTCGGTCAACGGATGTTTTAATTAGAAGGGATTTTAAATAAAATGTTTGGAGTAATTTTTTGACATAATTATAAAAGGCTGTTTTCTATTGAGATGAATCAAAATTAGTTTGTCATTAAAAACCTAATTTTTGCAAAATAAAAACTTACCTAGTCATGATACTTTGAATTTCATGCATTTTTAGCGATTTCTGACACTAAAAATATGTTTTTCCATTTATGGTGATTAAAATATTGAAAATTCATAAAATTCTAAGTATCATAACTCAGTAAGTTTTGACCGTAAAAGAATACATTTTTGCTGTTTTACTTGTTAGAACATGGAAAAAAGTTTTCTAAATAAAACTTATAGGATAGAGGAATTATATAAAATTTGTAATTTCTTATCTATTTGAAAAGTAATTATTGTAATGTAAATCGATTTTTATGTGATGCAGAACAAATTGCAATTGGAACTATACCTTTAACTCTAAAAGATTCTCTAAAGAAACTCTACCAAACTCTAAAAGATTAGGCCGACGGGCGCTATTGGGATCGAACACAGCACCTCCCGCCCTACCAGCTTCGAGAGCAGAACCTCTCGGCCATTGGTGGGGCTTTTCAATAATGGACTGGGGAATTTCATAAATCTTTTCATTGAGTGAGTAATGATTTTTGCAATTTTTTTCACGCTACCAATTCTCGAGTTTTGCAATATTTTATTTCTACTGATCGGGGAAATGTGCGGGAGCTTCCTTGCGATCGATTTGCAAAACTCGTGCGATTTTTTTTCATATTGTCGATGGATGAATTTCGCAGATTTTCACTACGTCCGATCGAAGAATTTCATTATTTCTCTTACTTTTTGAACTTTTTTAATATTTTCATCCTTTTAGATTGGATTTTTTTACAGAGCCCCCGATAAATGTCATTTATAATATATAAAAATTTCATAGAGAAGTGAGGGTGTATTCCAGGTGGTGCAACCCCCACTTTTCAAAATTTTGCCGACATCCCTCATGTAACTTGTTAGAAAGGCCCCATCACCACTTATTTATGTTATGCACATCCGGCTTTCCTCACCCGCTTTGCCCGCCCCCCCCCCCCTCCAAGGGGAACTTTTCTAAATTTTGCCAACATGCCTTGTAACATATTGTTGGAAAGGCCTGTGAGCACTTATTCATGTTGTGCACATCCGGTTTCCCCCCCCTAGGGGCCACTTTTCTAAATTTTGCAGTCACCCATCATGTGACATATTCTAGGAAAGGCCTAATACCACTTATTCATGTTATGCACATCTGGTTTCTCCCCCCCCACTTTGCTCCCCCCTAAGGGGGCACTTTTCTAAATTTTGCTGACGCCCCTCGTGTGACCCATCGCTGGAAAGGCCAATGACTACTTATTAAGTTATGCACATTTGGCTTTCCTCCCCACACTTTGCCCCCTCCAAGGGGGGACACTTTTCTAAATTTTGCAGTCACCCATCATGTGACATATTGTTGGAAAGGTCTAATACCACTTATTCATGTTATGCACATCCGGCTTCCCTCACCCCACTTTGCCTCCCCCCAAGGGGGGCACATTTCTAAATTTTGAAGTCACCCATCATGTGACATATTGTTGGAAAGGCCTAATACCACTTATTCATGTTATGCACATCTGGCTTCCCTCACCTGACTTTGCCCCCCCCAAGGGGGGCACTTTTCTAAAGTTTGCAGTCACCCATCATGTAACATATTGTTGGAAAGGCCTAATACCACTTATTCATGTTATGCACATCCGGTTCTCCCCCCCACTTTGCTCCCCCCTGAGGGGGCACTTTTCTAAATTTTGCCGACACCCCTCGTGTGACCCATTGCTGGAAAGGCCAATGGCTACTTATTCAAGTTATGCACATTTGGCTTTCCTCCCCACACTTCCCCCCCCAAGGGGGGCACTTTTCTAAATTTTGCAGTCACCCATTATGTGACATACTGTTGGAAAGGCCTAATACCACTTATTCATGTTATGCACATCCAACTTCCCTCACCCCACTTTGCCCCCCCCCCAAGGGGGGCACTTTTCTAAATTTTGCAGTCACCCATCATGTAACATATTGTTGGAAAGGCCTAATACCACTTATTCATGTTATGCACATCCGTCTTCCTTCCCCCCACTTTGCCCCCTCCAACGGGGCACTTTTTCTAAATTTTGGAGTCACCCATCATGTGGCATTTTGTTGGAAAAGCCTAATACGACTTATTTATGTTATGCACATCCGGCATTTCTCCTCATATTTTCTAATAAATTTTTAAAAGGCTACACTCAAACTGCAAAAAAAATGTAGTTGGGAGACTGCGGTGATTTGGCACAAATCCCTGCAGTTTTTTTGAAGTCGACATAACTATAAATTTACTGCGGTTAGTGTGTAGTTATCAACTACACATTTACTGCGGTTAATTTATAGTTATGTCGACTTCAAAAACACTGCAGGGATTTGTGCCAAATCACCGCAGTCTTCCAACTACATTTTTTTAAAAGTTTCACTGCAGTTCATTTTTAGCTGGGATCCCTTAAAAAAACTCCATGAGTACGTAGTAAAAACTCTTTAAATAATCAAAACTCTTTAAATATTCAAATAAACCGCTAATGCAAAACGCTCCGTTCTTTCCAAAAACATGAAGAGTAAATAAAAACTCTTAGTCAAATGTCATTTCACTACGACAAAATTACCCATTTAGATAAATTATCCTCCAGCGTATATTTTAATTTAAAAGACTATTGTACCAAATGTTTCGAAATAAGCAAATGTTACATTGACCGCAGAAAATTTTAACAGATAAATAATTGCAAACATGTTCTATTATCTCTCTTTATTCAAAAGCTTATTAAGTGATAAAAGAACATTTTATATGTTAAGAACTACATTTACTGATGGCGTGACTCAGAATGAATTAAGGATTTATCTGTGGTTGGTTTCAGCTGCTTTCAGTTGAAATCAATTGAAGTTTTAATGAACCCGTTTTAATGCGCAATTGAAAAAATATAAATTCATGGATTTTATTTGAATGTAGCTAAAGAATGTTTTATTATTTTTGAAAATAGATTTTCTATTCAAAATCGAGAATTAAAATTTTAAGAATGTATTTTACTTAAATATTGCGAAAAGGTACTTTTTATAAATTTAATGAATCTGAACTCCTGTTTCACCGCATTTTTTTAAAAAGAGGGGGGGGGGGTAATCAATGTTTTTATCATCTACATAACATAAATGAAATATATTTCAAAATTCAACAAAAACCACTCGTTGAAAATTAGAAGCAATCCCCCTCCCCCCCCCCAAAAAAAAAAAAGAAAAGCACGAAAATATATTTTTAGTTGAAAAGAAATTGCTCAGATCAAAAATTAGACAAAACTTTGATGGGTTTTATAAGTCAAACTTGACTTTTTATTATGGAAATGCTAAATGAAGACAATATATACTATTCATGAGTACAAAACATGTCAAGCATGAGCTTTTTTCTTAGACATTTTCAGATATTTTCCTGATTTACTATTTGTGCCAGTGTTTGGTTTATGCTCGAATTTGCGCCATCAGAATCGGTGAAATTGTGTGATGATGCTGATGACCCAGCACCAGGCAACAAGCCGAAAAAGCGTTTAATTAGTGCTGCAAGTCATTACTATTCATGCATTAGGGATTGGTGAAATACAAAATAAATTTTTAGCACCATACACCTAGCAGAGTTACCTAACTAGAGGGTGGTGATGGGTCAAATTAGGGGCGCACGTCTGAAAAGAAACGATTGAGGACGTTTTTTGTTAATATTGTTCTATTTTAAAGGCACGAAATTTAATTCTTGATTAAGGCAAATGAATAAAAACGCTACCATTTAAAACCATATGTTATTTAACTAACAGGGACTTTTCGGTAACATAATAATTCAATATTAGGTTCCAGCATGGTAACAGGGTTTTTTATCCTAATACGTTAAATAATGCCCATCCCTAATGCTCATTAACTTTCCCATTCGTATAATTCAACTTGTCCAAGCGAATATCGCCAAGTCTGGAACGTACGTTTGCAATAGTCTGGACAAAAAATCTGTCTAATCAGAGTTTGAGCATCTTCCGTGCGCCACTCTAATATAGAGGCACCCTATAGTATACAAATGTAAATAAATTCCATGTATTCTTTTGAACAATACGGTTTATAATGGGCGAGTCCAGAGGAGTCACCGGTTAGTGACCGGTGAGATCGGTTAGTCACCAAGGCGTTCAGTGCTGCTAACCGGGTTGCAACCACTGTCGTTCAGCGCAAGTAACCAAAGTGACCAGTGAGAGACCGAACTAACCGAAGAAAATTCTTGGTTAGTTGGGTCACGTGATCGGTTACATGAAAGTTTATTTACATTTGCATCGTACATGATGAAACAATAATAAAAGAATAATTACGGCAACGTAATACAGATGGCGCCAATAGTAAGTAACACCAGTGCCGTCCAGTAGGTCTGTCGACCGGTTAGAGACCGGTCACTTACCATGACGTCACGTAACCAATCTCACCGGTGACTTTGGTGAGGTCTGCTGGACTCGCCCAATATGAATTTGACTATACAGGTTGCCCATAATTAATCGACCCTATTTTGAAGTAGTCTACAGATTGAACTATTGTTCAAAAAATTGTGGAATTTTCTAAAAGACGTGATAAAGGGATGGGAATTTGTTTAAGCTAAATAAATAAATAAATTAATTAATTAATTAATAAAGTTCAAAATTTCGCCACCAGAGGGCGATTTCTAATAAATTACACGTTTAGCACTACGATTGTTTAGAAAGTTTATTTACAGGGTGTCCACAATTAAACGACCCTATTTTAAAGTTGTCTACAGACGAAACTATTGTTCACATTGTTGTAAAATTTTGTGAAGGACATAATAAAAGTATGGGGATTTGTTTGAGCGAAAAAAAGAATAGAAGGCCATTTTTTTTTAACGAATTACACATTTAGCATGCATTATTACAGTTTAACAAATTTTGTTATAACCAACATGTTCCACGTGACGGTCATCATTTTCTGATAATACCTGGTATTGTAAGATAGCATGTACCACAGTTCACCGCAGTGTGCTCCGGGAATTGCTAGTAAGATCTCATGAAATAACCTGATTCTAATGAATTCACTTAGAAATTTTATTTATTAACTTAACCTGATTCTAATAATAGCAAGTTAATAAATAAGATTTCTAAACTATCGAAATGTTAAATGTGTAATTTATCATAATCTTCCCCTGGTTGCGAAATTTTGAAATAATTTTTGATTTTGATTTTGATTTTTTTTTTTTTTTTTTTATTTAAACAAATTCCATTCCTTTAATATGACTTTCACAAAATTTCACAACCCAATGAACAATATTTTTTTCTGTATACAACTTTAAAGTAGGGTCGTTTAATTATGGACACCCTGTATTCAAAAGCATTTGAATCAAGAAATGTAAGCATGGTAAATATATAGTAATATTATAAAGAGGTAAAAATTGTTTATTTGTAGGAAGTAAGCTCTGCACTGTTAAAAATTTTGCAGCATTCTGGCAGGTCATTCGACCGTTTTTTGAAAAAACGGTTTCATAACCATAATTTAACTATATTCTGACCATAAAATGACCAATAATATGGTCAGAATAGTGTTAAATTACGATTGTGTAACTGTTTTCGGAAAAAACGGTCAAATGACCTGCCAGAATGCTGCAAATTTTTAACAGTGTGGAACTACCGAACCGATTCCAAAAGTAATGGTATCAAAATGATGGTGTTAGTCCAACTTAGAACATAGGCTATATTTTATGTCGGTGCCACTACCCCAAACGGGGTGCAGGACCAAAAAACGTTCTAAAAATGCGATTTTTGCGTTACTAAAGGGCCTAGAAATATGAAATTTGGAATATTAATTACTTAAAGGATGTAAATGACGTCTAAGAACAGTTCTTAAACAATTCGAAATTTAAAAAGGGTGAAAATGCACAAAAGCGTTCTAAAAAACGTTCTAAATGGTAGTTTCTACATAATCTCAGGAAATACCGAACCGATTTAAAAACTATTGGTGTCAAAATGATGGTAACGACGCTTGGTCCAAGATAGGCTATATTTTATGTCGGTGCCACTACCCCAAACGGGGGTGCAGGAGCAAAAAACGTTCTAAAAATGCTATTTTTGCGTTACTGAAGGGTCTAGAAATATGACATTTGAAATATTAGCTACTTATTAGATATAAAGGATTTCTAAGAACAGTTATTGAACAATTCGAAATTTAAAAGGGGTGAAAATGCACGAAAAGCTTTCTAAAAACGTTCTACATGGTGATTTCCACACAATCTCAGGAAATACCGAACCGATTTAAAAAATAATGGTGTCAAAATGACGGTGACAACCCTTGCTCTTACATAGGCTATATTTTATGTCGGTGCCACTACCCTAAAGGGGGTGCAGGAGCAAAAAACGTTCTAAAAATGTAATTTTTGCGTTACTGAAGGGCCTAGAAATATGACATTTGAAATATTAGCTACTTATTAGATATAAAGGATTTCTAAGAACAGTTATTAAACAATTCCAAATTTAAAAGGGGTGAAAATGTGCGAAAAGCGTTCTAAAAAACATTCTACATGGTGGTTTCCACACAATCTCAGGATATATCAAACCGATTTAAAAAAAAGTCCTTCCGGCCAGTGCCGGGAGGAAGAGGTAGCTTTCAAATTCCTTATTTTAAAAATGCCAACTTATATTATTCAAACACAAGAAGCTCAATTTAGTGGAAACCGAATATAGGAGATTCAATACTAATTTTTATCAATACTAAATCATTATGAATGAGAATTTCGCGAAATTAGTCAGTTTTATCCAAGCTGCTTTTATTTAAAGTAACTTATATTTGGCTGATATGTTGATGTATACTATCCACATGCCTTCTTACATGGAAATAAGCGAATACGTGTGTTATCGCGTGACAAATACAAGATCGTTTCAAAATGTTAGCCATACTAGAAATTCAAAGTGCTATAATCCAACCATTTTTTAAGATATAAACAAAAGAACAAATTTTCAGAAACAAAATCTGCTCCGGAATCTTTGTATCAACGCCAAACACATAAAAAAATATTTTTCATTTTCCAAGTTTTTAATACCTCATTTTAAATTTTAAATTTAATTTTTATTAAATGGCAACCCTTTTGAAACAAGATGGCGAATGAAGCTGGCCAACGAACTCAGTCGAGACATTGGTATGTACTATGTACAGACCATGTAACATCCAAATTGGTTCATAAATACGCTTGTTATCGCGTGACAAAAATCAGGTCGTTTTAAAATGTCAGCCAGAATAGAAATTCAAAATGCTATAACTCAGCCATTTTTTTAGATATGGACGAAACAAAAACTGTTCCGGAATCTTTGTATTAAGATCAAACACATACAAAAAAAAAAATCTTTTTCATTTTCTAATTTTTTGGTATCTTATTTTAAATTTTAAATTTTTTAAATTTTCTTAAATGGCCGCCATTTTGAAACAAGATGGCGGATGAAGCTGGCCAACGAATTCGGTCGAGATATTTGTATGTACTATGTACACACCAAGGTACATCCAAATCGATTCATAAATACTCCTGTTATCACGTGACAAATATCAGGATGTTTCAAAATATCAGCCACGCTAGAAATTCAAAATGCTATAACTCAGCCATTTTTTAAGATATAGACGAAACAAAAACTGCTCCCGAATCTTTGTATCAAGGTCAAATACATAAAAAAAAAATATTTTTTCAATTTTCAATTTTTTGGTACCACATTTCAAATTTAAATTAAAAAAAAATTTAAATGGCCTCCATTTTTAAACAAGATGGCGGATGAAGCTGGCCAACGAACTCGGTCGAGACATTGGTATGTACTATGTACAAACGAAGTTACATCCAAATCGGTTCATAAATACGCTTTTTATCGCGTGACAAATTTCAGGACGTTTCAAAATGTCAGCCACGCTAGAAATTGAAAATGCTATAACTCAGCCATTTTTTAAGATATAGATGAAACAAAAACTGCTACGGAATCTTTGTATAAAGGTCAAATACATAAGAAAAAAATATTTTTCCATTTTCAATTCTTTGGTACCATATTTCAAATTTAAATTTTTTTTAAATTTTTTAAATGGCCGCCATTTTGAAACAAAATGGCGGATGAAGCTGGCCAACGAACTCGGTCGAGACATTGGTATGTACTATGTACATACCGAATTACATCCAAATCGGTTCATAAATTCGAGAGTTACAGTATGACAAAGGTCAGATATATATATATATATATATGGATATATATATATATATATATATATATATATATATATATATATATCAACTTTTGAACGGAGGGTGGTTTCGGGGTCTGGGGGTCATGATCGATGAAAATATACCAAAATTTTTTGAAATCGCTTTCCTCCGAACGGCTGCAATAGGTAGCTTTTTGTAATGAAAGCTACCTAATAAAGGCGTCAAAATGATGGTGACAACCCTTGCTCCAACATAGGCTATATTTTATGTCGGTGCCACTACCACAAAGAGAGTGCAGGAGAAAAACGTTCTAAATTGCGGTTTTTGCGTTACGGAAGGGCCTAGAATAGTGAAATTTGGAATGGTAGTTAGTTATAAGATATCAATTATCTCTAAGGACATTTCCTAAAAAAATCGGAATTTAAAAAGGGGGGGAAATGCGCGAAAAGCGTTCTAAAAACGTTCTAAATTGCGATTTCCAATCTCAGGAAATACCAAAGCTATTTCAGAAGTAATGGTTTCAAATCAATGGTGACAGCCCCTGCTATAACATAGGTTACATTTTATGTTGCTGTCACTACCATCTGAGGGTTGCAAAAGTAAAATATGTTCTAATTTGTTTTTTGGACAACTGAGGGGTCTAACACTTTGAAGTATGGTATGGAATTTACTTACAAGATGCAGCTGCTTACTAAGAACAGTCGAAAGAAAATTGCATATTTAAAAAGATGAAGTGGGCGAAAAGCGTTATAAATTACAATTTCTATGCAATCTTATCAAATACCAAACCGATTAAAAAAATAATAATGACAAAATTTTTTTTTAGAACCTGCTCAAACATAAGCTATATTTTATGTCTGTGCCACTACCACCAGAGGATTGCAGGAGCTAAAAATTTTGTAATTTGCGATTCCTGTGATACTGAAAAGGCTAGAAACTTTAAATATGGCATGGTAGTTACTTATAAAATATAAATGCCCTCGAAGGACAGTCGAAAATAAATTCGAATTAAAAATGGGTGAAGCGAAGGGGAGGTGCGAAAAGCATTCTAAAAAAGGCCTAAATTACGATTTTTATGCAATTTCAGGGAATATAAACCGATTATAAAAGTAATAGTGTCGAATCCATAGTCTTATCCATAGATCTTCATATATTTTATATCTTTCAATTTCAGAGATTTCATTACTCCTACAATACTTGACGTCTCTAAATGCTAAAACTTTTATAATAGGGATTTTGTTGCTAATTGAACAATTTGAATCAAATTGCGTATACTGACTCGTTGAAGTTAATATTATGTAGACTAAAATTGAAATTAATTCAAAATGAACGTCATTTTTGCTTTGAACAAGGACGTACAAAAATGGTAACTTACCATTAACCTCACTCTCGAGAGTAAATTCTAAAAGACATAGTTTATCTAAATGGCAAGATGTGAATTTCCATATCATTTACTTTACACATCATTTGAACTTGCAATAACTATTTAATAAACATTAGAAACAATAGCTCTCTACCTTGTAGTCTGGGTAATGTGTTGGATAATTTCTATTTCAATGAATGCTTAAAACATCTCAAAATTTTTCTAAGCAATACACAATAGTTTCGAGAAATAAATAATAATTCTACATGATATCTGTTATTTTTAATAATTGTGTGCACTCTCAGAAATAGAATTCTCACTTTTGACGATTTAGCAATCCTCAAGCTGTATTTCGTCGTTTTTGACGATCATTTCCTATCACCATCACGTGACTTTTAAGGAAAGGTAAACTCTCAGATATTTGACGAAAGTTTTTCCTCAATCACGGTCAGACTCAATGCATTTTAAGGAAACCGCTGCTGTACCTCCTCAAATCCTGCGATTTTAGCAAGCGGATATTTGCTTGTTTGTATTAGTCCCGTAATAATTTATTTTTAAAACAGCACTTTTTAGTGCTTTTCAGAAAATACTAAAATATAGGTAGTTATTGTTTCTTCATAAGTTATTTTTTTTAGCTGTTAAAATTTTTAGGAATGCTTATTATTATTATTATTATTATTATTACTTATGTTGTTGTTCGTTATGTTTTAATTCGAAAAGAATATATTCCCTGTGTTCAAAAACATCCAAAAAGAAAATTTAATCAATAAAATTTCAAAGATCCGGGATATCTTTTTTTAAAATTTATTTAAGAAGTATATTCTGTTTTCAATCAGATTAAAAATAAACATAATTGATCCCTCTCCCTTTTATAAACAGTAAAGTGTTAAAATCTTATCCACCTATTCAAAGTTATAAAATCTCACGTAATATGCACTTCACAGTTCGTTATTTGTGTACAACAAATTAACCAGACCATATTCTAACCATTCATTGAGCAAAGAAAATTACACTAATAAATGATTTAATCAAGCCATATTGTAATTATTCGTTGACCATGAGAAAAACATAATAATAAATTAGCCTTCCTAAAACTTTCAGCACCGATAAAATTACAATCTATTTTATAAAAATATAATCACGCGGCAGCTTTCATTACATCATTCTAAAAGCACATTCAGACAAGTCCCCAATATCCTGATCGGTAGAGCAAGTGTCTCCCACCCCAAAAGCCCGCGGGTTCAAATCACGCCAATGAAAACGGGAAGTGATTTTTTTCTTCCCTTGGTAGAGGAGCTTCCAAACTGTTCAATAGATGGCGCCACCAGCCCTTTTTTGACGAAACTTTTGAGGAAATTTATATCGTCAAACAAGTGAAGAAAGTAATTTCATCAATTTGACGAAATATTTGTTCGGAGCATATTCCAGGAAACCGTTTCGTCAAAAACAAAGAAAATTTCGTGAAATCTGAGTATTCATTTCTGAGTGCGTGATCATATTCAAGTTTATCATCTCAGAAGATTCCATTCTACTTAGAAAACTGTCTGGGGTTTATTCATTATGAAGAGCAATTTAAACTTACGTAGTCTTTCAAAACAAATCGCAACAAATATACATGTAGATAATGGAGTTAAATTCATTCAGTGAATTTGCATTCTTATGTACTGAAAACATAGAGTTTTCGCGAATTGGTATTCTCATGTGTGATACGTTTTATTATAAGTATCTGAATACATATGAGAGAATCAATTCTTAGATGAAATATTAAGTTAAATTTAATTAGAAAGTATAAAATTTCGAATCGCTTGCTAATTCAAAAGCATCTGATTTTCTTGAGTGATTTTTAGATTTCTGAGAAAAAAGGTGTTTTTTATTAATTTTCATAGAATATTCTTACATTTGTAGTAATACATGTTTGAAATTTTTTCAAATAATTAACAAATTGACTTTCAAATTGAGTTTTTATTTTTTCTATCAGTAATTCTATAAATTTTTAAGACAATTTCATATTTGCCTTATAAGACATGGATATTCAAAAACGAAGTTTCCAAACGGCTAGATATGCATTCGGAAGTCTTCTAGATGTTGTGTTGAGATGCCTTAACTATATAAATAAATAAATATATGTATATATATATATATATATATATATACAGGGTGTAGACGAATTCGACAGACCACTTCGGAGTTCTGATTGTAGTCATCAAGAGAATGAAAAATTGCCGTAGAACATGGGATCTCAAACCACTTAGTACGTCACAAATACAAGGTGTTTCACCGTAACTGAACTTGGGTTGGCGATTATAACTATGAGAAAATGCAGTCATTGCAATGAAAATGCTACGATATGTACCTTGTTTTGAGTGAAATGTTATAACATCATTAAAAGTTGTGGTAAAACAGGCAATTTAAAGGACAATACCGTACAACTGGTAATCACAATCCAGAATGTAGAGCGTCAAGTGCATCATACTGCTAGCATGTATAATGGAAAATTATACCATATTTGTTTTATCTTATCACATTTACAATAAACAGATGAATGTCTGTTAAAAATTGTATTTTAATACACTTCAGTTTTCTGAAAGTTATTATCGTCAATCCAAATTGAGTTACGCCGTACCCCGACCGTGGAAACCCCGTATTTTTTGTAAAATTACGAGGTTTGCCACCTCATGTTATATGGTAATTTTTTATCCTCTTGATACCTACTATCAATCTTTCGGATTTGTTGGTTCAATTCGGCAGCACCATGTATATGCCTTTCCATCTCCCTTTAACCCTTTATCTACTGAATTATGAATTCATGAGAATTTTATCTTCTAAAGCATTTTTCATGAATTGTTTAAACAAAATTAGAAGATTTACATAATCATTTAATAAATTTTAGAAGGATTTTAGAAGCATTGTTGGATTTAGAAGGATTAATTAAATTTTAATTTTTAGGGATTTTGTGCAATATTTATAACCCTACTCAAATCTTTTATTTTGAATATTTTTCTTAGCATTTTACAGAATCAGGAAATGTGCAAATATAATGTTCTTACAATGGAAATATAGAAATACTTCCGAATTGGAAAATTCCTCCCCCCTCCCCCTCAGCGCTAGAAAGCTGAAAAGTCGCAAAGGCAAAAGAAATCGTCCTTTTAAAAATATTTTTGTTTTGTGTAACCAATAATGCTTTTGGAACAAGATAAAGTAATGTATCTATAACTCATTCTAAATAGTATTGCTACTATTCGATGTATTAAAGGAATTTTATAACAGTTTATTTTAATGGTACTTATAAGTACTGTCAGTAGATAAAGGGTTAATAAATGTCACCAAAACTTCTGTGAGAATGGATACAATCACCAGATGAAATTAATTTTGTAAAATGTGTGAGCTTTTCTCTAGACCTAAATATATCCTATCTAATTTAGATACGTTATTTTTCATATTTTTTTATAATATCTGTGTTTAAATTCTCAGAAAGATATCGCCAAACTTTTCTAACAAATTATTCAGAAAAATGTTTGTGGTTCATTCTTTATGCATAACGGTATAATTCAAATGTAAATAAAGCGACTTCGAAAATTAATCTTAATGAAAGCACTATTAGATAATGAAATATAATTAATTCAGTTCATATTATTCAATGCATGTTTAAATACGAAAGACTGTTATTCACGTGTGCCAAATGGTTCGTTAAAAGCTTTTCTATGCATCAACTATAGTAAATGAATTTCGTTTCAGATATTTGTGACGAAAATCTAATTGTAAAACAGGTATTTGATAATAATTATTTTATGAAAAATAACAGATATTTTTATCAATATGTAGACAGGTGAATGACTAGGTAAGATAAATGAAAGAATGGGTGTAGAATAGATGTATAATGTGCGTGTGGGTTTTAAATATTGTACACAGATACACACGCACACAGATATGTATATATATATATGTATTATTCTTGTACAATTGTAATAACTTCTGTATTTTCTCTTACATCAGCTACCAAATATTTATCACTTAGTGGTTGGATCAGTTAGATCTCAAATTCCCTTCGCAAATATTAAATCATTATGTAAAATTATAGCAATAAAAAAATAAAAGATAATTCAACGAATAAACTTTTTTAGATAACTTATGAAAAACGTTCTTGAATTGGACATAGAACTAATAATTTTTTCAATCAATGAAATTTCACATTTTACTAAATTTTTATTAAATGAGGAATACTTAAACCATTCCATCTACTGAATATAATAAAATAGATAAAATGAAAAGATGGATAAATCATAAAAATAAAATAGAAAAGTCAACTGAAAATTTAAGATTATTTATTTATAAATGTAAATGCATATGCAACATATTTCTTAGATTAATTCTTGTTTAAATCCTCTTTACACAATCATTTGAAAAATATCTTGCATTCTATTTTTTTTTATTGATTATTAACCAATCTGCATGCTTGATAATATAAAATGAAACATATCTTCTTTTACTAAAGACATTTTTTTTTTTTTTTTTTTTTTTTTTTTTTTTTTTTTTTTACTGTAGATATCATATAATTTATTGTAAACTCCACAGAATACATAAGAAATGATGCGGAAAGTTTCCGAAAAGTTTCCTTTCTACTTTGAATTTTTATAGCCTCATTGCTTCAACGCGCACATATAGGTACAGGACTTTTCAGGATAAAATTATATCACATCGATTATTTTGCCGGAAAATATTTCAACACCATTTGAAATTTTGTTGTTTCTTATTAGTGGCTTTTTTCTCAGAGTAACACATTTACTTTTATTTATATTCTAAATATTTAAAACCTAACTGACTCACCCGGCGTGACCCAGGCCCGTCAGTTTTTCCAAACGAACCATTGATGTTTAGATCCTAGATTCATGTAAAAGTTTTCAAAAAAATGAATCTCTCAAAATGAACCTCTGAGATTTGCCCCCTCCACCTTCGGAAGCGGACACTATCTTGCTACGAAGTGTGCTTCAAACATTTTTCTAAATGAATCTCCGTCACGAGTCTGCCTACTGTACCGTAGAGCACACGTGCTTTTCACGCGCGGGAAAATTTGAAGAGAAATGTAAGCTCAGTTAAAAGAAACAAATTCCACTGAAATCGGGCACAAAGAACACGAAATAAGATTGCGCACTATGGCGGTAGAAAGTGGATCTTAAAACTGAAAGGAAATCGAAAACCAAATTAGATGAGACAAATGCCGTTCAAATCGGTCTAATAGAACCTGAGATAAGAATGAGGACTCCTGCCTGTGATAAGTGGAACTAAAAATTGTAAGACAATAAAAAAAAAAAGTTGAATGCGTCAGGATCTGTTAAAATTTTGCCCATAGGACAGTGATGAGAATTCTGGTGGTGGTAGATGGAACTGAAAACTGTAAAAAAATCGAGAGCCAAGTTGCATAAGCCAAACACGGTTCAAATCTGACCCATTAATGCTGAGAAAAGAATGCACCTCCTGGCCGTGATAGGTAGAACTGGAAATTGTCAGATAATCTTAAGCTAAGTTGGATGTATAAATTTCCATTGAAATCGGACAGATAGAACCCTAGAAAAGATCGCACATTTAATGTTCCAAAATAGTGATACCTGAAGTCTATATTTACGAAAACATATTTTTTAATTGAAATGAAGGGGGAGAAACAATTATGGACAATCTCTTAATTCATATCAAGGAACTTTTGCCTCAGAACATACTAATAATCTTTGATTTAGTTGATAAAAAAGCATTTCTCAACGTTTCATAATTAATATCTTTTGATATTCAAATTAGATAGAATGTTGGATTATATGCTGAATCGGATCTCTTTTTTGTTCAGTTTTTAATGAACACTTGCCCTTGCCTGATTCTTTCTCCGAATTTTTGTACCATCGCAGCCAGTGTTTTACAAAGATTAAGAAAAATTAAGGATCGAAAGTTAAAAATATGGATATTCGAATGTAAAAAATAAAATATACATTTCCTCTGAAATTTTCAAATCGAAATCTTGATTAGTTTTCTTAATTTCTGCCAGTTAGTGATAATTGGACTTATTTTCAATTTTCACTTGTAAATCAAACCCAACAGACTCTTTGCCGTTTCTGAAAAAAAAAAAAAATGCTTTTTGGTGAATCTTTTTATGAGTTTTTAAATAATATATTGATTAATGACAATGATCTAAAAAATGTTTTTTTGTTTTTGTTTTTTAAATAAACGATATATTTTAATAATAATTTGGGTTCTCAAAATATGAATTAATCATTAAAGTTTTAATGTTAGCTCTCGTTGTAAAAATAGAAATGGATTATTTGAGCAGCCCTGTATAAGATATATACATTTGTATCTATAAACTAAATGCATGAAAAAATAATTAGTTCAGCCAGCAAATACATACAAGTATTAGGGAATTTCCGCTAACAAAGAGACTTGTTCGTGTATTCTTTTGTGCACCCCTGTATACGAGGTATCGAATTTATATACAGCGAGGAACATCCAAAAATTTAGTTAAATTTAAAAGCGCATACCGAAATTGAAAATTTTCATATTTCAAAAGCAAAATGCCTTAAAATAATTGTACCAAATTCTTAAGATAACTAAGCAAATTTCAATTCAAATATTTCCATACATAAATATAAGAATTTATAGTAGGATGACATAAAAATAGGAAAGAAAATATAATTTTATGACTTAATTTTCTTAAAAAAAAATAAAGATACATACCTATATTCACCATCTATATAATCTATCCTTTGTGCCAGCCCTCAAAATTTAAAGGAATTTGCATTTGACAAAGTAGTGTGATAAATTACGTTTATTTGTTCCATAAATTTCCTGAAAATGTCTGCAAAATTTAATATCGTTTAGTTTCGTTGAGAGCAATTTCGAAAAGTTTTCCGAGAAAGACAGTTTCAACATAGATTTGCCAGTAAACGTTGTTAAGATATGTTTAAAAATTTGTATCGATAATTTGAGTTCGCTTATGAAGAAACGAATATTTGTTTTACAAAAGTATGACATAGAAAATGGAGATATCGCAAATTTTAAATGAAGAAATTAGATAAATTTAATGTTACCAATTCCAGTCTTCTTGTGATTACAGAAAATAGGGGGGGGGGGGGGGGGAAATCAGATTCCAATGTAAAAAGATTTTTTAGAATTCACCTAAAAAGCACAAATAAAATACACTAAAATTGCCTGCAGGTGCTATACATATAATATAAAATTGTATAAAATACTACATTAAAGTACCTTAAAAATCTATTAAAAATCCTTTAAAAATCCGAAATGTTTGCAGCGAATTCACAGGGCCATCTTCAGTGGTTATTTAAATGTAGAAGGTGCTGAGGATTGGCTGAAAATGTTTTGGATTTTCAGCTGTTTTTAAGGTATTTTTCAGGTTCTTATTTTAATGTATTTTAAATAATTTTAAATTATATATATTCACCTGCAAGCCATTTTAGTCCATTTTATTTCTGCTTTTTATGAAAATTTTAATTATTTACTCAAGGTGAATTTAGCACTAGAATTTTAGCTTTCTTTAAAGAAAATTTTTATTAAAATATTGAATTTACCTTTAATTAAATAATTCTTTAATTACGATGTATATTAATTTAATACAGTCATTCAGGGTAACTTTGAACCATGGGTTGTAACTTTGCACCACCTCCCAATTTTCAATTTTTTTGACTCCAAAAGACTAAATAAACTCCAGAACTGAGCTTTGTTGGCAAGGTTCTGAACTGGGATTTCTACACCTTATTTTAGAAAATAAATTAGCAGCATTATGCACTATTAATTGCATCATCTAACCATTTTTGTGAAGTACTGTTTTCAAGCTAATTTTGAGTGCTGTTTTGAAGTTGCTGTAATCCAATTAAATTTTCATAGCAAGTAACAATATACCCATTTATCAGACATATTATTGACTAAATTTTGTAAATGTGATAATATTTTGTGATTATTTGTTTATTAATAGTTAATAAAATGTAAAATAAGAAGGCACTAACATTTTATCACAATTTCAGGGTAACTTTGAGCCGGCTCAAAGTTATACTGATGTTTATAATTTACTGATTATAGGTGCTACTGTAAAAAATTTACCATATTTGCACGTATATTTTATATAAATGCCGCAAGCGAACATTAGACATAACATATAAATATTTTCAGAAATGTGTGTAAAATACATACAATTCATTTAAAAGCTTTTTTCGGGGCGGAGCTACTCAAATTTGACATTTCATACATTCGACATTTTTTATTCTTGTTTGAATAATACTAGTACTAGTATGTGTTACTGTAACTATGAATATATTATTCAGATAAAACATTGAAAATTGTTTTCAACTGCATTTTTTATGTTTTATATGGACAATAAACAGGTATTTTTTTATTTCTAAATATTCATTGTTCTCTTCTTCCACTTTTCTAATGCCTGATATTTGTTGTGAAACTTTGATACATTATACAATTCTTGTGATGTTGGGAAATGTAAATTCAGAGTATTTACATATCTGTAAACATTTTTTGGGGTTTAAATTTGTCCTAACTATAATACTTTTTTTATAATGAATTATTTTAGATAATATTTATTATATGGTGTAAAGTTACCCTAAATGGCTAGGTAACTTTGAACCAGGCTAAAAATTCATTTTTTTAACCATTTGGAAAAATGGTTATTGGCCTCGTCAAGGTAGGAAATCAAAAGCATATCTGAAGCTTTTTATTGGTTTAATATGCATTTTATTAGTTTTCTGATTGGTCTATACACTAGCCTTTACTTTCAACAGAGATGGATACTTCTGTTGCCACTATGACAAAAAAGTAATAAAAACTACAAAAAAATTAATAACTCAAACAAAATTGAGATACAGGTTTCAAACAAATTACATTTAAAAGTACATTTTTTTCTCTATACGGCGGTGTAAAAAGTAATATTATCGGATGTTTAGAAGTTTAAGAATGAAATTTCATTTAAAATGGGTCGTCAGATTTCCAAGAAATCTGACGATGGAAAAGCCTTTTCTCGAACAGCCAATGAAATGCATGGATAATACGTAAGTTTCAGGAAATTTGACGGATCGCAGTTGATTTTTGTCGCTTGCAATTTGTACGTGTAGTAACACTATTAATGTTTAATACATGGCGTACGTAATGTATGATCAACTCCGTGCGATTTTTTATGTCTTAAATTTTAGTCTTTGAAAAAATCATTTTCCAAATGGTCGTTGTAATTTGTTAAATTGCATTTATTTGTTTTTTTTTATTGCTTTTATCCTTATTTTTCCTTAATTTTTTATAGTCAAACAATAACTTAGGGTCATTTCTTCTCTTTTATGCCCCTAGTTGCAACAACATTCTTAAAATTAGAGTGTGGCATATGAAAATAGAGAAAATGTGGATCCCGGAATGTTACCCGGAATGACTGTATTTTATGTTATTAGGAAAACTCTCTAAAAATTAGAATACTAATTATTATGAAATTAATAATTTTTTTTTTTATTTCTCAACGAAATATTTAATACGAATTATAAGAATATAAATTATTAAATCAAATTCATTAAAGTAATCGTAAAAGATTCATTTTTGTTTTCCAACTGAGTGAAAATATCCAGCCGGAAATTCGTATACAGACCGTTTGGGTTTAGCTGCCAATTGCTTACTAACCAAATTTCCAACTATTTGATGTATTTTTAAGGGGGTAGGATACCTTTGAACACGTCAAAAAAGTAAACTATATCACTATGTTCCAAACTTCAAAACTTGTGTAAAAAGTCAAAAATAAAAATCAAACTTAATTTAAATGTAAAGCTCATATTTAAATTTATATTTAAATATATATACATATATATACTTGTAAACTCATAAATAAATATTGAAATGATAAGTTTAAAAATATATGATAATAAGAGAAAAAAATCTTGCGCGCATGATAAAATTTGAAAATATGCATATAAAGAGGAAATTTCGGTGAAAATAAATACATAATAGTGTTATCTTTATACTAAAAGTGGAATATTTGAAAAAAAAAATATATTGGCTAAATTAAAAAATTAACAGAAAATAAAAAAAAATTCATTTAAAAAAAATATTTTCAAAGTAAAAAAAAACAGAAAAAAGTAAAATAATACATTTTTCTGGTTTTAAGTTGTAGATAATACAGAAATGAATATGTTTTGAAAATTTCTTTTGATTGCCATGCATAGTTTTTTAGTAACAATGCGCGCAACTTCAAAATTCATCATTTTGAATAAACGCAACGCAAAGTTTAATTATCCTATGTAGGTTTAATATATAGTCTTAATAAAACTGCCATAATTGGTAAACTAATGGAAAATTTTTAATGCGATTTTTTGCATGTTGTTCAGAAATGATTACGTAATCAAAATATGTATTAAAAATTTTTCGAAAATTTTGTAGGTTTAAAGGTATCCTACCCCCTTTGCACAAAAATGTCTGCAGCACAACCCTCCATGATCTCCACTTATCAGATATTCAAGAGCTTCATTGACTTTTCGGACGACTTTTATCTTTTAAGGGGGGAAAATAATATTAAACTTTTTAAATAGTCATGTTTTTCGTCTATTATTAAATAATGATACGTTAAAAAATTTCAAATGAAAAATTATGATGAATCTCGAATTAGAACAGTTTTTATGGTAAAATATGTGGAGTGACACCTATCCAAAATTAAGATAAACTTAAAATTTACCCTTTATATACTGAATTATGAATTCATGAACATTTTGTCTTCTAAAGCATTTTTCGCGAATTTTTGTAACTACATTACAAGATTTAGATAATTATTTAATAAATTTTAGAAAGATTTTAGAAAGATTCAAGGATGTAGAAGGATTAATTGAATTTGAATTTATAGGGATTTTGAGCAATACTTATAAACCCACTCAAAAATTTTATTTTAAATATTTTTCTTAGTATTCTGTTGAATTAGAAAAAGAAAATGTACAACTATAAATGATCGTACAATAGAAATATATAGATATTTCCGAATTACCCCCCCCCCCCCCTCAACGCCAAGAAAGCTCAAATTACGCAAAAGCAAAAAAAAAAAAAATAAATCATCCTTTTAAAAATATTTTTGTTTTGTGTAACCAATAATGCTTTTGGAACAAGAATGCGTATAATGCATAAGATCTATAACTCATTCTAAACTGTATCACTACTAATCGATGTATTAAATGAATTTTATGACAAGTTATTTTAATGGTACTTATAAGTACCGTCAGTAGATAAAGGGTTAAAGGGTTTTTCCCAAAACAGACATTTTTGACATTGCGCACGTTATACATCGAAAACTAAATAACATAGAAACATAATATTTTGTATTATATTAATTTTATATTGTTTTATAACCTCTACCTATTTTTAAGCATGTACCTGTAATACACTCATTTATTTTTTAATGTTTAGTGAAATTTTATCATAGATTTTGTATTTTATTGTTTAATTGCCGGAAAAAATAATTTCCTCAGTAAATTTGATTATTATTTTATGTTTAAGTTAAAGCACAATATTTTACGAATGTTTATATGTAACATTAACTGGATATCTCGAATATGTTTTTAATAACCCTGCGCACAACGCATGTATTTTAAATCCCCTTTTTGAAAAATTGTGTGTCTTAATTAAACTAATTTCTAATTATTTTTCATTAAAAGTATTTAAAGGAATATGTAAAGAAAGATTTCAACAATTTATACAAAAAATGTTTTTTTCGAATAAATTTTTACAGCATTTTTTTCCATATTTACAAGAAGAAAGTATTGGATTCGTGAAAATTTTCAAATTCTAGTTTCCGTCGGATTTAGATGTTTTCGGGTCAGAATTCCCGAAAAACATGTTTTTACAAAATGTCTGTGAGTCTGTCTGTCTGTGTGTTTGTGTGTGACACAAATTTTGTGGGCCCTCTATCTCAAGACTTAATGCACGGAATTTAATGAAAATTTATAATTAGTTAGTCCCTTATATAAAATGGTGCTGATTCGTTTTTGGTGCAAATCGCTCAGCAGGTGGCACTGCTATGCAGTTTTATTTTACGGTTCCTCAATGGCTCTATCTCAAGAACTAGTAAACAGATTTTCATGAATATTCAGATTGAGTTAGTTCTTGATATGAGTTGATGTTTACTCTGTTTTGGTGTAATTCGCTCAGCAGGTGGCACTGCTGCACATATTTTCTCCTGATTTCCGAAATCTTCCTATCTTAAGAACTAATGCGTGGATTTTCATAACACTTCAGATTCCATTAGTCCTGGATATGAGTTGGCACTGGCTACGTTTTGGTGTAAATCGCACAAGAGGTGGCACTGCTATGCTGCATTTTTTTCTGATTCCCGCAATAGTTTTATCTCAGGAAAAAATGAACGGATTTTAATCAAACTTCAGATTCAGTTATCGAGTTGGCTTAATTTCTTTCTTATTGGGTTTTGGTATATATCGCCCGACAGGTGGCGATGCTTTGCAGAATTTTTTTACGATTTCTGCCATAGCTCTACTAAAAAACTAATGCTTGGATTTTCACGAAACTTCAGATTCAGTTAGAAGTTGACAAATGTTGTGGCTGATTAGATTCTGGTGTAAATCCTTTAACCGGTGAAAAAAAGATTGTTTCTATAATTGACTCTTCGTAGTTGAAAATAGATTGACATTGGTGACTGGTGCTTTGTAGTTTATGATGAAAACTTATGGCCAGGTATTATTGAAAAAATCAGAATTGATAATGGTGAACAAATATTTTCTATAATTTTTTTACTCCTAAGGGAGACATTGATTTTAACAGGTTTCGTTATTCATATGAAAAACACACCACAAATTTAAAATATTTTATTGAAATCGCCATTGCCACCTCACCCTGTAACATCAAAAGGAGGTTTTTTTTTTTTTTTTTTTTTTTTTTTTTTTTTTTTTTTAATAAAGAAATTATAGATATGTGCATTAAAAAAATGGCAGTATAACTTGTTTTCTGAGAAAATAAAAAGAATAAATTATATGTTGGATACTTCTAATATTGTGTAATGAAATATACAGTAGAGTCCAGATTATACGAGTCCTGCTTAACCGAGTTTCCGCTTTAACGGAGCTATTTTCTTCTGATGGACTGGTGGCTTCTATTATTATGAAACAGCCTTTAAAAATATATGGCCATTTTTTTCCCCATTCTTACCAGAAAATCAGAGTTCTAACTTTTTACTGCTGCTCTTCATCCTCACCTAACGCTTCATTTATAATGGTTGTTTCATAACAATAGAAGCCATCAGAAGAAACTGAAGTAATGGAAATGCTGGGGGCGACACTAAATTCTGAAAAAGCAGAATTCATGTTCTCTAGTCTTTTTCTTGTCGTTGCGTAAAAATACAAACACAAAGAAAAACTTATTGCGAGACAGACCTCCAGCCAATCGACTAACGTGGTTAAATATTTTAACCGCGTATGAAAACAAGACTACAACTAGAAAACAGGAATTCTGCTTTTTCAGAATTTAGTGTCGCCCCGATGAAAAAAAAATATATGTATATATAAAGAGTACAAAACATATTTCAATTTCAAGACTTAAAGCACACACTTTTATTTTATGTAAAATGACGTCATTCGCATCCGCTTAAGAATTCCGCATAAGATCCGCTTAAGACCGCTTAAGATCCACTCTTAAACATCTACAGTAAATCATGCATAAGGATGTCACTATCACAAAATAATACACAAATGCAGCAAAAAGATGCCGCCATTAAAGAAGTTGGACAAAAAAAACCGACTATCTAATGATTCATAGGCATTCATTTCTTTGTAACATTAGTATAGACGATTTCAGTCATGACGTTTTGGTTGGAAACTGACTCCAAACAAACGGTTGCTATGTTGTATTTTCTATTTTGATTGCGTGTTGCAGCTATATCTTATATCTATATCTCACATCTAAGTGTTTTAATACTTGATATGTACTGGTAACATTTTCCACAATTTATTTTTAATCATGTATTTAAAAAGAAATGACGCATAACAACCGTTTGTTTGAAGTCAGTTTCCAACCAAAACGTCATGACTGACGTCACACTGAAAGCAATACTTAAAATCAAGTATAGGTTATAATAGATCCATGTTTTAACATAAATTATTCGTTTATATTTTTTCAAAATAGCACGTATTTTAATTATATTTTCTTTCGGTTGTTATGAGGAAATGGCAACAAAAACATATAATTGTTATTTTTCAACTATTTTTCCTTTCCTTTCTATATAAATGGAGTACTTGATTTGCCAAAATTAAACAAATGATGCTGAAAACTACAAAAAAATTAATATTTCAAAAATGAATGGAGATACAGTTTTCAAACAAATTGCATTTAAAAGTACTTTTTTTTCCCAATACGACGGTATAAAAATTGAAAATGTGCGATGCTTAGAAATTTAAAAAAAAAATGCTATAGAGCATTTAATCGTAATATGATGCATCTGCTTTGTTTATTGCTGGCTTCTGTAAGGTAACGTTATTTTTTGGAGACAAAATAAGCTGGGAGAAAGAAATAGCATACCCTACAGCGGGCTAATCAGATACACAAAAACCCATAATAATTTTAGAACGTACAAAAGGAAAATCTAGTCTCATGATACAAAAAGTATATTTCTGTACCTTGGAACAAAAAGGTCCAATGTCCATTTTTCTCAAATGGCAGAAAACTCAATTTAAGTTTGACACATTACATTAACAGTAAGTAACATTAACCCCGACAAAATATTTTGTTTTCAATGATCTAATATTGGGAGGACTTTGGCTCTTTTAACAATTACTTTATATCGCATCCTGAATTCATTCGTGCATTTAACTCAATTTTTTCAATTTTGGACATTGGCCCTTTTTGTTCCAAGGTACAGTTTTAAAAATGGATTTAATTTTGACACAGAAAATCCAAGACACATGGCGCAGAATAGAGGAAATTGACGATAGGTAATTTAAATAAAAGGGAAAAAGTATTTAAAAGTTAAATAAATAAAGGAGAAACAATATAGAGATTCAAACTGCATGATATATATATATATAGCCATAATATAATTACAAATCATCATCTATTTCCAATTACAATAATTAATTAAATAAATTAATAAATTTAGCAGCAAATTCTAATTGTAACATTATACAAAATACAGATGGAACCCTATACAAGTGATACTAATTAAGCAAAATCCACCAATTGACTTGTACTTTGCATACGATTAATGCATTTTAACAAATGAAAAACCACCAAATTTTGAGAAAAAAAAATCGATTAAAGACATATGAAACAAAAACCAGTTAAATAATGTTGAACGCTTAAAAGACATATTATAAACAAATAATATAATTAACATGAAACACTAAGAAAGTAGGCGTATTGATTGAGTAGACGTATACCAAGAGACGTATCTCTCTATTCTAAAAAAAAAAAGTAACTACCGCTGTCACCGCCGCCGCCGGTTTTGAATATTTTGTGACAGGAGGTCTTTCTTCGTTAATATTAAGAAAAATATTGCGTACAAAAATATGAAAATCGGCGGTATTATATAGAAATGTTTGATAAACACGCTGATGCAGACAGTTTTTAAATCGAAGAATTATTTTAAGAGATATTTAATGCTAAAGTTGGACAAAATCGTTCCATTAAAAAAGTTTTATAGCAGCAAAAACTATACATGGGAATGTAATCATTTTTAGATCTTTTTATGCGTTAGAATTTGCCGGTGTGCAGATTGTATTTCTTTTTTTAATTTGGCTAATTTTTTGAGGTTTTATTTCTATTTTAAATTCAAATTTTCAGCATTTCTAAAGATATTTTTTACAGATTTTAGAAAGTGATGTTAATTTAAACTGTTGCCAACTGTATAAACAGCGGAGACAATAATATTTGCTTCAAATATATATATATATATATATATATATTCATACGTGTAATAAATTAAAAATTTATTTACACGTGACTGTTATAAACAGAAAAAAAAAACAGAATTAGAATTAAATAGTTATGTACAAAAATCAGGAACTTATTAAAAATTACGTCATAAAACTATAATTACACGTGAATTTTAAGACAGAAAGGAATTTGTAAAATAACAAATTTATTAACATGCGTTAGAAGTCTTAAATAGGAGAAATTACGTCATATTTACGTCACATTACAGTTATTACAAAAAACGAACACAAAATAATATTGCAAAACGGTTTAAATTTAGAAATTGCGCTAGACATTTATTTGATATTTTGAGCGGATACTTTTCAACTATTTTTCTTAGGAAAGCGCAAATAATATTCCATTTCTAACATAAGTATTTTCACGTGAATATTAAAAAGAGAAAGAATAGTTTGGTCAAAATTACGTCAGATTAAAAACGATTAATTTAAAATGTCTCATTTAAAAGAACTTTCTTTTCGCTTTGTTAAAAAAATACCGGGAGACAAAGATTCTGTTTACTTAATTCCTTTTATATTAGCTTATTTTGAAATGTTGTTACACGTGTCTATATCATCAAGTTATTTTTATTTCGACGTTTTATTTGTATTTTTATTAATGTTGTCCTAATTTATTTGTTCTTTCGTTATTTAAAATAAAAATTATATCAATTTGTATAATTTGGCGAGTGGTTTGGCGATATAAGTCGACGGGATAATCAAGTAGTACCGCAGCGGATTTGGCGTTAAAATTTCCCCAATCGAAGAGAAATGAATAGAAATCCGTTTATAGGGAGATCGCCACTGTTTTTTAAATTATAATTCAATCTTTCGAAATCTTTTTAAAGCCGATCACATTAGCGTGCATTTAGAGTCTCCGGTGTCTGGACGGGGGTTGGCGAGCGTAGCTCGTAGGGGGCCGAGCCCCCTAGTATATATATATATATATATATATATATTATTATACATAGAATGACACTAAGTGTATAACGCTTCTTCCGGTGTTGAACTCATCCGTTTCCTGATAATCCAAACGCGGCCACGTTAGGCTTAACCATTCCGATGCCGTATTTGCCGGCTGCCTTATTTAATCTGTCTACCTATTCGTCGTGTAACATATTCTTCTTCAATTTTTCTCAAACCTTCAAAAAGTATACAATTATACGGCTTTAACGTCTAATTTAACAACAGGGTTCCGATGTATACAAGCGATTGCCGTTGCCATTCATAAGCACAAATTACAAATCCAAAAACAAATGAATGACTCTTTCAGCTATTCATTAAATGCTCTTAAAATATTTTGCAAAAGCATATTAATATTTTGAAATACGTTTTTCACTTTTGTTTACATCTATTTACAGTTTGAATTCAGTATACACGGTTAAAAATATCGCGAAAAATTACCTCTGTTTTTCAAGGCTATCTATTTTCTGACCAATGAGAACGCTTCATGGTGTTCAGTGAATATAGCTATATTCTGTGATTCATTCACGTGAATTATTTTGTACCGGATTAACGTTTCCTTTCTAAAAACAAACGTATTTCAAATTATTTAAAGGCTTTATTATGGTTTTACAAATATTTTAAGAGCAAAATCGGATGTTGACCGTATTTTTTAATGATTCGTTCAAAGAGTCATTCAATTGCTTCTGGATTTGGAATTTGTGTTGTACATGTGGCATCATGAGTGAATGTTGATTTGATTTTCAATCTTAAAACGTTGAGTATAACGTGCTTTCTTTTCCATTATTCGCAAAAGTTACATTTTTAGACAGATTATTCAAAATAAATTAACATTTAAGAGATTACATTCAATTATCTAATATTCTGCTGCGATAACTTCAGTTAAAATTAGATTGGTAGCTTTTTTCTATCCCTATATGAAAGTAAACAAACAGTTGATTCATTCATCTTGAACTTTTAAAATATTAAAACAAACGTTTATATGCTCTGTTGCGCCATCTGTGGGTAGTTAAAAAAGAGAAATTTTCTTTTAAAAATGTTTTTTGAATTCTGAAGACATTGGGGGAAAAATGAATATTTCTTATAAAATGAAATTAGAATATCAGAAATATGTAATGCCGTGTATTACATATATATTTCTCTATTAAAAAAAAGAGTAACTACCGCTGTCACCGCCGCCTCCGCCGCCGCCGGTTTTGAATTTTTTGTGACCGGAGGTCTTTCTTCGTTAATATAAAAAAAACTGTTGCATACAAAAATATGAAAATCGGTAGTATTATAGAAAAATGTGTGATAAACGCGCTGATGCAGACAGTTTTCAAATCGAAGAATTATTTTAAGAGATATTTAATGCCAAATTTGGACAAAATCGTTCCATTAAAACAGTTTTATAGGAGCAAAACCTGTACATAGGAATTTAATCATTTTTAGATCATTTTATGCGTCAGAATTTCCCGGTGTGCAGATTGCAGTTAGTTTTTTAATTTGAAGAATTTTTCGAGGTTTTATTTCTATTTTAAATTCAAATTTTCAGCATTTTGAGAGATATTTTTTACAAATTTTAGAAAATTGTATTCATTTAAACTGTTGCCAACTGTATAAACAGCGCAAACAGTAATATTTGCTTCAAATTAAAAATTTATTTTACACGTGACTATTATAAACAAAAAATATAAAAAGCAGGATGTCATTAAAAATTACGTCATAAAAACTATAGTTACACGTGAATTTTAAATGAGAAAGGATATTGTAAAATAATAAATTCAGTAACATGCGTTAGAAGTCCTAAATAGGAGAATTTACGTCATATTACACATATTACGTAAAATATACAAAAAATAATATTGCAAAACAGTTTTAATTTAAAAATTGCGCCACACATTTACTTGTCATTTTAAGATGATCATAATATTTCATTTCTAACAAAAGTATTTTGACGTGAATCTCTCTATTCTAGAAAAAAGTAACTACCGCTGTCACCGCCGCCGCCGGTTTTGAATTTTTTGTGACCGGAGGTATTTCTTCGTTAATATTAAGCAAAATATTGCATACAAAAGTATGAAAATCGGTGGAATTATAGAGAAATGTTTGATAAGCACGCTGATGCAGACAGTTTTCAAATCGAAGAAATATTTAAAGAGATATTTAATGCTAAAATTGGACAAAATCGTCCCATTAAAATAGTTTTATAGGAGCAAAAACTGTACATCGGAATTTAATCATTTTTAGATCATTTTATGCGTCAGAATTTCCCGGTGTGCAGACTGCACTCAGTTTATTAATTTGACTCATTTTTTGAGGTTTTATTTCTAATTTAAATTCACATTTTTAGCATTTCGAAAGATATTTTTTTACACATTTTAGAAAATTGTATTAATTTAAACTGTTGCCAACTGTATAAACAGCGTTAGCAATAATATTTGCTTCAAATTAAAAATTTATTTTACACGTGACTATTATAAACAAGAAAATATAAAAAGCAGGAACTCATTGAAAATTATCATAAAAATCATATTATACGTGAATTTTAAAAGTGAAAGAATGTTGTAAAATAATAAATTCATTAACATGCGTTAGAAGTCTTAAATAGGAGAAATTACGTCACATTTACGTCACATTACACATTACGTAAAATAAACAAAAAATAATATTGCAAAACAGTTTAATTTTAAAAATTGCGCGAGACATTTATGTAATATTTTAAGATGATATTTTCAACTATTTTTATTAGGATAGCTCAAATAATATTTCATTTCTAACATAATTATTTTCACGTGAATAGTAAAAGGAGAAAGGAAAGTTTAGTGAAAATTACGTCCGATTAAAAACGATACATTTAAAGTGTCATTTAAAAAAATCTTTCTTTTCGCTTTGGTAAAAAATGCCGGAAGGCAAAGACTCTGTTTATTTAATTCATTTTATATTAGCTTATTTTGAAATGTCAACAGATTTTATTTTATCAAAGACGGAAACAGCCATTGTATCATTTAACAGCCGCTGAGTTGGCTTTAAAATTCCCCAATAAAAGAGTAATGAATAGAAACTCGTTTATAGGGAGATCGCCACTGTTTTTAAACTTATAATTCAATCTTCCGAAATATTTTTTAAGCCGATCAAATTAGCGTGCTTTTAGGGTCTGCGGTGTCTGTACGGGGGTTGACGAGCGTAGCTGGTAGGGGGCAGCGCTTCCTAGTATGTGTATATATATCAATGCAAAATTTATTACAGGTTTCTTTTATGCATGTTTAAAAAAAATCGAGATTTTCTCTGTTCAACTTTTTAAAATTTAAGTTATATAATTAATATTTTGGCAAATAATAAAAACAAATAAACTTTCTGTTGGAATTGTTTTTATTTTACCCCATAACATAAAATAAAATAGTTAATTCACAGTATGTTTTAAAATAGCATTATTAGTTCTAATTTGAATGTTTTTGTGAAATATTTCTTCAAATTTTGTGAGTGAAGTTCATTTGCATACTTTATATCAGTATTTTACCAATTCAATTAATAATTTTCTTGCCAATTTAATTTCAATGAAAAATGGGCTGTTTTTACTTTACCCCACCTGACCCTGTAAGCCAGACAAGACAAAATTTATTACTTCACAATTCTTTTTATAATGCAATGCTATATAATTTTTTTGAAAATGCAAACACGTTATTCTGACGGGCTATATTCTAGTATATATATATACGTGTGTGTATGTGCGTGTAATTAAATGCATACTTTTATACATTTTCTAGTACTCTTTTTGCAAGAAATTTTCTTCATGAAGTGTTACAATCTTTCTGTATTCTTATAAATAGTTTAAGCCATTGAAAATGTCATAAGAAATTGTGTTTGTACAACATCTTAAAAAAAAGTAATAAATGCGGAATTCATCTGATTTAAATTCATCTCTTCAATATGAAAACATAAAAACATAAAACTAAAGTATCAATAAACGCCGATACCAATAAAATTTAACCGTGAGCGCAGATGTACATTAAATTTTTGTTGTCCATGTTTTGAACCTTGTTTCACATTTATTACTATAATATTCTATGCTTTTTTAAACTGGAGCAACAGTAACCAAATAGGTTTAAGAAGAAACTTAGTAAATTATGTATACAAATGGAGAAAAATGCGCTATTCCCTCCTTCTCATATATTAACATGAATCTATTGAAAAAGAAAGACATCTTGGCGAAAAAGATGACATGCATATTTTACTTAGTTTGAACCGAACAGAAATATGCTATAAATAATTTAAGACTTTGGATATAATTTGTATGGTATATCACGTTTTCTTAATACATTAGTTCGAAAAATAGAGAAAAATTCTTTACTGCAAATTTTAAACACAAAAGAAACGTCAAATATAAAAAATCAGGATACTTACAGGTTTGTGTATTTGTATTTGAAATGAAGTATGCATTTTCTCTTTTACTGTACTAAACTAATTTGAGAGGGATTATAAATATATTATTGTGCAAAATAAATGTTCCACGGAAATCTATGTTCAAATTTACAAATTATGGTTTCTATTTACGTTATAAATTAGAGTACGATCTAAAAATTATTTAAATATCTATTTTATGCCTCGAAATTGGATCACGCATAAGAAAAAGAAAAAAAATATATTTGTCTGTGATTGCGATATGGGGTAGAACTTCAAATGTTCAACAGGAATAAATGATATTTTTTACGCATGTTACTAAAATTGATATATTTTTTAATTTATTAGATATTATTTGAAGTATATTTTCAGTGTTCTCTTAGAGATATTGCAAATGTTTCGAGAGATTTGGCGATTCAAATTCATGACCAATTTTATCCTATGCTATTTGCATTTTTCTTCCTATTATATATGTAATCACTTTTTGCTCTATTTGTCAGCATTAAAAAAAAAAAAAAATAAAAAACGAAAGTCTAAACAAGGATTTTCCACAGCTACATTTATAATTAAATTCAATTTATGTAACTATGAAAACCGTCAGATGATTAATCAATTTCTTTTTTTTCATTAAAAAAATGTTTTTTTTCGCAAAAATGACCAATATATAGATATATAAAGTTTTGTTCTAGATAAAATAAAATAAGTTAATTTGCAATCTGATAATAAAACGCACAGTTAACAAATTTCTAGATCCATAGCAGAATACTCACAATGACAGCAGAGACATTAATGTAAAAATTGGAAAATAATACTCTTTCCAAGATTTGTCAATAATCTTTTCGTAATAAATTTCTCAATCATTCCCAAAATTTTTCCTATATGTGCTAGCTACTCAATGTTATAATTCTTATATAGTGCCTAATGGGTCAAAACACTGTATGGAGTTTTGTGCGTGAACGTATTGCCCTGATTCTAGTATCTGTGATTGAAACAGTCATCTATTCTTCAATTTCTTTTACTTTCGCAAAGTGATTTTGAATCTCCAGGAATCCGATTTTCACAGTAATTTTCAGCAACGTTATGATAATTAGGTATATGTGGCTGTGAATCTGGTACAAATACGGCAGTAGATTTAGTTGCGTCGGTTTTAGTCGGATCTTTTCCCTTCGGAAAAATCATGACTAGTTCTATACGTTATCTAATCCAGGAGTCGGCAAGTAATTTTAAATGGGATCAGAAAACTTTTGAAAAATTATATCGAGGTCCAGAGGAAAAAAAAACCCACATAAGTAATATAAGTGCTGATTACTTTTACATTGTTATTTTAACATAGACATACGTACAATACAAAATAGAAAAGCCAGGTATTCGTTCTGAAAAATTACTACAAACACGGGTATACGTTCTGAAAATTTTTAAATACACATAATACAATAGAAAATGCAGATATTCGTTGAAACATTAATGAGAAAAATCACACTTGCGGTATTGAGTCAGTTTTTTATAGTATGGATGACATGGTAAACAGCTAGTTCGAAGAGTGTCTTCAAGTTGGGCGTTTGTTAATATCGAAAGATAATTTTGCTTTAATAAATTCATTAAGGAGTAAGTCGTTTCATATACGTATGTGGCGCTAAACATAGTAGCCAGGTTCATAGCTAGTTCTTTTGCAATTTTCTTACTTTTCTGAAACATGTTTACGTCAAAATTCTTCAGGGTATTCAGTTTTATACATTTCCAAGGAAATATTTTCTTGCCCGTCAAATATCACCATTTGAAATAAAGGTTTTTGAAGACGGAACAACTTCGTAGCTACACCAGTCCATTCTGAAGCTGGAGCAACTTCATAAGATGATTTAATAAATTGGGACAACTTACCCCATATCTGTAAGTCTTGGAATGTTATTTCAAATTCTTTCACAAGATCTGACATTTAAAGGAACACTGCAGTGTGTATTTCGGAATTCTACTTTTTACATTCAAACATTGTTGTGTTTAATGCTTCAAATAAAAGTATATTGGAATCCACTGGGCTCCTTTCATTTAGTGGCATTGGCATATTTTCTAGTGATATTGTGCATAGTACTATTTCAGAATTTTTAGTGTCATTTTCGTAGGAAGCTGAACAAATATCTGTTATGTTATGGAATATAATCAAAATAGTCAGTTTATTATAAGCCGGCGTTAACAATTTTTTTCCAGGTTACCATTCCCACTCTCATTGGTTTAGCGCTCGAGCTAATAATTTGTTTATCTTTTTTTTTTTATTATTAATTTTTTCCTGCTTCACTGCATCCTTACCTGTTCCTGATTTAATAAACAGCTTTTATTGTTACGCTTGCGTATTGACTGTTTTTTAGATGACGGAAATAAAGGATCCTCCCCAAAGTTAATTTCAGGTAGTGTTTTCTGAACAATAGGCTAGAACAATTGTTTATTTAACATTTTTTAAAAAATCTCTAGTCTTAATAAAAACTTGTAAAAAAAAATATCTTTAAGTGTAAAATCACATATCTATGGCAAATGAAGCATGACAATTTTTTGTTGTTGTTGTTTCATCGGTCCTAATATATTCCATCAGCAACGAGACATGAGTTGATTTAAAATATTTTAATAATGTTATTCAGATGATAATAATGTTAAAAAAAAATTCTTAATATTGATTCAAAGTTTGATTAATTTCTGAGACTGAGATTATACGCAAATAAATCAATTATTATAGTGTATTAGTTTTAACGTGGAAAAAAAAAATTATAGTTCACATTATGAGCAAACACTCACAATTTATGATGTAAAATCGTCATGAAATTGGATCCAGACGTCACATGACGTCGATAAAACTCATTATCCACATCACGTGTAGGCAATTAGATTTTAATCATAATCGTGTAACATAGTTTTTTAAAGATATATTAGCGTTGTGGTCGTTATGTTTTTTGATAAGCATCTCATTTATATGTTTGTTGAATTATCCGCAACAAAACACAATCTAGTGTATACGCATATCTTAGGAATACGTATATCTTATAAATAGCTTCGCCATCTAGTGTAGAAACTACAATCCATAATTTATGTATGAGTAGAAATTCAATAATCTGTCACAAGCAACTATATTGTGTACAAGGCAATTCTCTTGCACCTAGTGTATCGTGTACATTCCATCATTTGTAATATATGAGTTGAAGTTTAATAATTTTCACAAACTACTGTATTGTAATTTCGGAATTGCTATAGCATCTATTGTAATGATTATACAAAACACACGCGCAGGGATTTCTCTAAAAAATGTCATCACTCTTTTGCATATATTAGCATCTTTATTATTAATTATGAAATGAAACGCCAAAAAATGGCTTTAAAAAGTTTACCAATTAAAGTCCCCACTTTCTTTGTGTGATAGACTTTTTTGTGTAAATTCATTACCATTATAATAAATGTAAGAATTACAAAACTGTGTTTTCAGAAGTATTATATAATGATTAAAGATGCTTAAATGTGACTATATTTCTAGTGTGGTATGCGAATTTCATAACTGAAGATTATTTTAAGGGAAAAACTGAATTATGAACTGTAATGGAAAATACAGTCATATTTTAAAAGTATTTTTCGAGAGTGGGTTTTAATTATAATCTACATTATATATATTAATATATATATTAATATATATAATGGTATATATTAATAAAGTAAGTTAATTAAGATATAACTTAGACATTAATATTCTTCAATTAATGAAAAATTGCTACAATAAAAAAGATATTATACATAAAATAAAAGATTAAAATGAAATAATTATTCTGAAAAAGTCCCACTTTGCTAAAATGTTTTTTTCTTTATATACGAATGTTATTTCTTTGCATAAAAGCAGATTTCAACCAGTGCCTTCAGAGGTGCTTGCTTACTCCTGTCTACATCAGGGAAGTTATGTTACATGCAGTTGTAGTTTTGTAGGACCACAGGGTAGAACTGAAAGGAAGTGATGAAGTACTAAGATAAATTTCTTTGTACTTTAATAGTAAATATTTATGTATATGGCGTGCAATATAATATTTAGTTTAAGTTTATTTCTGACTTTTCTTTGGATTTATAGTTAAGATGTGCTTTCAGACTACAAAATTGGCAAAACTGTTTCAACAGTTAAAAAAAAATATATTGAATATATTTAAACGCACAATAACGTTTAAATAACTTTAAAGTTAAACACACGTGCTTGCTTTCGGAAGCAAAAAAAATCATTAAATTTTAGTATGATTTTACAAAATTTTTCCAATTTTTCTGTTAGCATGATAGTGATAAGATTACATAAAGTATTTTGAAATACCGAACATGTCCCATAAGGAACGAGTTTACTCTTAAGAAAATACAATCTTAAACATTTTTTGATTACTCCATATTTTTACTCATGAAAATGCGTCATAGAAAAATAGTAAAATTTTCCCATTTGATTTCATATAATGTGACTAAACGAATTGAGAATGTAAAATATGTTTGTTAATCACATAATTTTTCTTTGAAAGGTATGACAACTGATTTCATAATACAAAACTTTAATTAGAAAATTATAGTTTAATAATTCTGGATGGAATTTATTAATATAATCTTAGAATTAAATAAATATTTTTTTTTAGCAATAGTGTTTGAAAAATATATTTTGTCATATACTATATAGTGATTTATCATTTTTTTAAGCACTTAATTTTTTCTCGTCCTGGAACTGTGTTTTCTATCCCTGCACGAATTTTTGATATGCTTTTATTTAAAAAGTGAAAAGAACATCAAGTAAAGCAAGAAAGGCACGTTGAAATAGCTTGAAGCAGAGAGACATATAAAGGTGTCGTTGACGTAGAAGAATGGGAAAAGAAAACTTTTAATTTTCACTATATAAACCAGAAATCCTAAAAAAAATCCTTCCGGCCAGGCCGGAAGGAGGAGGTGGGTTTCACATTCCTTATTTTTTAAAAGTCAGTTTATATTATGCAAACACACAGAGCTCAAATTAGTGGAAGCCGATTATAGAAGATTAAATACTCATTTTTGTCAATACTGAATATGATTGAGAATTTCACGAAATTAGTCAGCGTTATCACAGCTGGTTTTATTTAAAGTGATATATATTTGGTCGCCAAATTCGGTGAAATCTTGAAGTGCCCGCCATTTTAAAACAACCTAATGGGTGCAACAAATTTAGACAATGAGCCTGACCGAGACCTTAGTAATTCCTGTGCACATCCTCACACATCTAAATAGGTTGATACATACGAGTGCTGTTGCAGGCAAAAAATCAGATTTTTCAAAATGTCACCCACATTAGAAATTCAAACTGCTATATCTCAGCCTTTATTTTAGGTAAAGACAAAATAAATAAATAAATAAATAAATAAGATACTCCGGAATCTTTGTAACAAGCTTACATAAAAAGTAAAACAAAACTAGAAAAAAACCTTTTTCAGTTTCTTTTTTTTTTTTTTTTTTTTCTTTTTTTTTTTTTTTTGTACCTCATTTTAAATTTAATTTTTTGTTAAATTTTTGAATGGTCACCACTTTGAAACAAGATGGCAGATGAAGTTAGCAAACGAACTCGGCTGAGAGATCGCTATGTATTATGCACATGCCTTGTCACATCCTAATCAGTTCATAAATACGCGTATTGTTGCGCGACAAAAATATGATCGTTTCAAAATGTCAGCTATGCTAGAAATTCAAAGTACTATAACTCAGCCATTTTTTAAGTTATAGACGAAACGAAAAATGCTCCGAAATATTTGTATCAAGGTCAAACACATTAGAAAAAAATCTTTTTCAATTTCTAATTTTTTTTACCTCATTTTAAATAATAAAAAAAAAGATTAATGGCCGCCATTTTGAAACAAAGAGGCGGATGAACTTGGCCAATGTACTCGGTCGAGACATTGGTCTATACTATGCACACACCAAGTTACATCCGAATACGTTCATAAATACGCGTGTTACGGTATGACAAAGATTATATATATATATATATATATATATCACATTTGAACGGAGGGTGGTTTCGGGTCTGGGTGTCGTGATGAGTGAAAATATACCAAAATTTTTCGGCGTTATTTTTAGAAGTAATAAAGCTTTAAACTGGTTTGATATGTACAAAAATTAGGAAGTTATGGGGTTTTTTCGGTTTTCACAAAACCCCTCCCTATTTCCATCCCCTTTGTCCGCTTTTGCCCATTAACGAACTTGTCCGAGATTTTATGTCCCTTGATTTTATGTATCAGTTTGGAAAAGATTTGTGCAGAATTGCGGAAGTTGTAGTGTCCAGAAGAAAGTGATAACACAATTGCTTCGGAAAATTCCGTTCAAAATGCCCACTTTGATATAATTTTTTGAAATATATTCTGCCTCTATCAAAAAAATCGATCATTGCGGTACATTATATAGTTTCTGAATAAGCGAATCTACCAATTAAATGCGTTTGAGAGCAAAAATGAATTTAAAAATGTGTCAGAAAATAAGCAGTTTGGATTTGAGTGCATCCTTAATGCAATGATTTTTCCAACACAATCCGCTTCGGGAAATTCGGTTCAAAATGCCCACTTTAACAGCATTTTTTAAAAATATATTCTGCCTCTATCAAAAAATCGACCATTACGGTACATTATATAGTTCCTGAGTAAGAAAACGTACCAATTTGAAGCCTTTGAGAGCAAAAATGAATTGTAAAATGAGTCGGAAAATAAGCAGTTTGCACAGTGGAATTGACGGAGTTATGGATTTTTTACTTCTTCAAACGCCCCTTTTTGTTTTCGTTTTTTTTTTTTTTTTTTTTTTTTTTTTTTTTTTTTTTTTCGGTACGAATTGGTCCTATCAAAAACTTGTGAATATAAAAGTTGTAGATAATATTAAGGAGATGTATAATAAAATTATTGGAATTGATATCTTGAGAATTGACGAAGTTATGATTTTTTTTCTCCCAAAAACCCTCTTTTTGCGCCCCTTGAGCCCATTTTTAACTTTATCAAAAATCTGTAATACATAAAATTTTGGCCCTATTTTTAGAAGTAATAAAAACTTTAAACTGATTTGATATGTACAAAAATTAAGAAGTTATGGGGGGTTTTCGGTTTTCACAAAACCCCTCCCTATCTCCATCCCCTTGGTCCGATTTTGCCCATTAACGAACTTGACCGAGATTTTATGCCCATTGATTTTATGTATCAGTTTGGAAGAGATTGGTGCAGAATTACGAAAGTTATCGTGTTCAGAATAAAGTGATATATATATATATATATATATAGATAGATAGATAGATAGATAGATAGATAGATAGATAAAGTTTTTTACTGAGGGTGGTTTTGGGTTCTAGGGGTCATGATCGGTGTAGATCTGCAAAAAGTTTTCAGAAATTCCAACATAGGAACGATCCCAATAGGTAGTATTTCATACGAAATCTACCTAAAAGAAAAAACGGAACCATTATAAGATCACTCCTGTGACTGTCTGTCACAGCCATTTTACTGGTAAACTATGGAACGTGGAAAGTGTAAATTGAGGGAATAATAAAGACTATTAACCCGCATATTTACAGATTATAAAACATTTACAAATATTTTTAGGTAAAATGTAGAGGGGCTAATTAAGTTACTTGAAAAAAAAATCTTTTCTTTGTATGTCGTGTGAAAGCTTTTGTAAGGCTGAACTCAAAAATATATTTCATTTAACTTTAGGTATTATATTTTCAGAGATATCGTCGAAACTCTAGTACAAAAATATGTCCCCCCCCCCCATTATGTAATTACAAGTAGTTCACGTTAATTTAAACCTTGCAGGAAAATTATAGTGATTACCCTAGATCACATAGTTTTTGAGAAAAGCTCATTTTCTCGTTACACACAAATTTCGATTTGAGGGCATTCATCAAAGGTGTTGTGGAGCGCTGGAGGTACTAATCGTAGCAGAAGTATAAAAGCATTGTTAGTAATATGATTTACGTAAAAAATCGTTGTTAATTAGCCGAGATATTAACACTAAATGAAATAGACAGTTTGGACATACATAATAACAGAAGCGGCGTAATGTATGTACCATAGATTTTTAAAGCCTAACAACTTTTAATGATACATTTGTGTAATACAATGTCCAATAGCAGTATAAAAGCAATAAACGCCAATTTGTTATAAACAGACTAATTTAATTAGAATTAATCATATCAATACTATGGGATTTGCGGCTAGTTTACATTGAGTAGATATTTCAATACGCCTCCCGTGTCTTTAAAAGTTAATTAAAAACCTATCTGGAAAGGCGGCACGAACCAAGGCGGCATTGCTACTTTGTGACCTCCTTTCGAAGCGCACTTAGCAAAATGCCAAGTTTAAATTTTGAACAGAGGTTTTGTTTTAGGTACACTGTAAAAAGAAAAGATTATTACGACGCTGAATTTAGTTTTATGAAATGCCAAATGAAGTTTATTTATACATTACTTTTATTATCGATGCCGAATTAAGTTCATCATAAAAAGATTAGGATAAAATACTGATATTTCTCCTTGAAAATTCCCTGAAGCGTCCGAACCCAGTGGTAATGTATACCATTTAAAAAAGATTACTCGATTACAGATAACTGAATGATGTTATCACGAAAGGCGACTATCTTCTGAAATCGGGTTTCCCATGCTTTTCCGTTAGTATGGAGAATTTTTTGGTTATCATGTGCTCATCCACCGCTGTCGCGACTGTTTACGGCTTTTTGGAGATTGATAAGTAAGATGAATTACACATTTGAAAATCAGCTGTCATAAGATGGTTATGTTAAAAATGTCGCTTCTTCTCGGACTTTTATAACGACTTTGTGTGCAATGTCCTTCCTTTGGATTCGTGTTTAACAATCTCCGTCTGCTTTGGAGTAACATTCGGAACCACGGTATTGAAAAGCACTGTGTTTTGAAATTTTATTCTTATATTTAATGTTTTGATCGAAGATTAGATATTTCCAGGAACAGTTATAGCTTATGCATGAATCCTTTTCTCTATTTTAGTGCACTATTTTTATCTTAAAAAAACTTTAAACTATTTTTAAAAGGTAAATTAGTTATTTTAATTCATAAGTATTACAAAATGTCTAGTGTTATAAGTCGAACAGTAATTTGTAAAAAGTAAATCAATAATGCAATATTTTACACATTCATTTTCCTGTTTTTATCCTGCATCAAGCGATGAAATGCATAAAAAAATTTTGCTAGCGGCGTTATTTTTATACCATGTGATTCCCAGTGCACTGCAAATAGAAGCGTCTTAAATTTAGACACATATGTGACTGAAAAAGAAATTTAGACACTTAAGTGTCTTAATCTGAAAATTCAGACATTATAAATGTCTTAATTTAAGATACATAAGTGTCTTACTATGACCATGATGTAAACGAACTGAGAATAATGTCTAAAATATCCGCAAACGTCTTATTTTAAGACACTTCATTGCTTTAAGCGTGTCTTAATTTAAGACGTTTTGATTCTTCCGACGCAATAACCACCAGGGGGCACTAGCACTCCCAGTTGCGCATGCGTTTTAGATGTCTTCGTTAGAAGTGGTATACGTTGTAATTCAAACAAAGTTTGTTTTTATGTACGCGTGTATTTTAATTCGTTTTTTGCGAAATGTGAAGTACTGCGATTTTAATTCGTATTAACTTGGATTATTTATTTATTGAATACATACATCTGACGTGTGTGCTCGACATCAAATGTCTCTTAGAAGCTGTCGTCCATATAAGGGCGGGATAGACACAGAACAGAAGTAGACGACGGTTGAAGATTACACCCGGAAATTCTACAAAGCGTGTGCAATGGGCTTAGTGTTAACTCGTATTAATTTATATCAATAATATTGTGTTATTCATCTTCGTTCTGTCGAAGCTGGCAAAAATAAAGAAACTTTTGTCTGGCGGGCCCTGTTTTGAGGATGAAACATCTCATTCTTTAAATATGGCTAGTTGGATGTATTATGGGATTACCTTTTAAACTGATGAAAATCTTTCTTCCTCACTGTGGTTGTGGTAGTTTTAAAATTTCAAATAGAGGAATATTTCTTACCTCTTGCAAACAGCGATTGAAGTAAGTGTTATAATTTCTTTATAGTACTAAAATTAGTGTATTTTATGATTTTATTTATTGTACTAAACAAAATCTTACATGAAATTTAATTAGTTTTGAATCTTTTTGCAAAAAAAACACTAATTCTAGAAGTATATATTTTTAAATTTATGACATTGTGTTTTATTACAAATTATGTATTATTTATTCTCATCTTTTTTTCTCAAATTTAAAGTAATAACATCACTAAAAAACAGACATATTTAAAAGTTAAGTTCATTCTCTTGTTTTGTTTTGTTTTCAATATGGCAGTTCTTAGTTTCAATGGATCCGGATTGAGATCCCGGGATCCCGCTTTAATTTTAACCCCGAAAATCCCGGAATTTTTACTGGAAAATTCCGGGATTTTCGGGATTGCCTTTTTTTTTCCATTGAAGAATATTCAGCTGAAATTAAAAAATATATTTATAAACTTTCGCTTTTGGAAAATAAAATCAATTGCTTTTCATGAAATTTATATATAATTGAAAATGAATGTTTATCTCAAGTATTTCTTAGATATATTTCTAAAGCTATTAAATCGTTTAATGTGTGAAAACTTTTGAATTGGAAACATAGAAGTAAGCCAGTCAGGAAAAAGGAAATCATTTGTTTATTTAGATTTCGCTGCATGCGTGGATTCGAAGGTCATTTTCCAATTAGACTTTACTGATAAGCATCGCAAGTTTGTATCATAGTGATATCATGTGCTAACTTTTTTTTTTTTTGGCTTTATTTTGCTTTAAAGATGTCTTGTTCAGTACCTCACAGGAATGATAACAATAAGCCCATGTGGCAATATAAATTTTTAAAAAATCTAATTTTTAAATTATAAGGATTTTTATTTTTTTTTCGGGGAGGGGGGGTGGGGGGGATTTTGTATGAAATTTTCGTAAAGTTGATACCTTAAATCTTGCACTGATTATAATGAAAGTTTTGAACTTTTAGAGTAGGACAAGATTAAAAAACACAAAATATAAATAAACAAAATACCGAAGTAATTTTTTTCCCAATATTAACACTTTGCACTCGAGGGCTCCGGAGCGGAGCCATTTAAAATGTGTCTTCAAACTCGAGGTCTCCGCTACGGAGACAATGCAAATAATTTTGTGATACCATGTAATCTTGGCTTTTCTAGACAGGCATCACAAAATTATTTGCATTGTCTCCGTAGCGGAGCCCTCGAGTTTGAAGACAAATTTTAAATGGCTCCGCTCCGGAGCCCTCGAGTGCAAAGGGTAAAGTAGAATATTTATTTATTTATTCATATTTAAATAGCTGTTGTGATTATCATCTGATATATATGTAAAATTGCCTATGTGGCAATATAATTTTTTAAAAAATCTATTTTTAAATTATATGGAGTAGGACAAGATTATAAGAAATATATATATTTATCCATGTACTTTAAAAGCCCTCAATAGCCCTTGCCGCTGAATTTGTCCGATAATCGGAGATGTCTGCTTTTGTGAGGTAAAAATATACAAATATGTATGCCATGCGGATTAAAAAAGTATTCGCTAAATAGATGTTTCAGAATAGCTATTCGGGAATGTCCATTAACCTCCACAACGGATACTCCCGAATACCGGACATCTCAATTGAGATAACAATAATGCAGGGTTGCATTTTTTGCAAAAGAACTTCTTGATTAAAGAATGGGCATACTGGGACGTGCCCCGCCCCCCTACGATTTTAGTGCCCACAAATTTGATGTGCAATATTTGTAAAGCTTATATTTTTAATCTGTTTCGAAATTGTATAGATTATAATCAATATTTTGAACTTTTAAAGTAAAATAAGATTAAAAATAAAACAAATTTTAAAAATCTAATATTTAGATAAATATTTTTTGTTTTAATCTTGTCCTACTCCTGAAGATCAAAATATTGATTATAATCAGTAAAATATCGTAAAAGATTTAAATTATCAGCTTAACAAAAATTGCGTACCAAAATTGGGAGCACCAAAAAAATCAGGTTGTAGGGGGGGGGGGGGGGAGGGCAGGACCCCTGCCAAATATTTTTCCAGGATTTAACGTGGTCAAACATGGCTACGTATGATGCTTACAAAAAAAATGGATGCTATTAAGACGTTTGAAGTGTCTGAAAAAATTCAGACATTTTAAAATGTCTGAAAACTGAACACTCCGTTTCAGACACTTAAGTGTTTGAATTTCAGACATTTTAATTTACAGTGTGTAACGTCACATGAATATTGTTCATAAGAAAATAGCTTTAAATGTACTGGTTTAATATATTACTTAATTTTCAAAATTAAATGAGCTTCATGTAAATAATTTAATCATTTTAAAGTTTTTTCCTCTTTTAAGATTCATGTGTAAACACATTATTTTATTTAAAAGTGGGAAAATTGGGATTTGAGCTTTTTAAATATGAACAAATTTTCACCATTAAAAGTTTTTCACGCATAATATTTTAATTATTTTAGATATTTTAAATATGACGATATTTAATATTTGGAGATTTTACATATGACGTGTTTATCACCTTAAATTTCGTTACGCGTGTAATACTTTAATTATGTTAAGATTTTCTTATTTTTTTAATATCCAAGAGTAAATGCATTTCTATGACATAATTTTCCCTATTTCCCGTTTCTAACACTTGATCATTTAATTATTACATTAAACTTCATTTGTGTTTTTTATAGTCATGTGTAAATACATTTTTTTTTATTTGAATAGAAATGTATTACTTGAGCTGTTCACATCTCTGTAATTTACATCTACGTAAAAAATGTTTTTTTCTAAATATGGAAAAATTATCTCTTGAAATGCTGAAAATTTGAATAGGAAATAGAAAAAATAAAACTCAAAAATAAGTATAAAAAAAAAAAAAAAAAAAAAAAAAAAAAAGCGCAGTCTGCACACCAACAGTGTATAAAGTACTTATTATTTATACTAATATTTTTACTTATTTACTTATTTTACTTATTATATAAAATTATTACTAATAGTACTTATTAAAGTACTTTTAGTGAGAACTTATGAGAACTTTCACATGCGAATTGTGCTCGCCCAAACTCTTAATTACCTTCTGGAGATAAACTGACCATGTAAATATAGATATTTCTTAATTGTTAAAGAAGTCATATTCTAATGCAGCAATCCCTTAATTAACGAAGTTTAAACACATCGAATACTTATTATAAAAAAAAAGGTACTTCTTAGTTATACCGTCGAGCAAATTACTGTCGCCAAATTGTAAGATTAAATGCCAATAATGGTTGGCATTAATTAATTAATTGTAAGATTAAATGCCAATAATGGACAATAAAACCATTAATTCGACGTTTTATTTGTATTTTTATTAATGTTTTACTAATTTATTTGCTCTTTCGTTATTTAAAATAAAAAATATGTCAATGTGTATAATTTGGCAAGAGGTTTGGCGATTTATATAATTTGACGAAATTGGTCGACGGGATAACTAAGAAGTACCAAAAAAAATTATATGCATTCTAGATTTTTTGTATTCTAGATTATTCTAGATGATATATTTATAAAATACTAATTTATGTATCTACATTTTTACAAATTGTTTTTACTGATCATTTGTTATTTTAACATTTTTTTTCTTATTATTATCAAAATAGTGTTATTTACTTTGCATCGCCTATTACTATTAAATTTCATACCAAACATACTAAATATTTAAATAGCGTCTTTAGCGCAATTAGATGGTAAAACATATTTATAAAATTTGCGAAAACACCTCCATGTAAATAGTCATTTGAATTTATTCCGATTTATTTAGTTACAGAAACTGAAGTTGCATTAATTAAACGACTTATGACGAACGTTTCTGTAAGTTTATCTAATTAAGAGCTATTAAATTATAGTAAATTAACTATATATTCTAAAATGCCTTATTATGTAAAATTATATTTTTATTAATGCTTGCGCTATAGCCTAATGTCTAAATGTGTTACCAAATTGCGGAAATTAAGTAAACTTCTTTATTAAACAAAAAACTTAATATAGCAATTTGGACAAGTGGCTTCGAGGATTGCTGGAATAAAAACTGAAATGAAGTATATATTAACGATTTGTTAACTATAAATTAATTATATAAATTAACTAAATGTTTATCCTGAAAAAAAAATAGAATAAATAAACCATAGCAAAATATAAGTTAGAATGGTTTCCAGAAATAAATATAATCCCTTAAAACCGGACTGATTGCTTTTATTAATATTGTTCTCATATCTTTGTTTGATTCTATTGTAGTCATTAGATTTTGCTGGGGAGCATTTATTTTGAACGTTCTATAAAGTTCAAAGGTTCAAAGGAAAAAAAAATCGGTAGCCGAAATCGACATGCACAATTGGATACTGGAGTTAAGTTAAACTATGGATTTTTAGGTGCGTTCGTAATTATATAAATACGTAGCACCTATAGTCGTCGTTCAGTCCGTCCGTCTGTCCGTCTGTCCGTCCGTTTGTCTGTCCGCATGTAACAGAGCAAAAACTACCCAACCGATTGGTCTGAAATTTCAAATATATGATTGTTGCAAAATTTTGTCGAGCCATTTCAAATTTTATGAAAATCGGATGTATAGTTAAATTACAGGGACAGTCAAAAGTTTTTCTTTACATTACGGCCAATGGGAAAAAATTATTGCAAGTGGATTTTAATGATATTAGAGCCTTCCGAATGATCTGAAATTTTAAAGAATTAATTGTTGCAAAATTTGGTCGAGCCATTTGAAATTTTATGAAAATCGGATGTATAGTTAAATTACAGGGACAGTCAAAAGTTTTTCTTTACATTACGGCCAATGGGAAAAATTATTGCAAGTGGATTTTAATGATATTAGAGCCTTCCGAATGGTCTGAAATTTTAAAGATATAATTGTTGCAAAATTTTGTTGAGCTATTTCAAATTTTAGGAAAATCGGATGTATAGTTTAATTACAGGGACAGTCAAAAGTGTTCCGTTACATTACGGGGAATGGAAAAAAATATTGGAAGTGCATTTTAATGATGTATCAGACTATGCACTTCATGAAGTGCAAAAAATTATACATTCAGTATAATATGGGGTGCAAAAAATGATTATAAAACTAGTTATAGTACGAACGCACCTCATTTGCCACGTTTGATGAGTAATTTCCAACTTGTTAAACATTGCAAATGTTGAAGTTTTATGGATTTATGTTACTAAGTGTGAAATAAATAAGGAATTTATAACGATTGAAATACTTGGTAGAATACAATATTTGAACGTAACATTATTTATAAGTTTATTCATTCAATGCGATTACCTAGGATTCTTTTTTCTAGTGATCTATAAGTGATCAATTCTGTTATCGGAAATGCTTAATAGTTTTAGCATTATGAATTAATGATATTTTTTTTCTGCTAAATGATCTAATTAATTAAATAAACGGTTTTAACACAATTATTTTATAAAATGTATTTCTAATAGTTATATGAAAACATTTCTATGAAAAATCAGTTAGACTTAACTCTTATTTATTTAATTTTAGTTGCTTCATTTACAAGATTTCAAACAAAATTTTACAAAATATCAGATTAAGATCTATTAATGTTTTAAAAAATCGCTGCATATTACAGACACTACATTTAAAAATAGTGCTTCAATGAATATTTTCGCATTATCCTATTATTTAAATGTGTTATCAAGTTTTCTGATCTATTTAAGAAAGTGGCGGTATTAAATAAACTCTCTGTTGCCGTCGGTTCAGTTCCATCAAGGACTATGTTTGAAAAACTAAACAAACCATTACAAAATCTTTCTAAATAAGATTTAACGATTTCTTTAAATTAGTACAGTCATTAAAACCTAATGCATTATTTTTAGTAATTTTCTGAGCAGATTTTGGTTTATATTTTCTCAGTAGATTCCATCGTTGTTTGTAAATAGTTTGGTGGACCATTCATTTTGCATAGGCTATAATTCAATTTTTAATAAAGATATTATGAAAACTAATAGTGGAGATTGTACTATTAGAAAATGGAGATAAATTAATCGAATAAATATATAATTTTAATTAATTTTTCCATTAATTTTCAGCAGTGAAATTACGCTTATAAATACTGAATATTTAATACGTGTTTTATCACGATACTAACTAAGCGTAGAAACAACAGAGTGAAAAAATGTTCAGTCCGGGAATCGAACCCGGAACCCTCGGAATAGCGTTCCAAGTGCTCTAAGCTACGAGGACGACATCCATCTTAGCATCTTTCACTCACATATGTTAGTAAGGCTGCAACTGCAGCACAGGATCAATAATTTCAAGTTTAAGTTAACTGCCGAAATTTAATTGAAACTTAATTTAAATTATATATGTGTTCACCGATGCTGGGTTATCTGCGTCTCGCGTTTCGCCACAGGATTGTGTGCTTATGGAGAGTATTCGATCTTGTGCTGCAGTTGCAGCCTTACTGATATATGTGAGCGAGAGATGCAAGCTAGTTATCGTCCTCGTAGCTTAAATGGTAAAGCACTTAGAGCGCTTTTTCACGGATTTCGGGTTCAATTCCCGGCTTCGCTATCTTTCACACTGATGGTTCTGCACTTTGTTAGAAATGTGATAAATCACGTATTATACATTTAATCGAATAAATATGTATATTTTTTGTGGATTTCAATTTTCAAGTGTCAAATCCTTATTTAAGAATATTCGATTGATTTAATTACCATAAGATTTTTTTAAATTGGCATATTTGTAAATTAATTTTACATCTTTTTAATAAAGATACTGATTTTGAAGACTAATATTATCTTTAGTTATTTTATTGCTTTTAAGTGGAAGGAGAATTCAAAATGTTACCATTGAAAATGATCATTTGAAAATTGCTTTAAAAAACATTCTTTGCTAATTTTAAATTATATACTTTTTAAAACTTCGATGGTCTTAAACACAGTTCAATTTCATCTAAAACAGGTCAGAATAATTTCAAAGGTCAAATATGTGAAATTTTTTTTAGCCATTATCAGTTTTTTAAATTATATGTTTTCAAATAATATCATAAGACGAAACGCAATTTTTCACCTTGATTCAGTACAAAATATATAATGTGAACATTAAAAATGTCCACAATCTTACTTAAAGGCGACTAATGTAATGAAAAAGATTTTAAGTTTAAAATATACATTTTATTTAAAACTTCTTAATACTTTCAAGCCTTCCATGCTCATCATCAGGGACTATCTTATCAGGTATTATCTATCATCAGGGACTAAATAAATGTTCTTTATTTATACAAATACATCACTTTGTTTTGAAAATGAGGGAGCCAATAATTACTACAGTTGAAAGTAGAAGTAGCAGTAGCAGTTACTTGGATTGAATTTAAATAGAAGAAATATATATATTATTATTAATAATTGCAGTTCCTTTTATTTTATGACATCACTTTGTTTCTCATACGTCACTCTCCATGGGTAGAAGAAAATATTTAACTTCTGTTCTTTAAATTTTATTGCGTGAATTTGTTCAGGTTTTCAGGATTTATTATCAGGATATTGAACCACAAACTTCCATGGGTAGAAACTTCCAGATTGTGACCTTTTTAATTTCACATTTTATATTTTATGTCTTCTTAAAGTAAAGTTTTCCGTAATATTTCAATTCAATATTTCAATACTTTATTTTTCAAGTGACATTTAAATACTGCATTATATTATTATTATTACTAGGGCTTCCCTCAGAGGGATTAGTCTGAGCGATATTACTGAGAACATAGATTTAATAATAACATGCGGAAGCAAAGAAAATGAGATGTTATCTTTAATTGTCCATATACTGCGAAAAATTGAAATGATGAAAATAAACGAATTGTAGAATTACAAAATCTTATATATAAATTCGTATACACTGTTTAAAAAAAATGGGAAATCAAACCATTCAAGACAGCCATGCATGGATATAAAATTGAAAGTACGCAATATATTAAAAGTAAAATAGAAAATGAAACACTCAGTTACTTATATCGGAATTTTAACTGTATAAAATGATGTCAAGAGCATAATCAGACGCTCCGCACCAATTTGAGTAACTTTAAATGACAAATATATGATGTTTAAAAAGAATGGACTGTACTTTATATGGTGTGTGCTTCCCCGGAATAGCTAATATTGTACAATATCTGTTTTCCACGGATACAATGAGGTTGTCGATAACATTTAAAGAATTCTCTTCTCAAAATCTAATATAGTATCAAAGTACCGAATACATCAAAAGTGGCATGCAATGCTTCGTTAGAGTGTGTTTTAGATATGCTCGATCGGACTTAAATGATGAGTGCTTGCTGGCCACTACATACACTGTATTGTTTTGTTTTCAAACATATTCTGCACAAGTTGAGCTGTATTTAGCATGTATTAAATAAAAGAAATCGGCAATGATTACAACATAAAGTATGACACAAGATCTGAATATATCGTCTGCATAACTTTTGAGCTGTCAAAGTGTCATTTGAAGTAATTTACAAATCCATACATATTTATTCAGCAAATCATGCAAGCTAACATACGCCAATATGAACTCGATTACAAAATTTCACCAGAATAAGTTAATATATAAAAAATCTACTAATGATAATTGAGAATATGACCTTATGATAAAATGTCTAGAAAAATGAATCGGATAAAAAATTCATATCACATTTAAGACGGCACTTCCCTCTGTTAGTGGCCTTGGCGAGAGAGAGAGAAAAGCCTAGAGAAGGAACACTTTAACAAGTAATTTCGGGCAACCTACTCACTGTTTCATACAGATCTTTATTCAATATTTACACAATTTATTTAATGCTAGGTGGGTATCTATCAGTTTTGTTGCATTTAAATCGCATGTTTTGCGGAGGAAATGCAGCATTATGAAATATTTAAAGTTGCTGTACCTAATAATTCCAAATTAATGGTAATTGAGATCGCTTTCCGTTAATTTCATCTTTTTAAATTTTAAATTTTTTAGAAACCATTCATAGAGACAATTGTATATTTTAAAACTAACATGAAGCAAAATTTCAAGATTTTGGGCTCAGCAGTAACAGAGAAATAGAAAATTTTTGAAAGTTTTTTGTTTCTGCACTGTTTTATATAGCGACATTTTTAGAAATTGTTCTATTGCGAGAATTTACGTCATGATAAATACAGCCATGTCAAGTTTCATGTTTATATTCCTAACAGTTCCATGTTTTTCGTTACTTAGATCATCTTTAGATCTTTTTCCGCTTTGTTTAGTCTTTCTATTTTTTAGAATTCGTCCTACAACGAGCATTTACATCTTATTAATTACTACCATGCCAAAATCTAGTTTCTAACCCCAACAGTATCCCAAAAATTTCAGTATTCCAAATAAATCATAGTTTAGAACCTTTCTAGAAATTTGTACGTTTATCCGTCAAACTGAACGTTTTAGAAAGCGTTCATTACGAGTATTTACATCTTAAAAGTAACTACCGCACCAAATTTAAAGTTTCTAACTCAATCAATATCGCAGAAATCACAATTTTAGAACATTTTTGCTCCTGCAGCGATGTAGTTCTTGCACTGACATAAAATAGTCTCTTTTTCGGAGCAGAGTTGGCCACCAACATTTTTTTAAGTTGGCTATGTAGTTTCAGAGATAACACCTCGCAAACGTACAAGCATTAATAATATTATATACTTTATAATATTATAACGCTTTATAATATTAACATTAGATGTACAGATACAAAAGCCATTTATCTGTTACAAACTAAAGTGCCTGGCATTGCCCAGAATTTGAAGGATGTTTGTTCTGAAAAATCAATTTCAAAATTTAACATACAACACAAAACAAACATTAAAAAAAGCAGTCGAAATGTTGTTTAATGAATTAATCATATGAAAACGTTATATAAAAATGTATAAATGTATATAACAGACACAAAAGAATACAGCTATTAATGAACTTATTTCAATTTATAATTGAGCAATAATGTTAAAATACGCCAATATTTCCCTAATCGGGCTTTTATCATGCTTCAATACATTTTTCACACTCATATGACGTTATACTATATCCACCACGCCCTTTATATTTCCAATATGACGTAATATTTTCCTCTTTCACGTGGAAACCTTGAAATAGAAAAGTTATGAAGTTATATTCACTTTCATTTAAATTCGTCAAACCATTTATTTCATTTTCATATTTCACGTGAATATCTTGCAATAGAAAAGTTATGACGTAATATTCACCTTTTTTTTTTTTTAATTCGGCAAACTATTTATTTCATTTTCATTTTTCACGTGGAAATCTTGCAGTAGAAAATTAATTGTTGTAGTAATAATTTTATTGTGTATTTTAATTGTTGGCAACTGCTATAACGAAAAATGTTTAAATTTGATAAGAAATTGCTGTTAAATTGGTGGTTTTTTATTAATTAAAAATTAACTATAAGTTATTTCGATTCCGGATTACTTCAGTTGTCTCGGCCATGTTTTAATACACATGTACGTATCTCTTCACAATTTTGGCTTCCAAATTGTGGATTTTTTATAGAATTACAAACATACAGATAGAAAAGTTTTCATTTATATATATCTCTCTATTCTATAAAAAGTAACTAACGCTGTCACCGCCGCCGGTTTTGAATTTTTTGTGACCGGAGGTCTTTCATCGTTAATATTAAGAAATCTATTGCATACAAATATATGAAAATCGGTGGTATTATAGCGAAATGTTTGATCAACACACTAATGCATACAGTTTTCAAATTGAAGAATTATTTTAAGAGATATTTAATGCTAAAGTTGGACAAAATCGTTCCATTAAAAAAAATTTATAAGAGCAAAAGCTATACATGGGAATTTAATCATTTTAGATCATTTTATTCAATAGAAGATCCTGTTCTGCAGATTTCATTATTTTTTTTTTAATTTGACTCATTTTTTGAGGTTTTATTTCTATTTTAAATTCAAATATTCAGCATTTTGACAGATATTTTTTACATATTTTAGAAAATGGTATTAATTTAAACTGTTGCCAACTGTATAAACATCGCAAACAATGATGTTTGCTTCAAATAAAAAAAAAAATATTTACACGTTACTATTATAAACAGGAAAAAACCTTCAAATTAGAATTAAATAATTAGGTATAAAAAGCAGGTACTTATTGGAAATTACGCCATAAAAACTATATTTACATGTGAATTTTAAAAGAGAAAGGATATTGTAAAATAAATTCATTAACATGCGTTAGAAATCTGAAATAGAACAAATTACGTCACATTACACTTATTACGCTAAATGAACAAAAAATAGTATTGCAAAACAGTGTAAATTTAAAAATTGCGTGAGGCAAAATATTAGAGGTTAAATATTAGATTTTTTCAAAATTTTATTATTTGTCGTTTGATGTGAGGTGTTCAGCTATAAGTATGCAATTTTTTATGTTTCCAACATAATTAGAGGCTGAGTTAGAAAAATTGCTTTAAATACACAAGTTAGAGCGCAGAGGGTTAAATATTAGACTTTTTCAAAATTTTATTATTTGCTGTTTGATGTGAGGTGTTCAGCTATAAGTATGCAAAATTTCATGTCTCCAACTTAATAGGGGCTGAGTTAGAAAAATTGCTTAAAATACACAAGTTAGAGCCCAGAGGGTTAAATAATAGACTTTTTCAAAATTTTATTATTTGTCGTTTGATGTGAGGTTTTCAGCTATAAGTATGCAAAATGTCATGCCTCCAACTTAATTAGGGGCTGAGTTAGAAAAATTGCTTAAAATAAACAAGTTAGAGCTCAGAGGGTTAAATAATAGACTTTTTCAAAATTTTATTATTTGTCGTTTGATGTGAGGTGTTCAGCTATAAGTATGCTAAATGTCATGTCTCCAACTTAATTAGGGGCTGAGTTAGAAAAATTGCTTAAAATACAGAAGTTAGAGACCGGAGGGTTAAATATGACTTTTTCAAAATTTTATGATTCATCGTGTTATCGCAAGGGCTCAGCTATAAGTATGCAAACTTTCATGTCTCCAACTTAATTAGGGGCTGAGTTAGAAAAATTGCTTAAAGTACACAAGTTAGAGCCCAGAGGGTTAAATATTAGATATTTTTCAAAATTTTATTATTTGTCGTTTGATGTGAGGTGTTTAGCTATAAGTATGCAAAATTTCATGTCTCCAACTTAATTAGGGGTTGAGTTAGAAAAATTGCTTAAAATACAGAAGTTAGAGACTGGAGGGCTAAATATGACTTTTTCAAAATTTTAGGATTTATCGTGTTATCGCAAGTGTTCAGCTATAAGTATGCAAACTTTCAAGTCTCCACCTTAGTTAGGGGATGAGTTAGAAAAATTGCTTAAAATACATAAGTTAGAGCCCAGAGGGTTAAATATCAGACATTTTTCAAAATTTTATTATTTGTCGTTTGATGTGAGGATTTCAGCTATAAGTATGCGAAATTTCATGTCTCCAACTTAATTAGGGGCTGAGTTAGAAAAATTGCTTTAAATACACAAGTTAGAGCCCAAAGGGTTAAATATTGAGCCTTTTTCAAAATTTTATTATTTGTCGTTTGATGTGAGATGTTCAGCTATAAGTATGTAAAATTTCATGTCTCCAACTTAATTAAATTAGGGGCTGGGTTAGAAAAAATGCTTAAAATACGCAAGTTAGAGCCCAGATGGTTAAATATTAGACTTTTTCAAAATTTTATTATTTGCCGTTTGATGTGTGGTGTTCAGCTATAAGTGTGCAAATTTTCAAGTCTCCGACATATATAGTTTCTGAGAACGGGCTCTGTGACAGACGGTACTACAGACAGACAAAGGAGAGAGACAGGTAAGGTTTCGTTAGATGAACGAAACTCTAAAAACATGCTGCGGATGACTGTAACAACACCCTGTTTTTACATTACCATCAGCGATCTACCAATCTCGAATTTAGTTTATATTCGTTTCATATATTCTTATTCTTTTTTGCGGCCCTGTAAAATAATTATCAATATTATATACAGTAAACCCTCTGAATAGCGGACACCCCGAGAATGCAGAATTTGTCCTCTATTTAGATGTGACCGCTACTGAGAGTAAAACATGTACAGTTATTTAAGTGTTGGTAATCGAAAAAATGTCCGCTAAATAGAGGTATCCGCTAATCGGGTGTGTCCGCTATGGAGGTTTTACCAGTAAAACTTCTGAATAGCGAACACCTCGGGAGGGCAGAATTTGTCCTCTATTTGGAGGTGTCCGCTACTGAGAGTAAAAAATGTACAGTTATTTAAGGGTTGGTAATCGAAAAAATGCCCGCTAAATAGAGGTATCCGCTAATCGGGTGTGTCCGCTATGGAGGTTTTACCAGTAAAACTTCTGAATAGCGAACACCTCGGGAGGGCAGAATTTGTCCTCTATTTGGAGGTGTCCGCTACTGAGAGTAAAAAATGTACAGTTATTTAAGTTTTGGTAATCGAAAAAAGGCCTCTAAATAGAGGTGTCCACTAATCGGGTGTGTCCGTTATGGAGGTTTTACTGCATAATAATATCATCCTTTACAAGAAAATTGCATTCTGTATGATAGACAGACAGACATCCAGAGAAAGATAACCTCCCGGATCAATAAACACACGTCTTTTGTTTTAATCATCCACAATTGTATGTCATACAAGATGCCAGATTTTATCCATAATAAATATAAATTTATATAAGTAGCCAGATAGATTAACGGTCACCGTGGTACGGAATACTGTATTATTATTTGTTTGCCCACCAAAACTGGTTGCCACGGGTTGTTGCAAGGTTTGTGATCACGTGGTTGAAACTGATCTATTCAATATTACTGCGTGCGTATTTTTTTTTTTTTATTTGGTCCATGTGTTCAAACCAGTTGTCTACGAAAACATCAACCGGTGAAAGTGACGCACACCAAATTTCTGTGACGTATGCAGATAAATTGTGCTTTTTTAAGAGTTTTTTCTATATAATTTTTAAACGGTTTGGAACTTATTTTTCATAGTAGGTGCATTCAGTAGGCGACCCTCATAGGTACCTTCTGGTGCAATCAGAAACGAAATCCGACAAATATTTTTTGAGTTATGCTTGACGAAAGGTTTTTATTAGGCTTTTTTTTTAGTAGGACATGGCGTTAATATCCATCGTAGTAGTAAAGTGTCCGGACAGTAATATTTCGCTGAGTATTAGCCTTCGCTTCGCTCAGACAATTATTATTATTTTATTTTCTCCAAGTACCAAAATTATTCATTTCCAGATTATGGTTACTTCTTTTCTTACATTTAGGCTCTTTTTAAAACTTTCCTACAAAGTTGAAAAGTGTTTCTGACTTCGGTTTGTCTCTCCGTCTGTACTCGCTTTAACTATCGTAAATAAACTCGCATTGCCCTGAAATTTTTGAATGGTATTGACCTTTACCATAGCACGAACCCTATTTCAAATGAAGTTTGAAGCATGTTTAGTTCATCTACAGGGACAGTCAAAAGTATTCCGTTACATTACCGCCAATGGGAAAAAAATCGTTTCAAATGACTTTTAATGAGGTTGCACGAATCCAGACATAACAAAATTTATATGCATTTATGAAGTGCACCAAAATATGTATTCTGTACAATACGCGATACAAAGAATATTTATTATTCATTTACAGGGTCACACAAAAGAATTCCGTTACACGATGTTATGGGGGGGGGGGGGAGGAAATTGTTTGTGTCGTATTTTAATTATGTTAAACTATTTCATATATAATGAAAGTGATATACGTCACTAAGGTTTACTATAAGTTATTTCATATATAATACGAAGTTCATAGCATGTACAGGGACACACAAAAGATTTCAGATACTATATTGCATTAGAAGTACTGTACATTAGCGGTGATTGCTGGAAATGCATTTTCAATTATGATATGCTATTTTATATTTTACTATATTTATGCATACTATATGGTGTGAATAAATGCTCTAATTTATATACAGGGCTACACAAAAGAATTAGAAAGGGTTACTGGGTATGAGCACAAATTGCTTAAAGTGGAGTTTTAAACGAGTTATGCATTTTTAAGCTGAACAGAATTTTTCTTATTAAGAAATGTTTGTAGAATACAGGAAAAATGATATACAGGGTCACGCAAAGTATTGGATACATGGCGTCTATGGATGATAATTTACGGAAATATAATTTCAGTTGTTTTAAGAGTATTTTAGTTTGAATTAAATTTTAACTAAATAGTGGCGAGTAGTAAAGATACTAGGTAAACTACAGGGCTCTAGAAAAGTATTCAAGTATGTCTCCATCTATTAGTATAAATGTCTGAAAGAGAAATTTCAACCTGTTATGCGTTTTCTTGCTAAACTAAATTTTCCCATTATATAGTATATATATATCAACATACAGATCTAATACAGGGTTGTTCCAAAGAATTGGAATACATATTTGGCTATGGACGGTAACTGCTGAAATCAATTTTTTAAATGTTTACTTAGTTATCTTATTTACCTTATTTCCCTAAATAACAAAGTTTTGTTAAAGTTTTCAGGGAGTGTTGGAAAGTGTTTCATAATCTATGCCGTACGCTTGATTTTTCTTTCTTGTTTTAAATTTTGAACGGATTGCTTTTACATTTAGCTCTGTTTATGCAATGAACTGTTAATGCATTTTATTTAGAAATGTATAAACACCTATTTTTGAAAAAAAAATATTAATTTTAAAGAACCCTACAGAATACATTACGTCGTCAAGGATGAAATTTATAAAAAGCAGAAAAACCAACGTTTAAAATGCACAAATAATATATGAAAAGCAGCAAACAGCTGTTTCGAATCTACTAGCGAGATTCTTCTTCAGTGCAAAAGGAACAGCATACTAGAAAAAGCAAGGCTGAGCAAAAAAAAAAAAAAAAAATTGCTGCTTTTCATATATTATTTGTGCATTTTAAACGTTGGTTTTTCTGCTTTTTAATATTGTTGCACAAAGGCTTTATTTGCTATTTTTATGAAATTTATAGTTAATGATATCAATTTTAACATCTTATTATATGACAGTGGCTTAATATTTTACCACACTGTTTTGTTCTTGATGTTGTTGTTGTAGAAAAGTTACACATATCGCCTGTTTACAAAAAAATCGTTGTATGCTCTAAAAAATATTAAAAACATTTTTAAAAATTAATTTTGTTGAAAATGGAACGGTCGGTAATTCGTGATATTGTGAAGTATGAGTTCTTACGTGAAACTACGACATCGCAGACTGCGCGAAACATTAATAGTGTATTTGGCTCTAGTGTTATTATGCAGCAGACAATGCCAAATTGGTTCGCCAAATTTAGTACAGGTAACTTTGACCTCACAAATGAGCCACGAGGTCACCCAGCATCAAAGTTCAATAATGACAAACTAAAGGTCACCGTTGTGTATGACCTATCTCAGAATGCCTATGAAATGCCTATGTTGAAGTTTGAATAAAGTAATTTCTCAAGTTTGAAAAAAAAAAAAAAATTTCGATATAGGGGAGGGTAGTACAGTGTGAGAAGAAAATTATTATTACTTAATAAATAGCGACGGTTTTTATTCTTTTGAAAAATTTTTTGGTACATCTTTAAGCTACAGAAATGCGCTACACATTAATGTATAAATAGTTTTCAAAAAGTTATTTATAAAAGCACAGAAGCAGCATAACGGAGTATCGAAAATTGTCTCAGTGTGTACCACAAATAGTACACAATGACGAGTAGAGACAATGTATATATTTTCAAAAATCATACATTTTTACACTCTATCAATAATTTTATGCAGTTTATGATTTCCAATTAATATTTCTTGGTTTTCAAAATATCAAAAATATGAGCCTCGGGCGGACAATGGCAGACCTTGGGCTACTTTCATGCAAATTTTCAGCCTCTTACGTTTAGTAAATTTCCTTAGTCATCGCAAGCCCACACACAGAGAGAGAAAGAGAGAGAGAGAAACTTTCTTTTATGAATAAATAGCTTTTTAAAGACCAGAACCGCATAGTATGTACACAATAAGACAGGTCTCACTGTGTACCACAACTGTGTGTCTCACTGTGTACTTTCGTTTCGTTGTAACAAAATGGATGCCACATCTGTTACATCAATTTCATCGCTTTAAAAAGTTTATGTCGTTTTGCCGATATAGTCTATTATTAGACATAGCTAGGTTTGGTTAAGTAAACGTATGTCATATTGAAGGAAATAAACTCTAAAATAGATGTTTATGTAACTTTAACCACCATAAAATAACGAAGTATTTATTATTTTGTCGGACGTGTGACTGGAGTGCCGAAACTACATCCACGTGTTGCATAAGATGAGGTCGATATGTGTGTGTGCCAGCTTGAAGAAAAAGTTACAACTATATGTCAATGTGGCTGCTGTCTCACTGTGTACTCCCTACTCTACAGAGGGTGACCGGTTAACGAACTTAATTCGTTCCAAAACAGTGTTCGCTAACCAAATTGTTCGTTAACCGATCACAGATTTTGCATTGGTCTATACGATAATTATATTAATTCGTTCTTAAAAGCTAAATAATGTATAAAAAATAATATAAATCTTCTCTTTATAATGGAGTTGATATACTTTCTTATTTAATACGGACAGATATATTTTGATGTATTGTTCGTGTCGGGCGCAGTAAAAAATAAATAAATAACATACTCTTTTTAAAAACATTTAGGGTTACATTCAGGAATACAGCATTAAATCATATAACTTTGCCACTTTGACTTTCTAAAAACTGTTTAGTTGTCTAAAAGATTGTGTTTACTGCAAGGCACTGTAAAGCTCAAGTGTAGCCTAGAGCTTGTTAATCCTTTGAGGGGCGGTGGAATAAAATATATCCCACGTAATTTAAACAAGAAAATTTTAACTAAATTTTATATTTTTAACTTTGAAGGAAAATCGTTGAAAAATTATCTTTCCTTATTTTAAAAAAAAAAATTCGATTATTCCGGTGAGAATTCAATATTTAGAGATATTTTTGCTTGCCCCTCAAGGGGTTAATAATTTGTAAACTAAATATCAATTAAAATATTTCTATATATAAAATTCCCTTTAAAACATCAAAGTACTCGATAATTTTTATAAGTGATAAAAATAAATTTTAAAATGCAAAAAATATCTTTATTTATTTATATTTCGACATGTTTCATTACATTCTCACGAAAGTAAAATTATAAAAATATTTTAGCAAAAAATTCAAATAACTACACTGTCAAAAATATCGTGAAAAATTACCTCTGTTTTTAAAGGCTATCTATTTTCTGACCAATGAGAACGACCCATAGGCGTTTATGTAGCGTTCTCATTGGTCAGAAAGTAGATAGCCTTTATAAACAGATATAATTTTTCACGATATTTTTAACAGTGTAGTTTCTATGTTTACTAGTTTTTCAAATTGAATTTTTTTCGAAAATATTTTTTATCATTTTATTTTCTTTAGAATGTTGCGGTCGGATGCAATGAAACATGTCTAAATGTAAATAAATAAAGGTATTTTTTGCCTTTTAAAATTTATTTTTATCATATTTAGCAATTATTGAGTAATTAAAAAAAAATTATTTAAAAAGCAAAACAAAATATAAAAAAGAATGTTTCTAATCTGTTCATTCTAATTTGGGGGGGGGGGAGGGGCTAAAATTTAAGCCCCGAACATCTGGTACACCATTAATTAATTAGGTTTTATGTATATAAGCGTTAAAATGTTCGAAAATAAATCGAATGAAATTTTCGATAAAAAACCGAATATAGGTACAATTAGATATAGCTCGGCGAATCTGAGACATAGTGTTGCTTCTTCTTGTCTTTGTTTTGTGAGGTGTTCGTTAACCAAATATTGTGTTCGTTATCCGAACATAGAAAAAAAAAACTCTCTCGAAAGTATTCGTTAACAGATCTGCTAGTAAACCGAATTGTTCGTTAACCGATCACCCATCACATTTGTAAGTTATCTACTAACTTTCCCTTTTTAATACGAATTTTATCCTTGACGACCTGATATTTACCTAATTAAGTGCTTTTAATGTTTAACAAATTAATTGAATATTAAATTGAATTAATTATATTGAATAGTTAATTATATTAATTTTTCAATTAATTGAATAATTAATTATATTAATTAATTATATTGAATTGAAATATACATGCGAAAAATTTTGAAAATTCATTTCTATGACTAAATATGCGTTAGCATATCATTTAAATTTGCGGTACTTACTTATTATCCGGACCATGAGATAGATAGCAAAATGTTGGGTTTAAAGGCGAGCGAACATTTTTTATGCGCATTATATCTGCGCACTGCCAGTCTTTTCCCCCGCCACACTCAGTCTGCGTTCGAACGATAGAAGAGTGTAGACGTAAAAAATTATTCTGTGTGAAGTTATTATGAAAAAGTAATGTGTGTGAGAAATTTATCTTTAAATTAATTGTTATGTGTTTGTGCAGTGTTTTCGTTTAATAAACTGTTTGTTCTGTCAATATCCACGGACTTGGTGAAAATTAATATTAGTGAAAAACAACACAAAAAATTGGTGAAAATTGCCTATCTTGTTTATCATTCGCCAATGGAGTTTAAAACAGTTATTAACATTCTTAAATATATAACCTTGTTAAACAAATAAATAAAATATAATAAAAACAATATACTATGCACTATAATAATTAAAAACTGTAAACTATAATAATAAATAATCTTAAAACTATAATAAATAAACTATCAAATGGTAAAAGGAAAAGGATTGTTGTAATTATTGTATTCGTCGTAATGCTTGGTGCAGTTGTATCTGACAATTCCCGGATAATACATAAGTACTAAATATGTTATAGCATGTATTAATTATAAAAAATAAAAATAAAAATGAAATACTAGCAAACCCCGCGGCTTTGCACGCGTAATATTAGAAATATGCCAAGTGATATTTATATGTCTAATTTTTATTAAAAGGTACTAACTAAATTTTTATTTTATTAAAAGGTAATATTTTATTTTATTAAAAGGTACTTATTACTTTTAGGAATAATTAAAAAAATTACTATTTAAAATACATTTTGATTAAACATCATTGTTACACAGCATAAGGCAGAAATGAGACTTAAATTAATAAAACGAAATAAAACTAAATAAATAATAATTTAGAAAATATTTTGAAACTTTTATGCTCAATTAATACGCTCATTTCAGTATTCATTTGAAGTTTTGAATTTTTTAGAAACCATCTTCTTACATCTTAAAATTAAAAATCATGTCAAATTCCAAGTCCTACCACCTCTCTCAACATAAAGGGCTATGTTGAAATAGGAACTGTCACCATTAATTTGCCAACATTAATTTTGAAATTTGTTTGTTATTACCTACTATTCCACAGAAATGTACATTAGGAAGCTTTTAAAGGCCTTTTTAAAACGTTTGTTGTTCCTGTGAACCCCATGTGGTAGAATCATTGGCATAAAATATAGCCTGTGTAGGATCAGAGACTGTTACCATTGATTCGCAACTATTACTTTTATATTTGGTTTATATTCCCTGAAATTGCGTAGAAATCGTAATTTAGGCTTTTTTAGAATGCTTTTCGCGCCTCCCTTTCACTTCACCCCTTTTTAATTCGAATTTGTTTCCGACAGTCCTTCGAGGGCATTTATATTTCATAAGTAACGACCATGCCATATTTAAAGTTTCTAGCCTTTTCAGTATCACAAAAATAGCAATTTAGAAAATTTTTAGCTACTGCAACCCTCTGGTGGTAGTGGCACAGACATAAAATATAGCTTATGTTTGATCAGGTTCTATCACCAACAATTTATCATCAATATTTTTTTAATCGGTTTGGTATTTGATAAGATTACATAAAAATTGTAATTTATAACGCTTTTCGCTCACTTCATCTTTTTAAATTCGAAATTTTCTTTTGATAGTTCTTAGAAAGCAGTTGCATCTTGTAAGTAAATACCATGCCATACTTCAAAGTGTTAGACCGTTCAGTTATGCAAAAAACGCAAATTAGAACATGTTTTGCTTTTGCAACCCTCAGATGGTAGTGACAGCATCATTATAACATATGTTATAGCAGGGACTGTCATCATTGATTTGCAACCATTATTTTTGAAATAGCTTTGGAATTTCCTGAGATAGAGTAGAAATCGCAATTTAGAACGTTTTTAGAACGCTTTTAGCGCATTTCCCCCTCTTTTTAAATTTCCAATTTTTTCGAAACTGTTCTTAAAGATCATTTATATGTAATAAATATGTACCTTGCCTAATTTTAAGTTGCTAGCCCCTACCGATCACAAATATTGAAATTTGGAACGCTTTTTTGCTCCTACAACGTCTAGGTGATAGTGATACCGACTTAAAATAGCATCTATATTAGAGCAGAGGCTGTCAGCATCAATTTCTTACCATTACTTGTGAAATCAGTTTGATTCTTCCTGAGATATTGGTGACAAATCGGCATTTAGAACGTTTTTAGAACGCTTTTCGCTCATTTTGCTCCTGCATCTCCTCTGGGGTACTGGAAACAGATATAAAATATAGTCTATCTTGGTGCAAGATCTGTCACCATCATTTTTACACCATTATATTTGAAATCGGTTCAGTATTTCCTGAGACTACATAGAAATCACAATTTAGAACGTTTTTTACAACGCTTTTTGCGCATTTTGACCCCCTTTTAAATTTCGATTTTTTTAGGAAAGTAATTTTTTATAAGTAGTTTTTTTTCCGATTTTTTTGTCCTTAGAGATCATTGATATCTTATAACTAACTACCATTCTAAATTTCACGATTCAAGACCCTTCCGTCGCACAAAAACCGCAATTTAGAACGTTTTTCTCCTGCACCCCCGTTGGGGTAGTGGCACCGACATAAAACATAGCCTAAGTTGGAGCAAGGGTTTTCACCATCATTTTGACGAAATTATTTTTAAAATCGGTTTGGTATTTCCTGAGATTGTGTAGAAATCACCATTTAGAACGTTTTTTAGAACGCTTTTCGCGCATTTTCATACCTTTTAAATTTCGAATTGCTTAAGAACTGTTCTTAGACACCATTTATATCTTATAAGTAACTAATATTCAAAATTTCATATTTCTAGTCCCTTCAGTAACGCTAAAATCGCATTTTTTGAACGGTTTTTGCTCCTACACCCCGTTTGGGGTAGTGGCACCGAAATACAACATAGCCTATCTTGGAGCAAGCGTTGTCACCATCATTTTGACATCAATATTTTTTAAATCGGTTTGGTATTTCCTGAGATTGTGTAGAAACTACCATTTAGAACGTTATTTAGAACGCTTTTTGTGCATTTTCACCCCTTTCAAATTTCGAATTGTTTAAGAACTGTTCTTAGAAATCCTTTATATCTAATAAGTAGCTAATATATCAAATTTCTTATTTCTAGGCCCTTCAGTAACACATAAATCGCATTTTTAGGACTTTTTCGCTCCTGCACCCCCTTTACGGTAGTGACACCGACATAAAACATAGCCTATCTTGGAGAAAGCGGTGTCACCTTCATTTGGACACCAATATTTTAAATCGGTTTGGTATTTCCTGAGATTGTCTAGAAACTACCATTTAGAACGTTTTTTAGAACGCTTTTTGTGCATTTTCACCCCTTTTAAATATCGAATTGTTTAAGAACTGTTCTTAGCCATCATTCATATCTTATAAGTAACTAATATTCCAAATTGCATATTTCTAGGCCCTTCCGTAACGCAAAAATCGCATTTTTAGAACGTTTTTTGCTCCTGCACCCCCTTTGGGGTAGTGGCACCGACATAAGATATAGCCTATGTTCTAAGTTGGACAAACACCATCATTTTGATACCATTACTTTTGGAATCGGTTCGGTAGTTCCTGAGCTTACCTCCGACAAATAAACAATTTTTTCCTCTTTATAATAGGAAGTATAGAAGTATAGAAAAGCTCCTCATATGTTAAACGCAACAACGGCTCAGTATAAAACACAACAACTCTGTATTTAAATATAAATATTAACCCTTTCAGGGACAAGTAATTGTGTTTCCGTAATGTCGAATTCACACCGGAATCTTAAAAAAAAAAAAAAAAAAAAAAAAAACGACTTTTTTTCACAAAAGTTAGAAAAGTAAAATTTAATAAAAAAATTTCTGGTGCAATTATTCATTAATAGTAAGTCCCACCAGTCAATAGTAATATCCCACCACCTTTCGAAAGTTTAAAGGAATGAATAACAAAAGGAAAGGCTTTCAGAATAAGACTGAATTATTTCAAAAAATAAATACGATTGTTTAAAATTGAATCCATTAATTTTAATAATGGTTTGATTCTTCCATGGTTTACTTTAAGTTATCAGCACATTATAACGTAGTTAGTAAACAGTTTTCGAGATCATTCATTTTGAACGTCCTGTAATTCAAATGTAAATAAGGAGATTTAGAAAACAAATTGCGACAAACGTAACAATTAGATAACGGAGATAATTGATTGATTAAATTTCTACAATTAAATATTGAAGACGTCGAGAAAGTTGTGAACAGTTTAAATGAGAGAAATGGATAATATCACATAGTTATTATTCTAGAAAATATCTTTAAGTTAAAATAATTTTAATATTCATTTTAAAGCTTCGTTTATGCCATGAACTGTTAAAGCATTTTATTCAGAATGTAAACACCTATTTTTTTAAATAAAAATATATTAATTTTAAAGAACCCCACAGAATATATTTACCTGATTATGTGCTTTTCATCTTTAACAAATTAAATTACATTTTATACATGCAAAATAAAAATAAAATCATTTTTATGAATATATGTGCGTTAGCATATCATTTAAATTCCTTATAAGAATGTATTAATTATTTAAACAAAGAGTTTTAAGAAATAAAAGATCCTCACGTATAAACCTCAAGAATTCCTCATGTATAAACCACAATGACTCCTCATATATAAACCATAACTACTGTGTCTTTATAGTTAGTAAACAGTTTTCGGGTTTATTCATTTTGAACATCCTATAATTCAAATGTAAATAAAGAGATTTCGGAAACTAATTTCGACAAATGTTACAATTAGATAATGGAGTTAAACTGATTGATTAACTTTGCATGATTAAATATTGTAGACGTGGAGGAAGTTATCAATTATTTAATTGAGAGATGTGGAAAATATCACATATTTATTACTATAGAAAATATCTTTAAGGAAAAATATTTTTAAATATTTTTATTTTCATACATTACTAGTTTTCATGATTATGCACTACTGCAGGATGGCGAAACTATGGCAAGCGTGCCGAACTTGGCACATAAGAAAACTTTTCTGCCACTCGAAAAAAGTTATAGATTATATTCAGTTTATGGAGTACAATCCATTTTTTTTTTCTTAATAATACGTTATTTTTGAAAGATCAAAGATATTATAAATTTCGATGAGGCCCTGTAGTGCCATTTTCTCGCCAAACCTTTCATCATACAAATCATTTTGCTTCTTTATCAAATTTCAGAGGTTTTATTTTCGAAAATTGAAGAAATAGTTTGTATATCAATATACCTAAATGACACTCTTTCTACTTTAGATTAGGTTTTATTTTATTTAGGTTTAAGGTTTTAAGTTAATTTAGGTTTTATTATAATTGGATTTTATTTTTGAAAATTGAATTTTAATTCTCAGTGTAAATATCATAATTATGTATCTATTGAACCTGCTTCTACCTGAAGAAATAAAAGGATCTGATTTGGAAGTATACAATAAACGAAAATCTTATTTATAGATTATTAGGAAATTCGATGCGACATGGCTATATTGTTCATTAAATAGAGCATAATAAATAAATTAGGAATCGAATTCAGTATGAGCGTAAAAATATTTAAGTAAAAATTCTACAAATATTAATTATTGATTTTATCTACTTTAAACTGTTTCTGGCACGCCGGATTATTGATACATAATAATTTTGGAATTTTTGGCACGCATACTCAAAAGGTTCGCCATCCCTACACTAGTGTTCTCTTTTCAAATAACCATAATTACTTCATTACAAAATACACAATATGAACTTTAAGAAGCTCACTGTTTTACTAAAAAGGCGACAACAACAACAACAACAACAACAACAATAATAATAATAATATAGATGTTACAAATTAAAAAATGTACATTTTATTTAAAATTTCTTAGAACTTTCGTCCTGCAATTCCCGTGCGACATCGTTAGATAATATTTTTATTGGTTATTGGTTTATGTAATTATATACTATCCAATTTCTAACGAAGTGACGTATTTGTATGAATAGAACAGAACGTAATAATAACAAATTTACAAAATAAAGAAAATGTAAAATGTTTAGGTACGCCCATTGTGAATGGATATATTTCGAGGAGCGGGATGAGTAATCTCAGGAATATTATAAAAGTATTTAGATAATACTCTCCGTTTTCAGTGTCGAGGTATTTATAACCAGTATCAATATTGAGAGAGGGATAGGTGTAAAAGGTTCTTTGATACTTTTTTAATAATCCCATAAGGAATTATCCACTGGCGTCAGAGAGATAATGAAGGAGATTCTTTTATTATTTTTGAACTTTCGACTATCACGTTAAATAATAGCGTTAAGATAGATCATATTAGGCCGGATAATTGCTTTCCAGAATCTTCGTAACGGATTTCTATCATAAATTTAGATTTTGATATCATGAGGGTAATTTAGAGGCATGTGACGATATTTAGATGCCTCAAGGTAGATTTCATTTAATTTAAATTAACGGCTGCCGTTTCAACATAATCGGCAAAGTCAGTGAAATGAAAGATGGAATTTAGCTCATATATAGGTAAAAATAGCACCATCGAAAGAAATCGTTTATTGACAAATAAATTTACAAGAAATTACGGGGAACAGCGAATAGGAAAATTGTATAGGGTATACAACTGGTAATGTGAAAAAAAATTCTAGTACAAATTAATAAAAAGAGGGTTTTAAAAAAAAATCTAAATAAGGTTAATTGTCATTTCGAAGATTCAGTTTATTTTTATCCATAAGTGATATTTTTTATATGAAATGCTTTTTGTGCTGTTAGAGGATAATCAGCAAAAAATGTATTAAATGTAAAAATCTATTAGAGTAAAAAAAAAAAAAAACAATAAAGATAAATAAAAACATTTTCAATGCATTTTTTATCTGGAATGTATAAACACTTATTTCAAGAAACTTTTTATACTTAATTTCAGCTTTCTAAAAGATTAAGTTTAAAGAAATCCAAAAAAATGTTCTTATTTTCTTAATCCTAATAAAGTTTAATAAAATTAGCAATAGATTCTAAATATCACTTTTTTCAATATACTTTTTTCAACGGGAGCATATTAATAAAAATTGTTATCAACATGTCTTTATTATTTAAATAAACAGTGTTAGGAAACAAATGCCCCTCATCTAAAAGGGAGACGAGCTTTCAAAGACTGCTGTTGAATAAATGAATGGAACATAGAAAATTATTTGTAAATTGAATGATTTTCGAATATACATACAATCCTTTAAAATGGAATTGAAACCATTAATTTTAGTAATGTTGTTATTATATCTTGGTTTATTTTAACTTCTCAGTAGATTACATAGCAGTTAGTAAACAGTTTTGGGGATCATTTATTTTGAATATCTAATTATTAAATACAAATAAAGAGATTTCAGAAACAAATCTTTAAAATGTAGAATTACATAATGGAATGAAATAGATTAAATATGGCTATTTAAATACAAAAAAAGTATATTTTATATTTTTGTGTATTTATATTTGTGTATTTACATATATATATATATATACAAATATATTATATTTATATTATTATATTTGTATTTATATTTATAAACTTTTGTGTATTTTTGTATTTATTTTGTATATATTTTCTTTTATCTTGTCATTAAATAGAAAAATAAAAGTATTTAATGTATTATATACAGTTTTTTGGAAATAAAATATTTATAAAATAAATCTATTTATAAAATACTAACTTGCAATTGTAGGTAATTATAGATGATAGATTAATTCATAAAAGTAATAATTTCGCGTGTCGAATCTAAATTTTGTATTAATTTCGCTGATCTGTAAGTATTTTCCTTTCTGAATTTTTGAAGTTCTAAAAAGTACTGATTGTCATCCGATATTACGAACAATCATTTGGATATAGAAAATAATAATAATAAAATAAATTGTTAAGAATATTGCAGATGTCCTAATCGAGAAACAAATCCTTATGCGTACTGAATATAACACGATGCTGTTACAGATCTAATCTGAACATAAAATTTATTTATTAATATTAAGGCAAAGTAAAAGCATTAAAAATTTTTACACATAGTAAAGCAAAACATTAAGTTCAAATTTAATAATTTAATTTAATTTAATTTAAATAAAATTTATCTCACTCCATTATTTAATGCACGACTATTTTTCAAACAGCGTTATCTAAGCTTTGTATTAATAGTTTTAAACTAAACATAATGCAACATTAGTGGTCTTCGTACAGCTAAACTAAATTGCTCCTGCGTTGATATTTTTATTCAAAAAGAACTTTTAATAACTCTTCTCACCAAAATATCAAAAATATCTTTTTTTTTCAACCTCACAGTTTAAAAATGCAAGTATGTTATAATATAGTGTTGTATTTTGATAAAGTTCCTTAAGCATAAGGATGGATTTTTGAGAGACAAATTTGAATTATGAAAAGCTTAAAATAAAGAACTATCGCCGATTATAGAAAACATTATGAAACTAATAGATAAAGAATATATTTATATACAAGAAATATATGAGTATATTCTTTAAAAGAGTATATTCTTTATTAATTTTACTGCTGTTAAGAAGAAAAAGCCAAACATTTCAAATGTGTCACCTCACTTTTAAAAAAAAAAATGGCAATATATAAAATCTTTTAAACCAAAGCGAAAATTATTGATAATGCCAAAATGCTGAAATATCTTTAGAAATATCCTAGATTGGTTTTCACCGGATTACTGACGCTTCTTTAACCAGGGCAAATAGAAAATACATACATTAAAAAATTATGTAAAACAATTATAATAATCGTTTTTATATTTATTAAAACTTTAAACAATAGGAGATTAATATTAATGTTGTCAAAAAAGAATTGCATGTAAGGAAAATGCACCTAAAGTCCAGGCAATAGAGAACGCATAGGGAGTCTACCTAGCAAAATTCAGCTCTGGAAAAAGGCTTACTATATGTTTCTGGGTCGCTGGATCCGAATTTGTAACTTCCCACTAAAATGTCCCCCAGCAACCCCCCCCCCCCCAATTTTGTAAAATGTCCCCTAAAAAAGGTTTTTATTAAAAAAAAAATAGTTTTTTTTTTTTTGTAACTTTTGGTATCTAAAAGTTCAGAAAGTAGACAAAATTTGCAATAAATAAGATATATGACATTATGACGTAGGGTGAATGGGGAGGCGGAGACCTGCCTCGGAACCGCGTTGCTCCGTGGACTAAGTTGCGCAATTCCACTTAACCACTCACACAGTTTACGTTCGCTCTCCTGTCTCCCCTCCGAACTTTCCCTATAAGGTTTGCTTTAAGTTTTTTGGGTCGCTGAATCCGAATTTTTAACTTCCCACCAAAATCCCCCTCCCCCCGCAACCCCGCCAAAATAGTTGCTTTTATGTATTATTTTTTAAATTGTTTTAGGGGAAAAGTATATAGAAATTCAGAAAGTAGACACACTGCAAATAGAAGCGTCTTAAATTTAGACACATATGTGACTGAAAAAGAATTTTAGACACTTAAGTATCTTAATCTGAAAATTAAGACACTATAGATGTCTTAATTTAAGATACATAAGCGTCTTACTATGACCATGGTGTAAACGAACTGAGAATAATGTCTAAAATATCCGCAAACGTCTTATTTTAAGACACTTCATTGCTTTAAACGTGTCTTAATTTAAGATGTTTTGATTCTTCCAACGCAATAACCACCAGGGGGCACTAGCACTCCCAGTTGCGCATGCGTTTTAGATGTCTTCGTTCGAAGTGGTATACGTTGTAATTCAAACAAAGTTTGTTTTTATGTACGCGTGTATTTTAATTCGTTTTTTGCGAAATGTGAAGTACTGTGATTTTAATTCGTATTAACTTGGAGTATTTATTTATTGAATACATACATCTGACGTGTGTGCTCGACATCAAATGTCTCTTAGAAGCTGTCGTCGATACAAGGGCGGGATAGACACAGAACAGAAGTAGACGGCGGTTGAAGATTACACCCGGAAATTCTACAAAGCGTGTGCAATGGGCTTAGTGTTAACTCGTATCAATTTATATCAATAATATTGTGTTATTCATCTTCGTCCTGTCGAAACTGGCAAAAAAAAAGAAACTTTTGTCTGGCGGGTCCTGTTTTTAGGATGAAACATCTCATTCTTTAAATAGGGCTAGTCGGATGTATTATGGGATTACCTTTTAAACTGATGAAAGTCTTTCTCCCTCACTGTGGTTGTGGTAGTTTTTAAAATTTCAAATCGAGGAATATTTCTTACCTCTTGCAGCAACTCAAGTAAGTTTCTTTATAGTAGTAAAATTAGTGTATTTTATGATTTTACTTATTTTACTAAACAAAATCCTGCATGAAATTTAATTAGTTTTGAATCTGTTCGCAAAAAACCCCACTAATTCTAGAAGTATATATTTTTAAACTTATGACGTTCTTTTTTATTACGAATTATATATTCAATGTCAGTTCTTAGTTTCAATCTTTCAATGGATAATTTTTATCTCGCAGTAAATGACGGCCACAAGGAAGTAGAGAAAAAAAAACTTTGAAAGATGACCTAATGCTTTCTTACTTCCTGGCATAAAACCGCAGATTAAAAAAAGATAAATAAAGTAAATGAGACTGGTCTATTATATGAAGCTGCCTGTAAAAATATACATATGTATTTGATTTGCAATCAACTCTAATACTGATTTTTTTATTATTTTTAATAAAAAAGTAATTTGAAATTTATAATGGGAAAAAGTAAAAACCTCTAACTAGATTTCGTATTTAAAATTGTGGTAACTTTATTTATATGCACTTATACGAAAAATACAAAAATGACAGATGTTACTGTATATATTTAAGACGAAAGAAGTTTGGAAATCATAAGTTATTTTTTCCTCATGTTTTTAATATAGAATATGTACTTATTTGTTTTTATTGATAGTTGAATAGCTTTTGTGAGTACCCTCTGATCTACATAAAAACTTGTCCATGTGGAAATATAAATTTTTTAAAAACATAATTTTTAAATAAGTATTTTCATTTTTTTTTGGAGGGGGGGGGGGATTTTGCATGAATTTTTGTAAAGCTGATATCTTAAATCTTGCACTGATTATAATGAAAGTTTTGAACTTTTAGAGTAGGACAAGTTTAAAAACGCAAATATATTTAACAAAATACCAAAGTCATTTTTTCCCCAATGTTATTAAAGTAGAATATTTATTTATTTATTTTCATTATTCATAGTTAAATGGCTGTTGTGATTATCAAGTGATGTATATGTAAAATTGCCTATGTGGCAATATATTTTTTTATATTTTAATTTTTTGGGGGGGTGGGGGGTGGATTTTTGCAATTTTCGTACATCTGATATTTTAAATCTTTTTCCACATTCAACCGAGTATAATAAATATTTTGAACTTTTAGAGTAGGACAAGATTATAAAATATATATATATATTTATCTATGTACCTTAAAAGCCCTTAATAGCGAACACTTCGGGACCGCGGAATTTGTCCGATAATTGGAGATGTCTACTTTTTTGAGGTAAAAATATACAAATATGTATGTCTGCTGATTAAAAAAGTATTCGTTAAATAGAGGTGTTCGCTATTCGAGAATCTCCATTAACCTCCACAACGGATACTCCCGAATACCGGACATCTCAATTTAGACAACTATAATGCAGGGTTGCGTTTTTTGCAAAAGTACTTCTTGATTAAAGGAAGGGCAAACTGGGAAGTGCCCCGTCCCCCTACGACTGTAGTGCCCCCAAATTTGATGTGCAATATTTGTAAAGCTTATATTTTAAATCTGTTTCGAAATTGTACTGATTATAATCAATATTTTGAACTTTTAAAGTAAAATAAGGTTAAAAACAAAATAAATTTTAAAAAATCTAATATTTAGATAAATATTTTTTGTTTTTTAATCTTGTTCTACTCCTGAAGTTCACGATATTGATTATAATCAGTACAATGTCGTAAAAGATTTAAATTATCAACGTAACGAAAATTGTATACCAAAACTGAGAGCACCAAAAAAATCAGGCTGTATTGGGGGGGGGGGGGCAGGACCACAGCCAAATATTTTTCCAGGATTCAACGTGGTCAAACATGGCTACGTATGATGCTTACAAAAAAATGGATGCGATTCAGACGTTTGAAGTGTCTGAAATTCAGACGCAAAAAGTGTCTGAAAAAATTCAGACATTTTAAAATGTCTGAAAATTGAACACTCCATTTCAGACACTTAAGTGTCTGAATTTCAGACATTTTAATTTAGAGTGCAAAATTTGCAACAAATAAGATATATGTCATTATGACGTAGGATGAACGGCTAGGATTGGGGGGGGGGGGGTCTGTCTCGGAACATGCACCACGGTCCTGCTTGCACTAAGTTATGCAATTCCGCATCCAAAAGGGCAACTTTCTGACATAAGCTTTAATTTATTTTTGTTTGAAAATGCATGAAACTAGCTAGTGTTGCTGTTCAGAAACTATGTCATTGAGCTATTTTTTCCTTTTTTTTTTGCAAACGCAATAGATCTTTCAGAAAAGATTGTCAAAGTAGGCGTTTTGAACCGAATTTCCGCGCGAAGGAAGAAAAAGCACTCAATAGTGGTTGAAAAACGGGTTTGTCACGTGATCGAAATGGCTTATAACTCAATAGGTAATTGATTGATCAAAAAATGGGAAAAACAGTTCAATTCCAAATCGCTTCCATGGCCAGGCTTTCCAATTTTATATCTTTCCGTTAAAAAAATGAATTTGTTAGTGTGTAAAAACGTTTTGCGCTTGTTGAGCAGATCAGTTAAGAACAGCCTTAACCACTTGTACCGTTTACGTTTGCTCTCCCGTCTCCCCTCCTGACTTTCCCTACTAATGAAAAGTTTTGAAGCAAAATAACAAAAAATATTAAAAAATAACGACAAATCTAAGTTTTTTATTCTATTTCTATTTATTATTCTAATTATTCAGGATAATTTTAAATTCTTCTTCTCCGCTTGACTGCAGCCGAGGATTGAGATTCCTTTTTGTCAATTCGATTCCTGTCAGATCGATCAAATGCTTCACCCAAGTCTGAAATATATGGAAATATTTGTTATATAATACATGGAAATTATTCCAGAGAGAAATATTAGCCTTGCATACAATATTTCAAATGAATATCAAATTTCAAACTTCAAAGTACTTGCTTAAAAGGCGCAAAGGCCAACATAGTGAAAAAGATTCCAAGACGGGACTCGAACCCGGGCCATCAGTATAGCGCACTGACGTTCTACCGACTAAACCACTTGGAACGGTACCTAGCTCGGAAAATTTCTCACTATTATATGTTGGCAAGGCGTTATGTTGGCGTTTTCATTTGAAATATTGTAGGCAAGGCGAATATATCTCTCTGGAATAATTTCCATGTATTAATATAATTTCTATCGATGCTGGATTTAATTATGCTTCGTGTTTGTCCCAGGTCGGTGACTCACGATAAATATTCCATCTTGTGCTGCGTTTGTAGCCTTACCAACATATAATAGTGAGAAATTTTCCGAGCTAGGTATTGTTCCAAGTGGTTTAGTCGGTAGAACGTCAGTGCGCTATACTGATGGCCCGGGTTCGAGTCCCGGCTTGGAATCTTTTTCACTATGTTGGCCTTTGCGCCTTTTAAGCAATTACTTTGAAGTTTGAAATTTGATTTTCATTTGAAATATTTGTTATATAAGTTGAAAATTAATTTCATGCACTGCTTTCATGAACTAAATTTTTTTCAAGTCAAATTTTGTCTACTTTTTGAATTCCTAGGTACTATTTCCCTGAGCAATTACAAAAACCAAATTTTTTCAAAAAATCTATTTTTTGGTGGGTTATTAAAATTTAGGGGATTGGGGGAGGGGGGGTTGAATATCGGTAGGAAGTTATAAATTAGGATTCAGCGTCAGAAAAACATAAAGTGAGTCGATTTCCAGAACTACCATTCATTTTGCCAGCTAAAACCCCCTATTGTCTGGACTATTAAGAGGAATTGCATAACTTAGTACACGCAGCGCCACAGTGCATGGTTCGAGACAGCCCCCCCCCCCTCCCCATTCACTCTATGTCATAATGTCATATATCCTATTTGTTGCAAATTTTGTATACTTTCTGGATTTCTAGATACTTTCCCCTATAAAATAAAAAAAAATAATTTAAAAACAACTTTTTTTTTGGGGGGGGGGGGAGGACTTTGGGTGGGAAGTTAAAAATTTGGATTCAGCGACACAAAAAACTTAAAGCAAACCTTATAGGGAAAGTTCGGAGGGGAGATTGGAGAGCGAAGAAAAAGATGTGTATGGTTAAGTGGAATTGTGCAACTTAGTCCACGCAGCACCACGTTGCATGTTCCGAGGCTGGTCCCCGCCTCCCCATTCATCCTACGTCATAATGCCATGTATCTTATTTGTTGCAAATGTCTACTTTCTGAATTTCTAGATACTTTTTTCCTAAAATAACAAAAAAATTGATTTTTTTTAAAATAAAAACATTTTTTGAGGGCATTTTATAAAAAAAATTGAGGGGGGGGGGGGGTGACGCGGGAAATTTTGGTGGGAAGTTACAAATTAGGATTCAGCGGCTCAAAAAAACTAATGTAAGTCGAATTCCAGAACTACCATTATTTTGTCAGGTAAAATCCCCTTATTGTCTGGACTACTATAGTGGGCCGCTAATTTATAAAGTTTAAAAAGAAACCCAAAATGTAAAAATGTAAAAAAAAACAAATCCGATTGACTAACATCCTTAAATGTTGACTGTCCCTAAACTGTTTCAAATAATTGTTTTTTCCTGCTGGTGAATGTATTTTCTAAAGTGTTTTCAAAAACAATTTTTTGCATAATCTTAGGGATTTCATTAAGAGATAAGTTTCTAAAACATCATTAGTTTAGTATTATGTTTTATTTTGAATTAAACTGCTGTTGATATACTCTATGACATTGTAAAAATTTTGTTGGATAAGCCAAAAACTTAAAAAGTTATGCATCAGAAATTTACTACTCCCACTACTAGAGCTTGGAGAAAGGCAATTTTTTTATCTTTCATTTTTCCGAAGAATATATTTTGAATCTTTCAATGTTTATTCTGATAGTTGAATGTTAACACTATGCTAAAAAATATACATCTTTTTGAATTCCCTATTACTTTAATAATAATTAGATAAATGCCCTTAAGTGGTTCACTACTGATGTTTGCCTTATATAAGGAATTTCAATTTGTTGTTACATTACCTTTCATTTTATACCCCGGATTAGAAACATGCAAAAATACCTGTCAAACCACAATATTTCTATGTATGTTCTGTTTTGTGGAATACAGAAAATAAAGGTAGTTATCCAAAACATACAAAGCCAGTAAAGGGTTAGATATATGAGCATTTTGTTTTGGTTATTAATGTACCATGTATATAAATTTTTTTAAATGCCTGCTCGGACTACTGGCAGAGGTAGATTTTGAAGTTAAGAGGCCACACTAGTCACGGCTTGAAGTTCGAACGTTAATGATAAGTCTATGGCAACAATATTTTCAAATATCTTGCTTGATTTTTAATATTTTTAAATGATTTTTTTTGCACAGGATAGCTGAGGACTATCTGTTTACGAGCTATTTTCTACTTTTCCGATTTTCGTTGTAGTTTAATTCTCAGGATCCTGTCAATTTAGGATCCAGTGAAATTCGAGGTGTTGTGTCTTTTTTAGTCTTATAACATTCATATCAGCAAAATTCAGGAAAAAGTTTTTAATAACAACGAAAATATAGAGTTTAAGCTTTCCAATAATATGCTTTCAATGGTTCTACTACAATTAGGCTGAGCAAAATTTGTAAAGATTTTGATGAAACATGTGTCAAAAACGGCCTCGTAATGATATGTTGCCCGCCCCATATCAGACATGAAAACACCGCCCTATTAAAAATCTGATTGGCTAAGACCGACACATTTTAGCAAATGGAAACTATTTCATATTTCCTTTGGTGTGATTGGATTATTGTAACGTGGTAAAATAGATCACTCCTATTTATACTTTGGATTTATTCTTTTCTACGATTATTGTTTAATTTTGACAAAATACTCTTGAAAGAATGAAATATTTCAAATTCTGTATTTCTATGAATAACGAAGGATATTACGCATTTACTTTGTATATATAAAATTTTAGAGCCGTATACAGGGAGGAAAAACATGTACAAGTTACTAGGGGACAAAATTTCAGCCCGAGTTTATTACAGTGTTGAATTCAGTCACTTTTATCCGGGAGGGATTTCCGAGGCTCCGGGGGGGGGGGGGGCATAATAGAGTTCTAGGGGGAAATTGCACTTTTTGACCATTGAAAATGCAAAATATCGAATGTCCCGGGGGGGGGGACAACTCATCGCTCCGGGAGGTGGATGTCCCCCCCCCCCGTGCTACCCCCTGAATTCAATATTGGTTTATTAAGTAAAACGGTAAAAAAAATAGACGCGTTGTTTTTAAAGTAATTTTAAGTTAAAATAGTTAATAAATAATAAAATTACGAAGTCAGAATTTGCTAGAACATGTTTGTGGACTGGCCAGGAGACTGGGTTTCAAGTTTCCTATTCTTGTATATGTATAAAATATTCGACAATTTAATATTTTAATTTCGAAAAACAGTTTTTTTAATTAAAAATCAGCAGAACTTAAAGTTGGTAAGTTTTAATGATTGTTAACTTTAAAATTGTAGATCAACTTGTTCAAATTTTTAAAGAAATACTTTTAATATTCATTACTTTAATATTTATTATTTTTAAGGGGACAGTACACCTTTAACAGTCGAGAACGAAATTTGTACTGTGTAACACATCTTTTTTTAAGAGCCCACTTCAGACACGAGAAGAAAGGAAAAGGTTAATATTAAGTCTATGGGGGCGTTATTTTGAAATTTCTCGCTTTGATTTTAATATTACTGAATGATGTTTTTTGCGCAGGATAGCTGAGGGTGATCTACAACCAGGCTAGTTTTTACCTTTTTTTTTTTTTTTTTTTTTTTTTTTTTATATTAGGATATTTTAAATTTCAGAACGGATTCCAACCGGTTATGAAAGTAAAAGTATATATATATTTTTTAAATAGCTGAAACCAAATTCGAAAAACTAAAAACTAGCCCGGTTATAGAGCGTCCTCAGCTATCCTATGCAAAAAAAAATTCATTTTAAATTTTTAAAAAGGAAGCGAGATATTTGAAAATAACGCTCCCATAGACTAAACATTATCGCTTTCATATTTTTCCCCGTTACTAGTGTGGGTTCTCATGTAACATAAAGGTATTATTTTAACTGTTAGGAAACGGGAAAATTTATCATTAACTATAATAATGTAAAACTAAAAGTTATGAGACTATAAGGTAAAATATAGCATTTTATAAAAGTCTGTCAACTAGCAAATTTATTTTTCAATACGTATTGTAACGGAATCCTGGTTTAAATGGAATATTTTCAAGATTCCCCTAAAAATATCTTACAATTGTATGTGCAAAGACGGAAAAACCCACCTAAAACGGTATTTCGCACTTATTGTTTATGTTTTCATCTTACCAGGTTTATAGTGTCATGTTTTTAGCATGAGGGGGTCGAATTTTAATTACTATTAGGTCCCGCGTTTTTCTCTACGCCCTCTGTATTTTCTATATGTATATCCAACACAAAACTTTTGGACGGGTACTCAGATGTTTAGCACTCTCCAACATAGTTGAAAAATGTTTATGAGTTGGGCTTGACTGCTTGTCTGTCCGTACTCTAACTAGCGTACATATACTTGGATTGTGGTGTAACTGAAATACGTTGTTGAAGTGTGTAATAATTTATACTTCATGACATGGACATTCAAAAGTATTCTTTTATATTATGGCCTATGTGGAAAAATCATTTGCGGTGTATTTTAATGATGTAAAGCAATTTAAACATAAAATCTATGCACCTTATTAAAGTGCACAGGTTCGTGTACAGGGGAATTCAAAAGTACATTTCTTTATATTGTCGACTATGAAGAAAAAACGTTTTACGGCGTATTTTAATAATGTTTCTCTGTTGTAAACATAGCGAAATGGATATGAATTCATGAGGTGTACTAACATGTTTGCTGAAGGGGTTGCAAAGCATTTATCATTCATTTACACTATCACAGAAAAGAATTCAGTTTTATTACAGAAAAAAACTGCTCGCGGCGTGTTTTAGTTCTGTTTCAACATTTTAAACAAGATGAAATTCATATACGTTACTGAGGTTTACTACAACATGCTTACATTAGAATATGATGTGAATCACATTTTATTTCATTTACAGGGGCACATAAAAGTTGCTGGATACAATACTGTATACGAAGTATTCTCTATTAGGGATGATTGCTAAAAGTCAGTTTTCACCTATGATATACTTTTTTAATACTAGATTATACATATGATGTCTATAGACCGTGTATAGGGCTACGCAAAAGAACTAGGAAGAATTGCTGAGAATGAGAGTGAATTGCTATTTTTTTTTAAATTTAATTCTACATTTTCAGGCTCAACTATATTTAGAAAGATGTGTTTGTAAAATATAAATATAATAATATACAAGGCTATTCAAAGAATTGGATGCATGCGCGCACCTATGAATGATAATTTCTGGAAGTACGATTTCAGTTGTTTTAAGCATGTTTATACTGCAATAATTTTGATCTTAACATGTTGCGTGTATATAAACTTGTTCGAATGCAAGGGCTGTACAAAATAATACAAATATACTGGCGTTGATTGGTAAAAATTGCTGAAAGTTTACTTTAATCTGCATTAATCGTTTTCTTATTATATTAAATTTTATCATTTTTTCATGCCGTTAAAAGAAGCCTAAGAATATCCATTGAAGACTTTGTCATTTTAATTTTTCAATAATTTGAACAATTTAAATTTCATGAAATTTAAATCTCAGGAAATAACAAACCAATTTAAAAAATACTGGTGTCAAAATGATGGTGACAACCCTTGCTCCAAGATAGGCTATGCTTTATGTCGGTGCCTCTACACCAAAGGGGGTGCAGGAACTAAAAACGTTCTAAAAATGCGATTTTTGCGTTACTGAAGGGCCTAGAAATATGAAATTTGAAATATTAACTACTTATTAGATATAAAGGATTTTTAAGAACAGTTCTTAAACAATTCGAAATTTGTAATTGTGAAAATGCGTGAACACCGTTCTAAAAAGCGTTCTAAATGGGGGTTTCTACACAATCTAAGGAAATACCAAACCGATCTAAAAAATAATGGCGTCAAAATGATGGTGACAACCCTTGCTCCAACATGGGCTATGTTTTATGTCGGTGCCACTACCCGAAAGGGGATGCAGGAGAAAAACGTTCTAAATTGCGGTTTTTGCGTTACGGAAGAGCCTAGAATCGTGAAATTTGGAATGGTAGTTAGTTATAAGATATCAATGGTCTCTAAGGACATTTCCTAAAAAAAAACAAAATTTTACAGTGGGTCAAAATGCACAAAAAGCGTTGTAAAAACCTTTCTAAATTGCGATTTCTATGCAATCTCAGGAAGTTCTGAACCGATTTCAAATATAAAAACTAAAAACTAAACTCTGTGGCTATACAATCCAAGAAGGATCTGGGCCGACAGTGCCCATCTCTGTTTTCTTGACCCTGGGCCCCGAGGTGCTATGCAGCATGCGTCCCGGCCAGGTGGTCAACCTAACGGGAGACCCTCGGTGTTTAGTTCCCAAGCAAGCTTGGTACTCATTTTATCGACCCCGAAGGGATGAAGGGCTGAGTGAACCTGGCCCAGTCGGGAGTCGAACTCCCGACCTGCGGTGCAGCAGACAGGCGTGCTGTCCACTACACCACTGGGCTTGATTTCAAATATAATGGTGTACAAATGAAGGTGACAGATCTTTCTCCATGATAGGCTATATTTTATATCTGTTTCCACTACTCCAGAGGAGATGTAGGAGCAAAATGCGCGAAAAGCGTTCTAAAAACGTTCTAAATGCCGATTTGTCAGCAATATCTCAGGAAGAATCAAACTGATTTCAAACGTAATGGTAGGAAATTGATGCTGACAGCCTCTGGTCTTACATAGAAGCTATTTTATGTCGGTATCACTATCACCTAGACGTTGCAGGAGCAAAAAAGCTTTCTAAATTTCGATTTTTGTGATCGGTAGCGGCTAGCAACTTAAAATTAGGCAAGGTACATATTTATTAGATATAAATGATCTTTAAGAACAGTTTCGAAAAAATTGGAAACTTAAAAAGGGGTGAAAATGCGCGAAAGCGTTCTGAAAACGTTATAAATTGCGATTTCTACTCAATCTCTGGAAATACCAAAGCTATTTCAAAAGTAATGGTTGCAAATCAATGATGACAGTCCCTGCTATTATATAGGTTATATTTTATGTTGCTGTCACTAACATCTGAGGGTTGCAAAAACAAAACATGTTCTAATTTGCGTTTTTTGCACAACTGAGGGGTCTAACACATTGAAATATGGCATGGTATTTACTTACATGATGCAACTGATTTCTAAGAACAGTCGAAAGAAAATTCCAAATTTAAAAAGATGAAGTGAGCGAAAAGCGTTATAAATTAAAATTTTTAAGCAAACTAATAAAATACCAAACCGATTAAAAAAATAATGATGACAAATTGTTGGTGATAGAAACTGCTCAAAAATAAGCTATAATTTATGTCTGTGCCAGTACCACCAGAGGGTTGCAGCAGGAGCTAAAAAATTTCTAAATTGCGATTTCTGTGATACTGAAAAGGCTAGAAACTTTAAATATTTCATGTTAGTTACTTATAAAATATAAATGCCCTCGAAGGACTGTCGAAAATAAATTCGAATTAAAAAGGGGTGAAGGGAAGGGGAGGTAGAGATCTGCACGGGCCGGCCCGTGGCCCGAAGGGCCGATTTTCATTCACGGCACTCAGGCCGGGTCGGGCCCGGGCCATACTTTATTTCTAAGGCTCGGGCCGGGACTGAGCAAACTTATTTTTTCTGTACAGAGTCGGGATTGGTTTCATTCCTAGTCTTCACGACCCAAGCTTTTCAGTCCTAGTTTTGACTCAGCCCGTATGAAAATCATTGTATCAGCTTGGCCAGATCCATTCAAAGATCAGTCATATTAGGCCTGGCCCAAAATTTTTTGCAAAAAATGCATACATTTTTAAATTGCCATTATTCTACACGTATACATTAAATTTTTTTCTTTTTAAAGAATAGTATATTTCTATACTTATTAAAATATAGTAAAACGTGTGAAAAGGGACTTGCCTATGACGGAACCCTGTTTTAAACTGAAAAACGTGTTGATCCATGCAAAATTAATATACTAATACGTAAGAAAATAATATATGATACATTTACACTTGCTAAGAATGGAACTTGTCTATAACGCAATTTTTTTTCTTTTCTACGCAATTCCGTCTTAGAAGATTTTACTGTATAGAATTTTTCAGATTTTTGGCATACATGGAATACATGTATGTTAATGCATGGAATACGGATTAACAATATTAATGATAACTTAAACATTTACATACAAGAAATAGAGATTCGTTAAAAAAATAAATATCGCAGTCTGTGTCACTTCTTTAAAAATGAAGATTATAAACATGAGAAAAAAAAGTTAAGATAAATATTTTTGGTCAGAGCTATCTCGTACGAGACAAATTTTTAACCAAATCGACGTAAAAATCAATGTTTTGTAAAAAATTCACTCGGGCTGGGTTTTTTTCTTTCTCGGCCCGAGATTTTAGCTTTCTTCCGGGCCGGGCTCGGGCCGATATTTTAACTTTTTTCCGGGCCGGGCCGGGCTCGGGCCGAACTTTTAATTTTTTTATCGGGCCGGGCCGAATTTTTTTTCGATGAGTGGGGCCGGACCCGGGCCTGGAAATTTCGGCCCGTGCAGACCTCTAAGGGGAGGTGCGAAAAGCGTTCGAAAAAAGTCCTAAATTACGATTTCTATGCAATTTCAGAGAATATAAACCGATTATAAAAGTAATAATAGTTTCGAATCAATCGTAACAGTCTCTGATTTTACACAGGCTATATTTTATGCCGATGATTCTACCACTTGGGTTTCACAGGAAAAACAAACGTTCTAAAAAAAGCCTTTAAAAGCTTTCTAAATTACGTTTCTGTGGAATATTAGGAAAAAAACCGATTTCAAAATTAATTTTGGCAAATTAATGGTGACAGTTCCTATTTCAATATAGCCCTTTATCTTGAGAGAGGTGGTAGGACTTGGAATTTGACATGATAGTTAATTTTAAGATGTAAGAAGATGGTTTCTGAAAAATTCAAAACTTCAAATGAATACTGAAATGAGCGTATTAATTGAGCATAAAAGTTTCAAAATATTTTCTAAATTATCATTTTTTTAGTTATATTTCGTTTTATTAATTTAAACCTCATTTCTGCCTAATGCAGTGTAATAATGATATTTAGTCAAACTGTGTTTTAAGTAGTAATTGTATATAGTATTTGTATATAGTAATAGTAATTGTATTTAAATAGTATTGTAAATAGTAAATAGTAATGTTTTTGAATTTTTCCTAAAAGTAATAAGTACCTTTTAATAAAATAACATATTACTTTTTAATAAAATAAAAATTTAGGTAGTACTTTTTAATAAAAATTAGACATATAAATATTACTTGGCATATTTCAAATATTACGCGAGCAAAGTCACGGGGTTTGCTAGTATCTGATAAAATCATAATAGAACCTTCACTTTTGAGTTTGCCAAATTCGATCTATAAGCGATGATCTAACGGAGGCAAATCAGCCAAATTTCTAACACTTGTTTTAAAATGTTATTATTGTCTTAATTAAATGAAATTATTAAATAGGATAAAAAAAATTAAAAATTTGTATTAGAAGTATGCCTACTTCATCCTCGTGAAGTCGGAAGCTACGGTTCGATCCAGTACATTTCGGCCTGAAACTTTTTCTATAAGCAAGACTCTATGATTGAATACCAGTCATAATTGATTCTATCAGTTTCTAAGTCTTTGTTGTCTAAAAATTTTAAAGTAGAGGTCTCCTCGGATAGAAATTTCTTGTTCCCGGTTTTACTTTGCAGCCTCTACTTGAACTTGCCGATCAAGACAATGTTAAACTATCATTCATTGGTGCCCATAAAATGTTTTTATCAGTTTGTTAAAAATGTCCTACTGACATTTTCTACGTAAATAACGCAGACTTTCACAGTGATAGACTTGTTGATGACGGTATTATCCTTCTCCTATAATTCTTGAAAAGCTAATGACAAATTTACTAACTGTTGCTTTGTTAGCCTTAATTTCCTCTCTACTCATTTTATAAAACTGTGTCATTGAATAATCAATTGTAGTAAACGAAAGAATGTGCCATTACAAATACAACATGAAATAAAAATTTTAAGTAACGCAATCTTTAACAGGATACCAATGTAAATTGAAAGTAAAGATGAAGTGTTATTAAAATTTATAGAAAAAGACCAGAGAAGAATCCATTACCAAATTCCGATTTTTGAGACTGATGCAAAAGTTTGTCGCATATTGTTGATGGAAATTAAAGAAAATGTATTTCGTGAAAATTTCAATTCCTAGCAGTTACATAATTAGCGCTCATCTGGCTAAAGAATCGAAGTATTTTCTCAAATCTTCCAAAAAATAAAATATCTTATCCCCAAAATGTTTTGATGTGATCTAAATAAACGGTCATTCGACGATGCAAGTTTTGGAGAATGGTTCTTGGATTGAAACATTAACATTTCACCTAAATTATAACAGTTTGTGTCTGAAGTGGGCTAGATACATGTGGTCTTGCAGTCTTGTTGGAAAACAATGCCTAATCGTTGATTATTTGAAGCTGCTTCTAGCGGATTGCTTGATTTAATTCACTTAATTATAAACAGTATTTCTTCAAATTAATGCTGTATTTTCTGAGAAACATCTATTAATAAACAATTTTCTTGTCTCACTGAATGCGAAAAATAATCTTCTGTGGGAAGGAACTGACTTTTGCTTTGATTAAAATGCCTCTTCGATGTAGTCATCAATGTAGTCTAAATAATCATTAACATTGTTATTATTCCTTATATTCCATGAATTACGAATATAATCTGAAAATAAAAACTATGCGTAAATCTGGTTTTTGAATAATGTAGAATAACGTTGTTTTAAAAATATTGACATGTTTTGTAGAAATTGAGTCGTGCTAAAGTTTTAGCTTCATAAAACTGCTAATTTACCAAACTAATTTATAAACTAATAAAAACAGTTTCTTAGCAACAACGAATGATAGCTTAACACTGTCATGATCGGCAAGTTCAAGTAAAGACTATAAACTAAAAGCACTGCTAATTTACCAAATTCCGATATAGGACACAGATTGGTAAAGGATATTACGGAAACTCCTCCTTAACTTGGAAGTAAAGGAAGAAGATGGAGAACGTCTGGAGATATTTGACTGTAAGCTTGCAACTGACAAGGTTAAAAAAAATCTCTATCAGCAGTGTGGGGAAAATAAAATTATAACTTAATCTAAAGATAAAGATGCAGTTAAAAATAAATTTATTTTCTCTGACTTCTGATAATGAAAAAGAATGCTTTGGTAAAATTGGAAGAAATTTGAAATATTGCTTTGAAATGGAATTCTAAGAAACTCATTATCAGAATTGCATATCAATGTAATGAAAAATCCAAGAAGTTTTCAGAGAAAATAAAAACAAAGTCTTTCTCAAACAATTGTAGAAAAAAATCTACAACTGTATTTGTTACAAAAAACTCCAAATTCAGAGTGATGAATTAAAAAAGGTTTTTATACACAATCTAGGTATAAAATCACAGATAGAATGTTTTTGTGCCTGTCCACAGATTCCTAAAGAGTGATACAAGATTTCACAGGAAGGGATTTGCTCGACGGGTGGCAATTGCACAGACCATCAGCTCATCAAGTTGAAGACTGAAATTTTAGGATTAGATAGAACTCAATTAGCATATTAAAATGCAAATGGTCTGCCAAGTCATATCTTGATAGAAAACACCTGCAGACCTGAGTTTAGTATTTGATCGATTGGTTTATCATTGTATTTTCCTGCACCAAAATGTATGAAAACATTGAAGTTTGGGTGCATGAAAAACAATGGTAAACCTGCAGATCAACCACTAAATTGAGATTCTGCAGATGGTTTCCACCAAGATACGACTTGGCAGACCAATGCATATAACTTGTATATAAAATAAACGGTCAAGTACGAGTATTACTCGCGCTCAGAGGGTTCCGTACAATAAATTTATGAATTATTAACTGTATTATTTAAAAGAATAATGAAACTTTGTAAAAACCTATACAACGTAGAAGGCGGTATAGCTGAATATATTAGAAAAGTATGAATGAGTATACAACAAAAGTTCAAAGAGATATGAAGCCGAAATAAAATTAAATATTGCTATTTTGTATAACTCTTTTTTAAACTTATCTTAATCTGCATATGATGAACTTAATTCGGTACTGACAATAAAAGTACTGCATGTTTAAATTTCATATGGCATTTCATAAAACTAAATTCAACATAGTAATATTTTTCTTTTTACAGTGTAGCTGAAAGAAAATTCTTGTTCAAAGTTTAAACTTGGCATTGTACTAAGCGCGCTTCGAAAGGAGGTCGCAAAGATGCAACTCGACTTTGTCCGTGCCGCGTTTTTTCAAATAGGTCTTTAATTATCATTTAAAGACACGGGCGTCGTATTGAGAGATCCACTCAACACAAACTAGTCGCGAATCCCATAGTGTTTATGCGATTAATTCTAATTAAATTGGTCTGTTTTTAACAATTTGATATTTACTGCTTTTATGCTGCTACTGGGTATTGCATTACACAAATATATCATTAAAAGTTGTTATCTAGTATTTAAAAACCGATGGTATATAGAGTACGCCGCCTCTGCCATTATGTATGTCCAAACCAATCGTGTCTTTAAGGGTTAAGGCTCTTGCCCCTGCCAGCAAAGGCATTCACGAGCTAATGCTAATCGTATGGGGAAGGATTTTTCTAATATCTCTTTTGCGTTTCGATATTTTAAAATATTTTTTTGGCATTGTATAGCCGAGATCCGTCTCTACATCGCACCTTTCTTTACTTTTTCCTCCCCATAGGATTAGCATTAGCTCCTTATTGTCTTCGCCGGCAGGGACATGAGTCTTAATATCTCGGCGAATTACCAACGATTTTTTTTTCGAAAATCATTATAAAAAATGCTTTTATACTTTTGATACGATAGGCACCTTTAGCGCTCTTCGATACCTTTGCTGAATGCCCGCAAATAGAAATCTATATGTAACAGAAAAATGCGCTTTTATGAAAAACTATGCCACCTTGGGCAATCGCTATAATTTCCCTGTAAGTATTAAATTAACCTCTACTACCTCTAATTTTTTTCATAATTTTAGTTTCAATAGATTCGGAAACAGAAGGGGGGGGGGACATATTTTTGCACTACATTTTCGACGATATCTCTGAAATTATAATATCTAAAATTAAAAGAAATGTATTTTTGAGTTCGGCGTTACGTAATCTTTTAACCGATACCCCACACGATATACAAAGAAAATATATTTCTTTTTCAAATAACCTAATTAGCCCCTCTACGTTTTCCGCCACATATATTTGTAAATGTCTAATAATCTGTAAATATGTGGGTCAATAGTCTTTATTACATCCCCCAATTTGAACATTCGACGTTCCGTAGTTTACGAGTAAAATGGCTGTGACAGACAGACAGACACAGGAGTGATCTTATAATGATTCCGTTTATACTTTTTAAGTACGGAACCCTAAAATCATGATTATTGCAACTAAGAAATACAAAAACATAAGAAGATGAATTATTGACAATAAATAAAACAAGAAAGGAAAACCATGTGCCAAGTATGGATTATGAACCCTTTCCTACATTCTTAGTTCAGTTAGAAAAACATAACACATTTGAAAATACACATTTATTAATTCCTAATAATAGACGGAAACGTACTTCAATTGTTTTGTGAAGGTCTGTATGTTCCTTACAAATTTTTATACACGCCACATACTGAGCTGAAATTTAATTCAGAAATAAATACGCTGAAAATTATTGAAATCACACTTCTAAGGCTAACATTAGCCTAAGAATTGCTATCCATGGACGGCCATGTATCCAGTTTTTTGGCATACCACTATTTATTTATATGCTACAATGTCATTTAGCCGACGAGACATTTAGCAGACAGCAATTAGACGACAGGATGTTTAGCCGACATGACAATTAGTCGACAACGACAGTTAGCCGACAAGATATTTAGCCGACAGAGGACAATTATTCGACATGGACATTCATCTGACAGGACATTCATCCGACTTAAATGTAACGTAACTGTAACCTGATCTTAATCTAATTATAACCTAAGTATAAACTAACTCTAGCGTAACTGTAACCTAACCAATACCAAACTGTAACGTAGCTATAACCTATCTGTAACCTAAACGTAACCTAAGTGTAACATAACCGTAACCTAAATGAAACCTAACAGTAACGTAATTGTAGCCTAAATGTAACCTAACTGGGACGTAACCGTAATCTAACTGTAACTAACGTTTACCTAGTTATAACCTAATCGTATGCTAACTGTAATGTAACTGTAACATAACTTTAACAAGACCAAGCTGTAACCTAAGCGTATTCTAATTATCTCCTAAACGTAACCTAATAGTTAATATAACCTAACTATTAGGTTAATATAACCTAACAGTTATTTCACCGTAATCTAAACGTAACCTAAGTGTAACGTAACCGTAACCTAAGGGTAACCTAATTATAAAGTAACCGTAACCTAATTGAAACACAACAGTAACCTAATTGTAGCCTAAATATAATTTAACTGGGCCGTAACCGTAATCTAACTGTAACTAACGTTTACCTAATTATAACCTAATCGTATGCTAGCAGTACTGTAACTGTAACACAACTTTACCATGACCAAGCTGTAACCTAAGCGTAATCTAATTATCACCTAAACGTAACCTAATTATAACCGAACAGTTACCTAACCATAATCTAAACGTAACCTAAGTGTAACCTAATTATGAAGTAACCGTAACAAAACTAAAACCTAACAGTAACCTAATTGTAGCCTAAATGTAACCTAACTGGGACGTAGCCGTAATCTAACTGTAACTAACCTTTACCTAGTTATAACCTAATCATATGCTAACTGTTATGTAACTGTAACATAACTTTACCATGACCAAGCTGTAACCTAAGTGTAATCTAATTATCACCCAAACGTAACATAATTATAACCTAACAGTTACCTAACCGTAATCTAAGAGTAACTAATCGCAACTGTAACCAAACTGTAAATTAACTGTAACCTAGCGGGAGGTGCATAATATGAAAGAGTGATCAAAGGGCTGCCCAGTCCAATGATATATCACTTGAGGGATGTCGGAAAAGTCAGAAAAATGCTCCCGGTGATACAAATTGGGGGAGGGGGGACGGGAGGTACATAATATGAAAGAGCGATCAAAGGGCTCCAATGCGATGTATGTCATGAGGGGTGTCGAAAAATGTTAGAAAAGTGCCGGCTAATTATACTGTCAGCTAAATGTCCTCTCGGCTAATCGCCTTTTCGGCTAAATGTCCTCCCGGCTAATTGCCACGTTCGGCCAGTTGCCTATCGGCCAATTGTCTGTATTGCTAAAATTATTGCTATATGTCCGTTTCGGTCAATTGTCCTGTATGCTGTATGTAAATTTCAGCTAATCGTGTTGTCGGCTATATGTACGTCTCGGCTAAATGCACGTGTCAGCTAACTGCTATCTGCTAAATGTCTTGACGGCTATTTGGTTGTCGGCTAAATGTCTGCCACCGGCTACGGGTCAAACATCTATACTAAAAGTAGTTGAGCTTGAAAATGCATAAATCAAATTAAAAAACATCTTTCAGTAATTCATGGTCATTCTCGGTACTACTAATGAAATCTTTTGTGTAGTGTCTATGCAATTCATATACACCACCTATGTGTCTGTGCAAAAATATTAGTTTAACTTAACTTATACCATAACTTATCATAAATCAAACATATCATAATTTAAAACTCACTTTCAGCAATCATCCCTAATGTTTCCCTGTAAATGAACAATAAATGCGATGCACACCATATTCTTATCCAAACATCTTGCACTCTTTGTCTCCCCTTCTTCGGAAATTTCGCTTGCCGTTTTGCTCCCTTTACAGTATCAATGTTTAAAATCTTTAAAATTCTTTAATGTTTTCTTTAATTTTCTGTTTTGTTTGTTACTTTAAACTAACAATAAATAATCAGTCATAAATTTCATTATCAATTTATTTCACCACATTCCTTTCATTAAAAGTTCTTGTAAATTGCCCCTTCCGAAAATGTCATTTCTCCCTTTTACTCCCTCACCCACGGTACCCATATTTTAAAATAAAAACCCTTTAAAACTCTTTAATTTTTTTTAATCTTTTCTGCTCAATTTGCCACTTTATTTTAACAATAAACAAACGATCATAAAAATTTCTCCCCCCCCCCACCCCAACTGAAATTGGTATTTCCTCCTCGCCTCTCCCTCTTACCAAGCATCTGAAATTTAAATCCCTTAAAATTTTTTCGTTTATTATTTTTTTAACCTATTTGTAAATATTTTCTAAGGTAAGTAAATAATAAGTCACCAATAAACTTCCCTCCCTCCCCTCCCGCAAAAAAAGAACTAATTCTGATTATTCCTCTTTTTTCATTCAGGTCACAAAATTTTAACCTTAAAAGTCATTGCTTTTTCTAAATCATTTTGTACTCTATCTGTAAATTTATTGTAATCATAAATAATCAATCATATAACTATACTCCTCCCCCACCAAAATTGACGTTTGTTCTGACTCTACCCTTACCAAGAACACAAAATTTAGTCTTTTTTGCCCTATTTCTTATTCTTTAGTAAGGTAAATAAATAAGTCATCAAATACCCCCCCCCCCCTTTTTCCTTCTTTCCTTTATTTAAGTTTAAAATCTTTGAAAATCTTTTTTTAATACATTTTCAGCTTTATCTGTTTCATATTGAACAATAAATAATCGATTATATAATTTGTTCCACCCCCATATAAAATTGACGTTTTCTTTTCTCCCTCCATTATTTCCATGCTCATAAAATTTAAAGTCTCTAAAACTCCTGATTTCAATGTTTTTGCCCTATTTGTAAATCTTTAATAAGTTACATAATCAGTCATCTATTAAACTCACCCCCCCCCCCCCCCAAAAAAAAAATAAAATAAAAAATAAATCTCTTTCTTCCCTTGTCTTACCCTCAACTCATGAAGTTAAAAAAATCTAATTTACAGTCTTTAAAACTTTTCAATTTTTACTTTTTTTGGTCCTAATTATAAATCTTTACTATCTATAATATTAACTAAATCTTTTCAACTAAGTGCGAAAGTGTTAACAATAAAACGATAGGTATACATTTAATTATGCACAAAACATATTTTAACTGTATTTCTGAAAGGAAAATGTCTATAGAGATATATTTCAAAGGAAAATATTGTGTTTTCTCGTCAACGTGCAAGTATATTCTCAAAATCTTTTAAAATCCTTTCATTCGGACTAGCGCAGAAAGAACCACCAAACTTAGATACCAAAGGTGTTATCGACTAAGCCGAATACATCAATAAACAAAAAAAGAAAAATCATGCTTCAAAACTTTCCAACACTTTCAGAACACTGTAACAAAACTTCGCCGTTTAATAAAGTAAAGAAGTTACCTAGCTAAACATTTGTAAAACGTATGACACATTTGAAAATCAGATTTCAACAATTGCGCCCATAACCCGGAAAATATTCCAATTCTTTTGTGCAGCTCTGTATATGATATATTTGTAGAGATTCTACATACTATGTTAAAATTTAATTTTGTAAGAAAATACATAAAACAGTTGAAAATTCACCCTCGGCAATTCCTACCAATAGACGGAAACATACTTGAATTATTTTGTGTAGCCCTGTATATAGCATACAGATTTTTATACACGTCAAATATTAAGCTGAAATCTAATTCAAGCAAAAACATGCTTAAAATTACTGAAATCACACTTCTAGGAATTATTTTCCATAGGCGGCAATGTATCCAGTTTGTTTAATATCCCTGTATAGGATTTTATTTCTATGATACAAACATCTCTTAGCATAATAAATGTAGTTGAGCTTGTACATTTATAACTAAAAAAACCAAGCATCTTTAAGCCATTCATACTCATTCTCAGTAATGTTTACGAATTCTTTTGTGTAGTCCTGGTCTGTAAAATTTAAGCACACCATGTAGTACGCAAAAATTTAGTTAAACTTAAAAACGCATTCTGTAATTGAAAATGCACTTTCAGCATTAATTTTTAATAGCTAACACGTCGGATACAGTATTGTATCAAAATATTTTATGTGTCCCTGTAAATGAACGCTAAATGAAATGCAAACCATATTCGAATGCAAGCATCTTGTAACAAATCGAAGTAATGTGCATCTATTTCGTCATGTTTGAAATAATGTAACGTAATCGAAATACACTACAAACAGTTTTTCCTCGTAGACCATATATAACCAAGCTCTTTTGTCTGACCCCATAAATAATTGTTAAATGCTCATGTTGTACAGAAAGTAGGCTTAGAACACCTCAGAAATTCATATCAATTTCATTATCATTGTGACAGAGTTATATCAATCAAATACTCCGCAAACGATATTTCGTCATGGGCTATAACATAACGGAATACTTTTGAGTCCCCTATACTCGTACTTTAAGCGTTACACATAACTTAGTCTAAAGTAACCATTTTAAAGTGTATCTTAAAGTATATAAAATTAACTATGTTTAAGATTGTGTAACACTATTAAAATGCACCCTAAATCATCTCCCCCCCCCCCATAGACCATAATGTAAGAGAATACGTTTGAGTGCGTCTGTAAATAAACCATGAATGGTAATTCATTCGATATTCATTTTGAATACCGAACATACCATGATGATTTTGAATATCGTATATCAATTACATGGCAATCCGACTGACTACATTTACGCTATTTAGAGCACGGACAGACAGACAGACGGACTTACAAACCGAATTCATAAACACTTTTAAACTTTCTTGGAGAGAGTTAAAAATGAAAAAAATAAAAGTATTTTAGTGTTATTTAGATTACGAACCGCTACAAAAATATTCTTATCTGACTGCATCATTTAAAATATATTTAGTGTTCAGAAATCCCCCCCCCCCCACACACACACACTTATAAATAGTTCTTATAAATTTCTTGATAAATTTCACGTTTTAAAAAGAATCCCCACAAAAGATAGTTATTTTAGAATATTTATACCTCATATTTCCCTCCTCATTCAATATCTCCCCCTTGATTTTAAATGTAATTGCGTTATGTGAAATAAAATAGTGTTTATACGGCAATAATTTCAATTTTATGCTTGTAAAAACTGTAAAATGAATCTGAATATATAAAAAAAAAGAAATATATCTAAATAAAATATTCATTTATTTTCTGAAATCGTTTTAGTTTTTGCACTCTTATCATAAACAGATTAAAATTCTTTTTACGGCTTTTAATGTTATCGAGGTTATCCACAAAGCAGCGGCTTTGATCTACGCTAAAAGCGAAGACGGTTGAAAAAAAATTCTTTAGACCTGAAACTCACTGGAAATGATCAAATGTAGCTCTCAGCCGAAAGAAGGTGGGGGGTGGAATCGAGACAGATAATTGGCCATTTGCTGATTGGAAGAGTTCCCTTGTCAATCATTTGAATTTAGACCATCCTTCCAATTTAGCTAAAACGCGAGCGGCCATCTTGTTTTCATTTCGCCTGTGACTGCAGTGTCCTCTTAAGAACTAATTTCACCAACGAGACTAATTTTAGATTAGAGATAAATTCAGTTTAACAATTTTCTGTGACCGCTTTTGACAAATTTTTTTATTTCTTTTTCTGTAAGATCTAGTTTTATCAGAATCAAGTTAATACGACAATTTTTTCTTCAACCCTTATTTTTGTTTAATTTGTTTTGCTGTAAGAGTTGGTTGTATCAAAAACTTGTCAATATAAAAGTTGTAGATAATATTAAGAAGATTTGTAATAAATTTAAGCGGAATTGATATCTTGAATTTTATGAAGTGTGAATATTTTTCTTCTTCAAACAGCATTTTTTCCCCGGTAAGAGTTGGTCCTATCAAAAACTTGTCAAGATAAAAGTTTTAGATAGTATTAATAAATTTTGTATTAAGTTTAAGTGAATTCGATATCTTGAGAATTGACGAAATTATGAATTTTTTTCTCCCTAAAATCCTATTTTTTCGCCCCTTAAGGCCATTTTTAATTTTATCAAAAATCTGTGATACATAAATTTTTGGTCCTTTTCCTAGGAGTAATGATAAGACGGGGTCCCATCTCCCGGTCCCAGGCCCCTTGCAGGCCCATGTGTCTACGTGCGGAAAGACCCCCGTTCCAAACCCCGCGGCGTGTCCCGAAGGTCGCCGCCGGGAGTGGCCCGTCAGGACCGATCCACCCGCAAACTCCGGTCAAGCCGGTGCACTGCCCAGCGCACGTCGCACCGGTTATTCCCAAGAGGACGATTACTCGCGTGCGACAGATCCTGCCACTTAGCTAGAGGAGCCAAATGGTTCCTTCTCTTGGTTCCTACCCGGGACGCCCCGATAGCCCGCAGGAACCGAGCACCTATAAAGGAGTCGGGCCCACGGACCGGTTCGAGGTTACCGAGCCGGAGTTGATGTACGGAGGGCCCTCAAGATCAAATACCATTCTACGGCAAAGACATTTTTGAGGGACGACCGATTAAAGGGGGTAGGTGCCGCTCGCGAGCCCAGGAGAGTCCCGGAAAGTTTCTCCTTGAGCGCATAGACACGCCCTCGCTAGGGGGTGGGCTGCGGGGTCGGACGTATCCGGCCCCCCAGTCCACAGGTACCTTACCTACATAATTATTGCACTACACATATTATACACTAATACATATATACACTACGACATATATACACTACGGCATAAATACACTACAACATGTTATTCACTACTAAATGCAGGTTAATGAGACAGAGCCTCGAACCTGAGAACTTCATGCACCACCACCTCCAGTGTCGCGCGTACGACGGACTGGTTGATTTGCGTGCAACTGCGGCGCTTGACCGCGAAGGGCTCTGGTACGGCGACCATGCCTTTGGCGACCCAGATCTCGATCCAATGTCCGCAGGAGTAGATCATTTACAATGGCCTTCACTCCCTTCCGACAATAGCCATCTAGACACAGATCGAGTAGCGTTCGAGTATGGTAGTTCATTGGAAAAAATCTCTCCCTGATGGACCGCCATAGGGGACAAGAGTAGAGACAGTGTCTCCTGTCACTTATCCCTATCCCACAGAAACACGTGGGATCCTTCTGAAAGAAGCGAGCTTGGTGGTCACCAAAGGTGCCGTGTCCCGTGAGAACTTGGTTGAGGTAGAAATCGCCGTGCAGACGCCGTAGGCGTACGCGCGGAAAAAGTTCGTATGTCACTTCGCCTTTGCCCGAGGCCACCCATTTGCTTTGCCATTTTGAGACGGCACGGGCCAAGAGTTCTCTCTTGGCCTGGCGGCGGGTGGTTTCGATTACCACATCCACTGTCGAGCGGGTCGTAGCGGCCTTAGCCAGCTCGTCCGCACGCTCGTTGTAGACGTGTCCTACATGGGCTTTGACCCAGTGCATGTGAACACCGATTCCACTACTCTTCACCAAGTCCCTGATCTCGGAAATAGATCTGTGCCTGGGCACGAGACTATTTAGGGCTTGGAGCGCCGATCTCGAATCTGAGTAGATGTCGAGCTCACCGAGATCCCTGTGATGGGCATCCATTATCGCCTCCTTGATCGCGTGGACCTCGGCTGCGAAGACTTCTGCGCCATCCGATAGGCGGAACTGACCCTCACTGACTGTTTGTCCGTCGATCACGGCAGTAAACGCGCAACCAACGGTGCGGTCTTGCTGCCTGGATCCGTCCGTGTAATAAGAACATGTCGTCCTGGGACGGAGGTCCCTGGTCCATGGGATCCGACCGAGAACTTCTCGTCGGTAGGTTGGTCGCCAGAGATCAACTGACTCAGGGTCGAGCCCTGTACCGTCAATGCCCCTGCCCCACCTGACAAGGGCCGTGAAGTCCCTGTCCATTTCTGCGCGCAAGTCGAGGGGCAGAACCCCAGACAAGACGTGCAGCGCATCGTTCGAAACCGTGCTATAACACTTTGTCACGCACAGGAGAAGTCCCCTTTGTACGCTGCGCAACCTGTTTGCTTCTGCTACTTTGCCAGTGTACCAAATAGAGGCCGCATACAAGATAATTGGCTCCGCGACGAGTCGGTAGAGCATCTTGCGAAGAGGCGGCTTGATCCCCCAGTTGGCTGCGGTGAGACGGTCCATTTTGTGCAGCGGCTTGAACGCCCTTTCCTGAACAATGTTCAGGTGGGGCATCCAACTCAGATGCATGTCGATGGTTACCCCCAGATAGGTCAGGCGCTGCTCAAATTTGATCCTGTGACCGTTCATTAAGATCGGTCTGGATGGAGCATAATTGAGCCTTCCCCTCGGAGGGACCACCGTGTAGTTGCACTTGGCATAACTGAATTCCAGACTAAACTCCGAAGCCCATTGATGAATCATGGTTAACACCGGATTCAGGATTTCGGCAAAGCGGAACACAGCTCTGCTTCGTGCCGCTACGAAGATGTCATCGGCGAAGGCTTGAATTAGCCACGCCTCATCTATATGTGACCGCCCCAACAAGATGTTTATCACAACCAGCCAGAGAATCGGGCCTAGGCAGGATCCCTGTGGGACACCGACATTAAAGTAGTGTTCCCCGACGAAGAGAATGATCGACCTATGCCACAGATAGTCGTCGATCAACCCTAAGAGAAAGGGTTCGATGCCAATATCCGCGAGACACCGGAGAATGTCTGCTCTTCGGACGCTATTGAAGGCGCTCTTAATATCAAAGGTGAGCAGACACGTGAATTCTCCACGGGTCTTCGATTCGGCTATGTAGTCCAGCACTCTGCGCAACGCGTCCACCGTACTGATGTCCTTGCGGAAACCGTACTGTCTAGCGTCGAGCAGTCCATTGGCCTCAAGGTGGAGAGCCAGTCTCGTTGCGCACATCTTATCCAATACCTTCCCTAGGGTTGGTAGTAGACAGATCGGGCGGCAGGATGAGGGGTCGCTGCGGGGCTTTCCCGGTTTGGGGAAGTATACCGCTACAGCCCTTTTCGAAGTCCACGGGAAACACGATACTCTCAAGCAGTGGTTATAAAGAGCCAGAAGCCATTGAGGATGGAACTGGAGAACCTTACGGATGATCTCGAGACTGATCCCATCGTGGCCGGGGGCCTTATTAGGCGGCAGTGTTTCAACTGCAAGCTCCAGCTCTTCGATGGTGAACCAGTCCGGTTGGGCATCTGCCCAACGTTCACTGGTAGAGCCGCCTCAGCGCACGCAAACGAGATCTTTGGCTGGACAGTTGACCCGTCCACCAACACGCTCCCTTGCGTTGTGCAGGTATGCGCTTTTTGTGCCTTTGACACAGCCTCATCAGGATCGACATCAGGTGTTCAACACCTTCGTCAGGGGTTTCGAAGCTGTACCGACCCAGATCTACCGTGCGTAGATCATGTAGGAACTCGTCCCAGACCAAATCTCTTTGTCTCCACCTGCGGTGGACGTTCCGGGGAAGGCGAGGGCCCGGTCTGCCTTGATAGGCCCACGTCATGAGTCGGTGGTCGCTGAGTGTTTCGATATCGGACATCATCCAGTCTTCAATGCGTGAGGCGCAAAACCGAGCCAACAAAATGTCGACCCAACCTTCGCCCTGAGGGCCTTTGAAGGTCGAAATGCTGTCCGGATCGTTCACGATTTCGAGAGTCGCGTTCGAGGCGAAGGTGATCATGGACCTCCCTCTGACGTCAGTGGGTCGTTGCCCCAAAATCGTGGATTTTGCGTTAAAGCCCCCAACCAAGATGACATTGTCACTCGGATGAGTACTCAACAGCTGCTCCAACGAGTCGAGTACGATCTGGATGTCTTCCGAGGGTGCGCAATAACAAGTTATTATCAACACCTTCTCGTTAGACAGATCGCAACGGATGGCTACCACATCAGAGTGCCGTCTGACCGTGCAGAATGAAACACGGCGGCTTACCCAGAGGGCTGCTCGAAAGCGGCTGCCCTCCGAACTCACCTGCGTGTATCCCGGCGGAGTTCCGAGTATTTTACCCTCGCTCACGTATGGTTCGTTCAGAGATACGATGTCATATCCGGCGGACGAGACGTCCTGTGAGAGCTGGTTTGCCACCACGATCGCGTGGTGACAATTGAGGTGCGCAAATTTCAGTGGATTACTCCCCATTATTGCTTTTCCTCAATCGTTCTATCTCCAGCTTGTGGATATGACACTCTTTCGAGCCTGCGGAGTGATTGGTAGGTAATGATTTACTACCCGGTCTCCGGCGGTTTTTCAAACTGCAATTAGGGCAACACGCGTCGGCGGTGTACGGAATTACATGGTCGGAGGCGCCGCAGTTCCCGCAAATTTGCGTACCGCGGCACACTGATTGTGTGTGGCCGTACCTCCAACACTTGTAGCAAACCAAAGGTCGCGTATTAGGGCGGAAATCCACTTGGCGCCAACCCACATTTAGACGTCGGAGATTTGCGATGCGGTCGAAAGTCCTCTTGTCTACCGCCAACACCACGTTGCGCCCTCTCTCGCCCACGAACGAGGTTTGGAGCTCGAGGGTGGATCCATTCAGGATCTCGTTTTGTTCATGCAGCGCTGCAGTGATGTCGGTGGCCGGCAAACTCGAGTCCACTCCGAAGAGAACTATCTCTGGAGCTCGACGTCGCGGTCTCATGACAAGGAGGTCCTTCGTCAGTTCGGCCTTCTCCAAGGCGGCCTCAAGCTTCTCCAGGTCCGCTGGACTATTGGTCAGGAAGAGAATACCTCCTCCCGAGATGTCCCGCGTCCTCCGAATCGCTATTTTGGCCTGGATGGGGTTGACTTTACTGACTACTTTTTGGTATGTATCATTGGAGGAGGCAACGGTGTGTTCGTTCTGCCCCTTCGGACGAACTATGAGTGCTATTTCCTCTTTCGGGGGTGGTCTCGCCTTTGGCTTGACGCTGCTACCCCGAGGGGACTGGGCATTGTTTTTCCCTGTCCCTTGCCGTGCGGAATCATGCGGAGATTTCTTATCAGCCGCGTGGCCGTCTTTCGGGAGTCCCATTTTCTCCTTCCTCCGCAGCCTCTTCCTCATACTTTTAGTGACCACCTTCGCCCAGGACTGATTCTCCACGTGGTCAGCCGCTTCTGATTGGGTTTCGAGGTTACCCTCGGTAGCCCTCTGTCTCGGTTTCACTGGCCGAGATTCTTCCTTCTTTGGGTTCCCTCTACTTCCCTGCTGAGAGCGGTTTTTGGTAGGCTTCGTACCCGGTTTCACTAGCCGGGACTCTTCCTTCCTCCGACTACCCTCAGACTTCTTGGCTAGTACGTTGGTCTGCTTGGTGTCCTGAGAACATGCTCTGCCCCTCCGGTTTCGACTGTCCTCCAAGGGAGTCCGTCGCGAGTGCTTTGGCGCGACTACTTCTACCTCGGTCAGACCGTCTCCGCCTTCGTTGCCTCCCGAGCCGCTCTCATTCGACTTCGCTGACGATCACATGTCGGTCTGGTCGCTCGGTGACGGCTGAGCTCTGCTTTTTCGACGTCGGCGCCTCTTGCGTGGAACTTTCTGAGTTTCCTCAGGCAGCTCAACATCACTTAAGTCGCCATCGTCTCCATTGCCTCCTGAGCCAGCCTTCTCCGTTAAACCTGACTTATGCGTTTCAGCGAGTCCATCCTTCCGGTCTGCAGCCCTGCCCTTCGGGTTCGAACTATCAACTTCCCGAGCAGAATTTTGTGATTTCTTACCTCCTTCTTCAGGTGGATCCGAATCCTCATTTCTCCGCTCAAAGGAAGGACCATTCTCCCCTCCGGCGCCTCCCGGGCCACTCTCTTCCGTCTGGACCGCCTTACTTTTCAACTTAGGGGATCGACGGGACGTCGACCCCTCTACATCATTGCCAAAGTTTGGTACCCCTCGTTCCGAGTTCCCAGAGATAGTCACGAGCGTTTTTTCAAAGAGTAGGATGTATTTCCTACTCCAACCTCTCTGCAAACCACCGGCTGTTCACCCGTCTGCGAGGCTTTCCCATGCAAGAGACAGAGCCATGAGTGTTGTCTGGTCACGAAGTCCATGAGCGAACAGACGTGTTCGCCATATTCATCTTTCTTCGCAACATTCAAACTCTTGTCCCGCTCGAGCTTCTTGAGGAATATCGCACCTATCGAGTGCGCGTCCTCTGCGAAAACAGCCGAAAGCTCCACCATCTCCGCAAGGGAGATATGGGCAGAGTTCGGGTTGATTTCGACTTTAACCTCCGCATCCGTATGCCTATCCTTAAACGGAGCATCAATTAAGGGAATGGGGGCGTCCGAACTCGAGTTTTGGCGTAGGAGTAATGATAAATTTAAACTGATCTGATAGGCATTAAATTAAGAAGTTACGGAGGTTTTTCGGTTTTCAGAAACAGCCTCCCTATTTCCACCCCCCTTAGACCAATTTTGCCCCTGATGAGATAGTAGCCATCACGATGTTTTTGATGAGTTTGAAGACGATCCGTACATGATTGTGACCTTTATCGTGAGTTCAGAATATAGTACGTACATGTATATATATATATATATATATATATATATATATATATATATATATATATATATATATATATATCTGCGTCTATACATATAAACTTTTTAGGAGGGGGTACTTTTTGGGTTCCTGGGGTCATACGAGGGTGTATCGATTAGTTTTTGCCCTCACATAGATATAACTGAGTGAACTTTATGAAATTGCTACATTGTGTTGGACCTTTTCTATATAGTCACCGTGTACAGTAACATATTTCTGCAAACGGTATTTCAAAGAGAGGGGAGATGATGTATTCCGGGAGGCGCGATAGTAAACCGAAAGAAGGGCATTTTTATAACTTTTACCGACTTCCACATATTGATATATTGTTGGAAAGGCCTGTGACCACTTATTCGTGATATGCACCTCCCGAGTCCCTTCCCTCAAATTTGCCCTCCGGAGGGCACTTTTCTAAATTTTGCTGACATCATTCATGCCAGCCCCCCCTGGGGGAATTTGGGGATAGGGGCTCGGAAAGTACATAGCACGAATAAGTGGTTACAGGCCCTTTTCAACAATATGTCACATGTGGGGGTCGGCAAAAGTAAGGAAAATTATCCCTTTGGGTCTACTATCGCACCTCCTATCACCCCCTCCCCTCTCTTTGAAATACCGGTTGCATAAATGTGTCACTGTGCACACTGGCAATATAGGAAAGGACACATAAAACGTAGCAATTTCATAAATTGCACTCTATTATGTATATGTGATGGCAAAAACTTATTGATACACCCTCGTATAATGAAAAGTTATGAAGGAATTTTTCAAAAGTCGCACCATGGCAACGACAGCAATAGGTAGTATTTTTAGTTAAATCTAACTAAAATTCATATCCTGTAACAATCCTAGAAGCTTTTTTTGTTAAAAGTATTTTAATTGTGTTTAAATTGAACCAATTCATCATTAAAACTGTTTTTTGGTGATTTAATGCATTAAAATTGTATATTAACTTAAAGGGGAAAATATTTAATTCCAAAGATTTATAAGGAAAAATGCCACATTATAATTCCATTTATGAAAAAAAAGGAATAAAAATTCTTAAATCTTTATGTCTATATATTTGAAAATCTCATATAATATATTTTGTATTTTTCAGGCGAAAGTCCAGACTTTGATATAAAGAGTGTCCTAGCTGGTAAGTACAGATTTATATTCGTTAATTACTAAATTTTAAATAACTATGTTTTAAAAGTATTACGGATATTAATATTTGATTATCAATTTGAGAAATGAGTTTATATTTATTTTAATATTTCAACTAATAAATGACATAAAAGCTCCATTACGAAATAGAAGATACTTTTAGTTTGATAATTTCGAAAACTTATCTTAAGAAACCAATTAGTTTCATGCATTTTAAATGAATCGTTTCATTTTGTACATTTTTGCAAAAATATGCGGGCTAAATCGTAACATAGTATTGTGGTTTAAAAGTTAGTAGGCGATATAAAAAAAAGAATGATATTGAACGCATTTTCCTTGTAGATTACGAGAGATTTTACAATCTAGAAATAAATAAATGAAGTATTTAAAACTTTACATTAAAAATGAGCTGTTATTTATAGCAAAATAAACAGATATGTTAATGTGAGCAATTTTTCGTAGCGCGTGGCAATGTGCAACACAGTTATATTACTAAATAAGTTAAGGTAGAAATTTTAAAATCGCATGCTGAAGTTTGTGCTCACGTTTACTACATTCGTTTAACGTAAAAACAAGAAGTAACATTTTTTTTTTTTCATTAGTTGTAGCAAAACATTTAAACAAAAAAAAAAAATTTTAAAAATAAAAAATAAGCTGTTAATGGCAAAACAAATAGACACGTTAATGTGAGATTTTTTTTTCGTAGCGGGTGTCAATATACAGCGGAATTATATAACTACGTAAGTTAAGTAAGAAATTTTAAAATGGCATGCTAAAGTTTGTGCTCACGTTGTTTACATTCGCTTAAAATAAAGACAAGAATTTTTTTTTTTTCATTGGTTGTAGCAATAAATTTGTAACTTTTCTCTCATGAGTTCCAATGATATGGACAGCTATTTTATTTCTCAAATAACCAGCTACGATTTTGAGATTCTGACTGCATTTTTGTATAACTATATAATTTTTCTTTAAAATGACAAACCTCCCACAATGCTGATTTCTTTATAAAATTGATGGTGTTTTCATGTGACTCTAGGAAATCCCTCCAAAAGAGCGTGGACAAAAAAGTAAGTAATAATGATTTAACTTAGAAAATTTTCAGGTTTTGATCAACATTGAATGTTTTGAGACTTATTAGTATATTTAAACCTGTTAAGAATTTTATTATTATTATTATTAACAGCTGAAATCTTTTATAAATTATGAAAGATTTTCTTTCTTTTAGTGCTTTATTTACATATGCATATGTTTTTATCATATGCATATGATGGTGAAAAAAAGGGAAAAAAAAAAGAATTCATCTTTTAGAATCAATGCTCTATTATGCCAATATCGACGATTAATCGCAAATATTCACTCGTATGGGTTACAAAAATATAGCAATTACATATTTTAGTGACAATTCTCTATAGCTAATATACCTCATATAAGTAACCGCGTTTCGTTTCTAAGCTATAGAATAATGTTATAGAATAGTGAATAATTAAGTGTTAACACTTTTATGCAGTTGCTAAATTTACTAAAACTGGAATCTTCGCATGTTACAGTTTCGACGTGTTAAGAATACATGTTAAATGGGGAAGATAAGAAAAAAACTATGAAAAAGATATAACATTTTAAAATCTCATAACAAACTTTAACCTAATTAAAATAATAAAACTTTGTAAAAAAATCACCATAAAATAAAAAATTACACAGGACGCGTTTCGAGCTAAAAACATAACAGCTCGTCATCAGCTACAACACACGTGTCCGCAAGCGAACAAGGTCAAAAATGAACTGAAGATAAAGAATGTTGCAAAGAATCCGACAGATTTCGCTAGCTGAAAGAGGCACATGTAGAAGAGAAAGGTGTTGCCAAAAAGATAGAAGAGAAATTGATAGGGAAAAAAATGGAAATAAAAGAATTAAAATAAAATAAAAGAAGAAAATTCAAAAAATATAAATAATAATAATAAATAAAATAAATAAATAAATAAATAAAAGAATAAAACAAGAAAAAAAAAAGATTTTTTTTTTTTTTTAAAACAAAATAAAAAGGAAAAGAATTACAAAAGTAATTTCCACGCTGGAGATAGGAAAGGAGATGATGGGAGATCATTGACAAGATTAGCAGAATTTTTAGAAATTAAATATGCTTCATGAAAATCCAAGTGAGAGGGAGAGGCAGGGGAAGAAATAATTTTGGCCATGGAGAAATTGAAACAATGACTGGAAGACCAACAGTGAGAAGCAATCGAAGATTTAGAGATTTCTTGATTTGCAATATACCTCTGATGGTCGTCTAATCTGAATTTTAAAGCTCTCTTTGTTTGACCAATATAACCTAAATTGCAAGAGCAAGGAATATAATAAACACCCCACCGGTTCTCAGTAGGAACAGGATCTTTCAGAGAAGAGAATTTAATTTTATTCATAGGTTTGAAGATAACTTTAAAACGAGAAAGGATTTTAGCAATTTTGAAACAGAGAAGAGAATAAAAGGGCAGAACTATTATAGAATTAAAATTAGGAGGATTATTTGAATCAGAAAAAGGACGTTTAGGCTTATTAAATTTATACAAAGCTATATCATTCAAAGAGGGATTATAACCACGAGCAAGGGCAAGCGATTTGACATAATTAATTTCATTATTCAGAGCAGAAGAGTCAGAACAAATGCGTAACGCCCTAAAAACAAAAGTATAAAAGGACGCTACTTTTTGTTGAGGAGGATGATTTGAAAGAGCATGAGGAGGAAGAGAGACAGAGAAAGGTTTTCTATAAACGGAGGTAGAGAACCGATCTGGTTGTTTTGACACCAAGACGTCAAGGAAAGGAAGAGAATTGTTCTCTTCGACCTCGAGAGTAAATTGAATACAAGGATCAACAGAATTAACAAGAGAAAAGAGATTAGAAAGATCCCGGTCAGAGGGGATTAAAATGAATGTGTCATCAATATACCTAAACCAGAAAGGAAATTTATATAAACTGAAGAGATTTTCTTCAACAAAATGCATATAAATCTCACATAAAAGAGGAGACAATGGATTACCCATGTCCAAACCCTCAGTTTGAGAATAGAAAGAATTATTAAACTGAAAAGCAGTTTGCTTGACACAAACACTAACTAAATGCAGGATTTCATCAATCTCAATGGAAGAGTAATGAAATTCGCGCAGCCTTCTTTCCAAACATTCAAATTGCCCCTTGAACAGGCACGTTAGTGAAAAGGGATTTAACATCTAAGGAAACCATTATATAATTGCAAGGAGAAAGGCGTTTAATTTTATCAACAAAATCATAAGAATTTTTCACGGTGTGAAAGTTAGTGGAAGATAAAGGAGCGAGTAACTTAGAAAGGAACTTGGCAAGTTTGTAAGAAGCAGTATCAATATTGGAAACGATAGGGCGAAAGGAAAGGGTAGGTTTATGGACCTTAGGAAGAGCATAGAAACGAGCACAATTAGCGATAGAAGGGGTGACAAAACGTTTGGTGTTATCATTAAGAAAGACAGAATTTTTAATGACATGCTTGATATCAGATAAAGGCTTAGTAGAAGGATCCTTTTTTAATTTGGAATATGGACCAGAGTTTAACAAAGATTCAACGTGGGAAATATAATCAGATTTATTGAGAAGAACTGTTTGACCGCCTTTATCAGCCTTAGTAATAAGAAGGTTAGGAACGGAATTGAGTTCACTGAGAGCAGATTTCTGAGAAAAAGAAAGATTAGACTTTTTAAAAGATTTATTAGAAGAAATGACATTAGCCAAAAGGTAGCGAAGAGAATCAAGTTGACCAGAAGAAATTTTACTGTTTTTGAAAGAATATTCAATGGGAGCAATTAAGTTCGGAATGGAAGGCTTACAAATGCACGAAAAATTCAAGCCAAGTGAGAGAACATCACGCTGAGAATCAGTAAGAGAATGGGAAGGTAAATTGACAACATAATTTTGCTCAAGAGGAGAAATACTAGGAGCAGAAGAATTAGAAGTCAGAAGAGAAGAAAACTTTTTTTCCAAAATAGCATTGCATCTATCTGCATTCTGACTAAAATTTAAGACATAAAAAATAGCACGGAGTTGATGATACATTACGTACACCATGAATTAAACATTAATAGTGTTATTACACGTAAAAATTGCAAGCGACGGAAATCGCCTGCGACTCGTACGTATTATCCACCTGAAACTTATGTATTATCCAAGCATTTTATTAGCTGTTCGGGAAAAGACTTTTCCATCGTCAGATTTCCAAGAAATCTTACAACCCCTTTTAAATGAAATTTCATTCTTAAACTTCTAAACATCCTACAATATTACTTCTTACACCGTCGTATAGAAAAAAAATGTACTTTTAAATGCAATTTGTTTGAAAGCTGTATCTCAATTTGTTTCTGAGTTATTATTTTTTTTTTGTAGTTTTTATTACTTTTTGTCATAGTGGCAACAGATCTCTGTTGAAAGTAAAGGGAAATACATATTACTGTATAGACCAATCAGAACACGAACAAAATGCGGATTAAACCAATAAAAACCTTCAGATATGCATTTGATTTCCCATCCTCACAAGAACAATAACCATTTTTCCAAATGGTTAAAAACGCTTTACGGATGTGACTATTACGCAGGTAATATGTCATCATGTGATTTACTTTGAAAGATATTCAACTGGAAATAACAAAAACTTGAGCAGGTTTACAATATTAACCTGGCGGCAGGAGTCGCAAGTCGGTCTTTTTGCGCCTATATAACTCATCTTATTCTAACTCTTAACCCTTACAAAGACAACGGAGAACTACCATGTAGCTGACTTTAAATGTTTCTCCACTACCATAGTGAAGTAACATCTCTGTTTATTCCTTCAAGTACATTTTTACAATCAAAGTTGAAATTGGTGGAAAAGTCTACGCACGTGGGAAGACTAATGTCAGTTCGTTTTATTTTTTCCCATCATTCCAGATCTATTGAATAAAAAGTATAATTTAAGTAAACTGAAACTTTTTAACTTCACTGAAATGTAATATTTGAGTATTAAGTGAAAAATGTTACTCATTTCACATTTTCTGTATGCGGGAGGGGGGGGGGGGGCAAAAATATCGAGCGTGACTAATAACGTTCTGAAAAAAGACGCGACTACTCTCGGGTTAAGGAAATGACTTCATTTATATGACCATAGGTCATTTATTAAAATACATTACGAGAGCTTGCTTTAGCAGTCTGCTGTAGCTTCATTGTTGCAATTACAACTGTTAAAAATAGCTTTTGTACACGTCAATTTCTTATGAAATATACCATTTTTATCTGTAAAATCTTTTCAACATACATAAAAAAGTATTTTACGCATCGCATCTCAGAATAGAGTTAAAATAAACATAGAAAAATGTGCTTTTCTTTCTATATTCTATATTATCTTTTGCTTTTTAAGACTTTGACATTTCCAATCATACTAATTTTTAAAAGAAAAATAATAATTTAGCTTTTAAAATAGAATACTAGTATGACCATTAATTAATATTACACATAACAAACATTTGCATTTGACATATACATTTTATTTAAAGTATGTCATTTTGCCTATAAATATTTTAAATGCAATTTTCTTTTTTTTTTTATCAGTTACTTATGATTTTTTCGAACATGCCTCAAATTCTTCGTGATTGTTAAATTAGACTCTAATAGCAATAAATTGTATAATTATCGTTTAATTTACTTTTTTGGTGTTTGTGTACTGCCGTGGAAAAAAAAAAAAGTAAACACTCCTCAAACTCTTCAAAATATTACCGTAGAAGAAAGATACTGGTACCGCATGATTGGTTATAAAGCCTACTTTTAAATGATACATATAAAATTTGCTTAGGGGGCCGTCTACATATTAAAATGAACCATAACTTTGTTTTTCCAATAGCAGTACACAATTCTGACAACATAAATGAACTCTACAACCTTCAAATAGCCTAAAAACAAATTTTTATGCAATTCGTACGATAAATTTCAGAGAAAACAATTATTTTAAAATGAGCGTATTTTAGGGGCTCTATCCAAATTTAAATTCGGTACTCGATTGTTGACCTAGACAGCCCCCTTCTTGATCAAGGCATGTTAAGCGCCACTCAAGCAGTCATTGAAACTATTAGACTACAGAATGGCATACGAAATTTCAAAATATGTAGACACTTCTATCATAGACGGCCCTTTAAACCATCAGTTTGCTATTTTTTAAGCATAATTTGAAAACTACTTGGAAGAAAAATGTGAAATTTTGGATTTCCATAAAACAGGACTTAATAAATATAAATCCACAAAAAAATTGTACATTGCAATTCATATTTTTTAAATATTAATTTCATAATTCATATCATAAAATTATAAAAACTGCAAATTCCATGTTATGTTTGGGTATTTTAGTATTATTTATTCACAAAAAATTAGCACTTTAGGAGTATAATTTCAGGAGAAATTAATGAAAATATGAAAATGTAATTTAACATTAGAAGTACTATATTTTAAATTTTTATCTTTCAAATAACTTGAAATGTGGTATCTAGGCACACTTTGAACCGAAGATTTGAAATATATTGTTAAAATTGGGTATTGCATTGAAAAAGTGGGGTTTGTTTTAATATGTAGATGGCTTCCTAAACAAATTTTATGTACATCATTTAAAAGTAGACTTTATTTCCAATCGTTCGGTACCAGTAACTTTCTTCTAGGATAATTTGTTGAGAAGTTAGAAGGAGGTATTTCCTTTTTTTTTTTTTTTTTTTTTTTTTTTTACGACTATACAATACAGTGTTCACATCTTGGCATAAGCCGTTTAAATTTTTCACATATTATATATAAATGCATATTTTAATACAACCATCATTTTTATTGTTATTATAACAGTGAGAGAGACTTCTTCTTTTGGTATTTACGTACTTGCTCTTGTATCCCATTTTCTCGTAGGAAACCGACTATACCAGGACCTGTGAGTCTTTAATTTTATAGTTCAGAAATTTACACTTTTTACATCCTTATGTTATCAAAGTTGTAAGTGATTTTAATTTGCATATTTATTTGTCACTTGATTGATGTTTCGTTTAAAATTTGTGAAAATTATGGATTTTAATGCAAACATTTTCCCTTATACTAAATCAATAGTGGTTATTTTTGTTACATGGAAGATCAAAATTGCTTCCATATTGTATTCGATGGATGTAATTTCAATGAAATAGCAATAATACTAAAATGAAGGCTTTATATTAAAACTAATTTCAGCGCTGAATATATAGATATATTTACTACAAAAATGTTGACTTTCTATAAGTTTTTAGTATAAAACTCAAATGATTAAAAATATTATATTGGCTTTATATTGGATGTATTGAAAATAAAATTAACAAATATTTCAGGCGAATATCGGTGAAATACTCCAATTTTTGAAATACTCTAGTGGTAAGACAATATTCCATGTCAATATGGGAGGTATTAGTTAAGATATTGCCAATTCAAACATTGTTGATTCAGTATTATCCATAAATTTAAATCTGCAAATATGAAATAGCACGTAAAAAATTGTTTTATTTCTTTATTTTAGGATTAAAGTATGATGATGGTTAATCCGTATATACGAATCCGTATATACTGATTAACCGCCGTCATACTTTACTCATTTAAGGGGGCAGCGAACATTTGAAATCAAATCGTTCAACTTTCAATGGTTTGATTTGAAAATTGGAAGCTTAAATAGCGATACTCAAAATTTCCATCTATATATAAAAACAAGTGGGTAAGTGTGATCATAGATCGCACAAAGGGTTTCGTTTAAAATTTCTTTCAAACGTGGTTAAAAAAGCACTTGCCTCCATTTTAATCCATGCATTATATAGAAATGAAACAGATTTATTAAATAATAATTAATATCTCAGCTTCTAATTAAGCTAGCTCTTTGAACTGGGTATGTATGGAATCTGCGAGAGATTTCCCGTCCGGATGTCAAAAAATTTTATCAAAAAATGTAATATTTAAAAAGTTTAAATTTCGTATTAAAATAAAAACCGCAAGTGCGGCGTAATGTCTAAGATAAAAAACCTGTTGAAAGGAAAGTTTTAAAGCAATGATCCAATTAATGAAATAATAATTAATATCTCAGCTTGTAATTAAGCTAGGAGTTTGAACTGGATATGTATGAAATCAGAGAAAATATTTACGTCGGGATGTAAAAAAAAATAATCTAACAATTTAACATTTAAAAAGTTTAAATTTCGTATTAAAATATCCTCTGCTTAAATTTCTCCAGCGCCGATATGTCTGAAAGATGACCGCACCTGCTTTCCGCTGAAATGAAATCGCTTTTCATTGTCTTTTCAAATACAGAAATTAAATTTTTATCGATCGATTTTTAGTGGATTTTTTGCGTTATACCCAACGAAGAAATTTGAATTTTATACCAAAATAAAGTAGAATGTTTTCCGTGTCTTCCTATACCTTTTACGAATTTGTAGGACCAATACTTTGGGAGATGCGATTTCGCTTTTTAAATATCCACTTCATTTTTGCTTAATTTCCTCCGTGGTAACCATGCATCCGCTGATTTTACAAGCAACCCTTAGGAGAAACTTCGATGATTTGGAGAAGGTGCGTTCGTAGCTGCGTTCAAAAGGTTGATTGGTTAATTTTAGAAGTTAATTATCCCGTAATTCAGTTAATTAGCGGCTTTTTCAAAATTTTATGATTTGTTGTTTGATGTGTGGTGTTCAGCTATAAGTACCCAAAATTTCAAGATTCTAACATGTATAGTTTCTGAGAACGGGCTCTGTAACGGACAGACGGACAGACAGACAGAGGAGCGAGACGAATAGGGTTTCGTCAGATGAACGAAATCCTAAAAAGTAACGATTTGGAAATGGACCAATAAAAATCTGCGTAGATACCGCGAAATGAATCTGATTGGTCAGAGCTTTCTGATGCTATAAGGGGGTTACCAAGGGGGAGGGACGCCAAACCTCGCCAAGTTTGTCGCTAACTTGGCGATATATCGCCAAATTTGGCGACCAAAATGAGTCTCCAAAATGACGCAAACTTGACGCTTTTCCAGTAATTCGTCAAATTTCCATCCACACTCATTGAAATCCAATATGTTTTATTTGCTTTCTGTAAATCAACAAATTCGGACATTTCAATGCTGCAAAAAGTAATATTAGCTTATGAATAGAGCTTATTTGAACTATTTACATTATTCTTAAGCATAAACACTAACTATTTACAATATTCGTAACACTATACATATACATAATTATATATTTAATGATTCTTATAATTATGAAACTCTGTAAGCTCTAATGATTATGTGCTTGGAGATAAAGAAATAAAATTATCAGAAGTTGGGGGGGGGAGCACGTTTTTACCAAGTGGAATCTAAAAATTGATTGCATAGAAAATCAGGGATCGCGAAGTGAACCAGAATGGAAACGCGAAACAATTACGTCTGGAGTTGTCTAGAAAACAGGGATTGCTAAGCGGGGGGTAGGTGAGCATAGTGAGCAGGGGAGAGGTGCCCCCATAGTAGTATTAAAATAATAAATGGGTTTTTAATTATTCGATATATATATCTATTTTTTAAATAACGAATGATTGTTAGAATTTAAAATGTCCCATGCACAATTTCTTTGCATAAATTGACACTTTTTATTTGTTAGATACGTATTATACATTACAATGGAAGTTGTCATGAATTGCAAATGTTTAATGAATAGCAGAAAAAATATATTTTTATAATGAAGCTATGTTTTATCTAAAAAAAAGTAGCTATATAGTATTTTCATATGCATATAAATTTAAACACTAAAATACCCCTGAAATCCAACTTTTTATACTAACATTTATTTCGTATTCCATAGAACATAAACAGTATAAATTTCAAAAAAATCTGATAATTTGGAATGTGTATGGAATATTTCATATGTTAGAAATGTCAGAAATTTTCAACTTTTAGGAATTATATTTAAAATTTTAAGGTATTTTAAGTAAAAAAAAAAAAAAAAAAAAACTGTATAAATATAACAGTTTTACAAACATAACAGCTCATATCTCTGAGATGAATATAAAAAAAAAATTGCATCAGATAAAATGGAGCATACGATTTCATAACTCTCTAATTAAAAAAATTGATTTTTTAGTCGAATTCGGTGAGTTTAAAAGTCCACTATCTTCTTAAATGCAATATGCAGCCTCCCTTTTTACCAGGCTGCCAAGAAGGGTTATGTGTTTCACACGTATTTGGGTATGTGGATTTCTTTATACCCTCGAAACATCCCAAAGGCTGGGCGGATTTCAATGAATGAAGTCTCTATCGATTCATCTTAACCGTTCAATAGTTATAGGCTCGGTTTTGTTTTTATAAATTTGAAATGGCGGCCGTAAAATTCAAAATGGCGGTAGAGACGAAAAAAAAAATTACGCGCCATATTGAGTGGCATATCATTGGATAGGTCGTTCAAAATGAAGAGGATGTTTCATTGACTATTTTATAGTCAGAAGCTCCGTTTAAATATTACACAAACTGGAAGTTGTGTAGGTAGGATCTCTAGCTTTACTGCAACTCTAACCATCATAGACATCTATAGGCCTTATCGAAACAGTGTTTATAGATAGGAAGTAACTATTAAACACAACTTAAAAGTCATCAATACAAATAAATAAAAAATAGGTAAGTAATATAAAAAGTAGTTTAACATTGATGAGAAATAATTAATTAGTTCGCTTTTTACGCAGTAGGGTTTTTAATTTTTAAAATTTAATTTTTACTTGTTAAGTGTTTTATTTTTCTTTGAATATAAAAAAATAAATACAACATTTTCTCAACTTAAGTCTGAGTAACATTGTCTGTTTTACACTGCAATTTTTAACAATGTTTTAAGACGAACAATAAAAATTCTGCGTCAAAAGTAACTGGCATAATTTTTCGCATAATATCCTATTAATCACTTTTGCTTGAAAGAATGTTTCGTAAAAGATTTGAATAATTAAGTGTATTCAAATCATTACAATAAAAAATATTTAATAGCTGCATTATTTTTTAACTACATACATTCACCGTGTATTACATAAGCTGACGAAATGTTCTAATGAGAAAGGTTTACACCTCGAATTACTGATTTAAATAACATTAAGTATGTAAGAAGATTAGCGGAATATTTAATGAAGAAAAAAAAGTTTAAGTGCAATTAATCAACCACTGTTTTTATAAAATCTGACAAAACTATTTTTTTCGTACAAATTTGTTCTCTTGATAAGAGAGGAACAAGTATTCATAAAAAAATATATATAGGTCATTTCAGGTTTTCTAGTTTTTTTTTTCTTTTTTCTCTTTTCTATTTTTCCGTATTTTGTTTTCAGAATCGTTCAGCTGTAAAACTATTGCGAATTCATGTAAAAATACTACATTATTCACGGTTAAATGCAACAATTCATGAAAAAACATCCTAAAAACTGGTACATGAAATAAATTTTTAATTTAACGATAAACAAAGAAAGGTTTTACTCTACAAAGTAAAAATGCTATTGTTATAAAAATACAGGTCATTACCATTGTTTCAATTTTTTGGGTAAATTCTTTTTCAAATTATTGCTTTATTTGTTTGGAAAACTGTGAAAATCATCCAACAGTAAATTTATCGTATATTAAATTAAACACAAAATGCTAAAATAATATATGAAAATCACTTAAAATCACGAAACTATGTTAATTCACTTAAAATGCAAATAAATACCCTTATTCAGATAGACATGTTTCGTCCCTTAAAGTGCGATGTTCTCAAGATCTATTTAATGAAAATAAAATTTAGAAAAGCAAATTTTATTATTCTTTTTACTTTTTTCTATCTTTACAAGAAGAAAGTATTGGATTCGTGAAAATTTTCGACTTCCGGTTTTCAATGGATTTATACGTTTTAGAAGATCCTGTCTATCCTGAACACGATTTAATGTTTCTTAGAAAATCTATGTCTGAGAGTCTGTCTGTCCCTGCGTGAGTCTGAGAGTCTGTCTGTATGTGACAAAAATTTTATGTCTCTGTCTGTATATTTACCCCAAGAGCTAATGCACGAAATTTCCCAAAACTTTAGATTCAGTTAGATCTTAAGATAAAGTGGTGCTAATTAATTTTTGGTGTACTGTTATGCTGCATTTTTCTCGATTTTCGCAATAGCTCTATCTCAAAAACTAATGCATGATTTTTTATCAAACTTCAGATTCAGTTGACATAAGTTGTTGCAATTAGGTTTTGGTGTAAAACAACAACAGGTGGCACTGCTGTGCAGCATTTTGCATGATTTACACGACTTTAGCGATAGTCATTCTCAAGAATTAATGCACGGAATTTCATATCTTTAGAATCCTCATAATGGGCATAGATTGCCATTGCCATATAAGTTTGCACTTGCTAGCGAATTTTGAAGTATTAACATGTATGAAATAGAAGAAAGTTTTGGGATTGACGCATCCGACTAGTTTAACTTGGAAGTGTATCATTCATAAGAATCTATACTAATAAAAGAAAGTTTCGCACTGTATAATATGATATAGTCTATAGTAATATCGTTATACATATTGAGAATGTCGCCGTCTGAGCGATGAAACATGTCGATCTTAATAAAGATATTTATTTCCCTTGCAAGTGTATTTTTATCACATTTAGCGAGTATCAGCTTAGTTTAACAAAATGCTAAGCTAATTATGTTTAAATGTTTTTGTTTAAGTGTGTTTAAAATTTTATAAAATATAAAACTCATTGAAATTGATTTTTAATGCTGATATGTGCAAATAACAGATTAAAAAAAAAATAAAATAAAATACCTAAAAATCCTTTTTTATGACCAACCAACGCTTGTAACAGACGACATAAAAAAAAAATGCAAACAAAGTCGAAAAATTAAAAATACGAGGTGGAACCCGCCGAATTTCGACGAAAGAAAATGTTTACAAAGGAACTGTTGCATCAAATTTATTATACATCAGCAATAATAATTAGAATAAAAAATCCATCTTACATTTGTTAATTTAACTCTCCAAAGACATATTTAACCTAAGATTAACAAAATACTTTTTTCATAAACTTCAACTGTTAAAATTATTGAAAAATTAAACTTAATTCCTATACGTCATCAGTAACATATAATCAACATAAGTAATTTTGATTAAGTTAGTAATTGATGCTTGGTATTGCGGAATGAAAAATCCGCAAAAATGACCTTGACATAATCACCTTGACATAATCATAGAATTTTTCTACCTTTACATCTAAACCAAATCAAGTCATTTTCCACGTTTCACATCCATATTAACCATTTAAAAACATTTTAATGCACAATAGGTTATTAATAAATATATTTTCAAGCTTGAAGTCACGTTTGTCAACTATTACAACTTTTCATGTTAAAATTCCCACTCGTGATTTGAGGTCTTAGTATAATCTCTGTACCTGCGCGTAAAAATTCCAGAAATTTATAACTTTTAGACGTATTCAAGGGGAAATATCTCGTTTTAACAAATAAAATTATCGTTTTAAATATGACGTCATTTTCAGTCGCTGAAATATTTTGCCTATTGACTCAAACTCAATATCAGCGAAATGAAAAAATAGTGAAATATAACAGCATCATCAGAGATATTGTGTCTTTTTTTAAGCGTAACGTCATTTTCTGTTCAAATTTTTAAAAATATATTTTAATTGTAATGAGAAAATGGCATCAGTAAGAATATAATCAATAAATAAACTAATCCACTTTTAATAGAAATGAAGTACTTCAGTTGCCACGATTAGAAAACTGGTCTTAAAAACTATAAAAAAATTAATATCTCAAAAATAAATCGAGATACAGCTTTCAAACAAATTGCATTTAAAAGTGCATTTTTTTCTGCATACGACGGTGTAAACATTTAAAATGTGGGATGTTTAGAAGTTTAAAAATTTGCAGTAGCGAAAATTGCAAAAGCGAAATTTCATTTCAAATTTCAAAGTGTTGCCATTCGCAGAATGACGTATGCGTTACGCACAGATATGTTTGTCCTTTATAATATAGATACTTGATTAGTCTTTGATCTCGGATATCCTATGCCAGGGTGGCGAACATATCTGTTGCCACCCTGCGTGCCCAAGTTGGCACGTAAGACAATTTCTCAGGCACGCGTAAACATTAAACTTAATATTCAATACACAGATAATATATATATATATATATATATATATAATATAATATATATATATATATATATATATTTGTGATGCTATGCAGCGTTTGCGACATGTATTTTGCCTTTTTATGTGAATTTAAAAAGTCTGTATCTTTTACATAAATTTCATTCGAGTCAGTATAATGAAGTGGTAAATGGACCCAATTATGTATATTTATAAAAAAAAAAATTAAAATATGTACCAGGTATAAAACATTCTCTATCAAACATACAAGAGTATTAAACTTTTCAGTGCATTATAATTTTATTGGGTAATTATAACTGGAGAGGTTGCATTAATAAGAAGTCAAAAATTATTAAAATAAAAATTCTTATTTTGTTTCCTTATTAAAGTACAAGTGCGTATCATAGAAATGAATCCTATTTTGGAATAGAAATTCCATTAATTTAACGGTTGAATCTAGTATACAGACTAATCTCATTTTGATTTTTAATATTTTTTAAATATTAATTATTACTCCATAAACGCAACTGATTTTCTAACTTAGTGTTTTGTATAAACATGAAACACCGTGCGCTGCAATTATTTTAGGTAGAAGTTTGGCACGTTAAATTGATGATAGAAATTGTTTGTGAATTTTTGGCACGTGTTCAGTAAAAGGTTCGCCGTGCATGTGTCCCATGCAATAATAAAAAATAAAAGAAAAATATTAAAAAATAGTGAAATATAAACGAGCAATTTAGAAATAATCTGTTGGGTTTAAGAGAAGTTGCCGAGTGGCATCGTGTGACTCAAGCTAGAAAAGAAAATAATATTCTATTCTTGAAAAAAATTCGACTTCCTGTTTCCAAGGAATTACAGGTTTTAGAAGATCCTGAAAACGAATTGAATATTTTTAGAAAATGTCTGTCTGCGAGTATGTGAATCCTCATCTCACACAAATATTGTAGGCGCACTATCTTAAGAACTAATGCACAGAATTTAATAAAACTGTGGATTCAGTTTGTCCCTGATATAAATTATGTCCCTGATGTAAATCGCCCAACAAGTATGCTGCATTAATCATGATTTCCGCAATAGCTATATCAAAAGAACTAATGCACAGATTTTCATCAATCTTCAATTTCAGTTATACCTTGATTTAATTTGGTACTGCTTACATGTTGGTGTATGTAGTCCAACAAGTAGCTCATCTGTGCTGTATGTTTCCCGATTTCTGCAATAGCTCTAACTCAAGAGCTAATGCAGGACTTTTCATCAAAATTCAGATTCAGTTGGTACCTGATTTATACTGGTGCTGATTAGTTTTTTATGTAAATCAGCCTACAGGTGGCGCTACTAAGCTGCATTTTGCATGATTTCCGCAATAGCTCAATCTCAAGAACTAATGCTTGAATTTTTATCACAATTCAGATTCAATTAATTTCAGATATAAACTTCTGATGATTTGTTTTTGGTTTAAATATCCCAACAGGTGGCGGCACTATGCATAAATTTTCACAATTTCCATAATAGCTCTATTTCAAAAACTAATGTACGGATTTTTGTCAAACTTCAGATTCAGTTAGGTGCGCCACGCGCCAGGGAAACATGCAACAAAAATGCGTGAGGCATGTGACAATTTCACCCTATTAACAAAGAAAAAACTGGTTTGAACAGCAGAATTTGTCTCCTGTCTCACAATTGTTGTCGCATGTCTCTCTGGTGTGTGGCGCGCCTTAGATGTTGGCAAAAGCTGTAGCTCATCAGGTTTAGGTGTAAATCACCCAACAGTTGGCGATACTATACTGCATTTGTCAAAATTTACACGATTTTAGTAATAGTTATAGCTCAAGAATTAATGCACGGAATTTCATATTTGTAGAATCTCCATGATGAGCATAAATTGTCATTTCATTTTGGCACTGTGATAGCGAATTTTGAAATGTTAACAAGTATGAGATACAAGAAAGTTTTGGGTATGGTGCATCCGACTAGTTTAACTTGGAAGTGTACTTTGCACACTGTAAAAAATAATCTGTGAAGTTACTAAAGTTTTTCTAGGAAACTGGGATTCCAAGAAATCTTTATGTAACGGCAACAAGAAAAAATCCTGTAACAGAGTCTGTTACAGGATTTTTTCTTGTTGCCGTTACATAAAAATTTCTTGGAATCCCAGTTTCCTAGAAAAACTTTGGTAACTTTACAGATTTTTTTTTACAGTGCATAAGAATTTTCTATAAAAATTAATATGAATGATGTTTTTACTAAAATTTTAAGCATACTTTAAAAAGAAAAAGAAAACGAATCTGAAATAAATTTAGCTTGAAATAAATAAATAAATAAATATTCTGTTGCATGCTTAATGATGGAATCTGTGGTAAAATAGTCAGAGTATAGTAATATTTAATGAAAAAAAGTATTTTATTAAAATTAGTAAACAACTGATTTTCTAAAATAAAACAAAACAATTATATTTTTTCATGTAAATTTAATGTTCTGATAATAAAGTGTAATTCATATAAACGATAGGTTATTTCACATATTTAGATTGTTGGATTATTTTTATTTTCACACGTGTGAGTATTTTATTTACTAAAGTACAAACATTCATGTAACAAGAATACTATTAGAAATTCACATAAAAATATTAAATTATTCATGGTTTAATGTAAAATACTATGTAAAACATTTTAGTAAGAGGAATTTAAAATGCATTTAAATTATTGATAAACTGGAGGAGTTTTTTACACATACATTAAACATAAAATACAACTACAAATAAGCGTTTTCACTGAAGTCTAATTACAACAGAAAATTAAAACGTCTCGAAAAATGGCTTTCTGCCAAAATTTAATTAGCGTTCACTGTTTTAAATCTATTTGAGTTGAACCTTCAAAATTACTTTAAATTTCTTGGAATATCAATCTGTGTTTAGTCAGAGAATAACTTGGTGAAAGCTAATTTGAAAAAAAAATGGATTTTCTAAATAATAAATCATCAGAAATCTCATGATTACTTTTTATATAAAAGGTAATTATCATTCAAATTACAAAGATCATTGCGGACGTTGGTTTAAGAAAAAAATAAATAAAAAAATAAAATAAAATTTTAAATCTGCGTTTTGATATTATATAAAAATGAATTGAGCAATAATTTCTTAAAGCAATTTCAAACATTGCATTGCTTCAAAATTATATAAATGTTGTTACATATGCAATTTTCTCTGTAATAGAATTCACTAGATGTAATTGTAAATATATAAAGCGCGGGCAAAATTTCTTTTGGCGCATTTTAAAATTCAATGAAATAAAGCAAATGATGTACAAGAATGTGTTTTGGAATGAAAGTAAATCTTCCTCGTGAACTGTTTTTTAATATTTGTTAAAAATTAATTCTTAAATTTTCCATAGATCACGCTATGGCTTCAAATCTGAAAAATAAGGCCATTAAAAACTCAAAATAACATGTTACAAATATTTATCTTTGTACAGTAAATTAATCAACACATAATTCCCAATCGAGAGGGAATAGAGCTCTGAAAATATTTAGTAATTGAAATGTTTGGGATATTGTAATTAGTTTTCACTGACATAGCAACTTAATGCCATATTTCAACGCGTTAAATCAAACAGAATACCATTTGTAGATGATTCAATTTATAACGAGCGTACATGCATATTGATATAGTAATTGTATGTAAAAAATGGTCTATGTCTGATTGTTTTTTCAGCTTTTTTTCAGCTTTTAAGGTATACAAATTGTTTGATCTAACTTTTTGTTTAAATACATATTTTTATTGCGTGAAGCATTTTGTCAAAAGAGCATTTTCATACTCGAATTTCTTGATTTTTTTTATTGAATTGCGAAATGTGTGAAGGACGTTTGTTCTCTACTGAAGTATATAATTTAAGATACATTTTTAAAACGATTCACAGTTTTTAAAAATAATTTTCATATTTCTAGAATCAATCTTGTTGATTTTGCATATAATTGAAAATTAGTTCTTAACGTAAATTGAAAATTAGTTTGTAACGTAAAAAGAAAATATGAATTTTTTAAATGTAAATATATAATTTACTGTATTACAATTTAAACAATCATAACGTAGAACATTAAAATATTACATTTAACACTGATGCATATAAAAACATTAATTTCTACAGTTGTGAGCGATCGCCACAAACGTCACGTAACGTTATTTATAAGACTCTCAAAACTCTGATTATTCTTACCAGTATCTGTAATAAATTTTCCTTTATTCAATTAGACCCCTTCTGCGATTGAACTTGGTAAAATTTTCTATTTTGAAATTTCGGTGATAAAATATTTAAAATTTTAAATAAGACTCTCGACGCCAGAGTGTTAAAGGACTAGCGATATACCAGAAACATGTTTGTACGAGTATTTCATTTCTGTGTAGATAAGATTTTACAATGAACAACTATCTAATAGCAGCTATGTTCACAGTATTTGTAAAGGATTGTTGATATAGCAAATATAAATATGAACATATACGCTATTACAGCTTTTGTCGGTGTTGTAAAAGTATTTGGTAAGTCAACAGATGAGATAATTCTTAAAATCACGGCTAAATTATTTCTGGTAATTCACAAATGTTGTAAGAATGAAATGTCTCAAATAGCAGTTTTCTATAATGAATTGCATATTTCTGAAATTCAGATTATTTTGGTATTTTTTTTCTGCGTAAATAAATATCAATGAACATATACGCGATTACAGACTTTGCTAATGTTGTAAAAGGGACTTGGTAAAGTAAACATCAGAGAAAATTCCTAAAATCACACATTAATTCTTTCTAGTGATACACAAATGTTGTAAGAATGAAATTAAGTTAAAGTTTTCTCTAATAAACTCCCTATTGCTGAGATTTAGATTATTATGGTAGACTTCTTTCGTGTAAATATGTGTAAACGCACATACACTATTTCGGACCTTCGCCAAAGTTGTTAAAAAAATTTGACAAGATCGAAAATTTCTAAAATCACACTTAAATTATCTCTGCCAAAACACAAATATTGCCTCAAATTAACAATTGACTGTAACGAACGGATTTTAACAACCAATGGCAGCAGCCACGCCTCTGCGGGAATTTTCCCTCCGAAAAAGACTGTTTATTGGACGAAGGAGAAGCACTGTTAAAATGTTTTTCACGCCTATTGGTGTTTTTCTTCTGTTTATCCGCGGCTGACGTCACATGGGTAAAGTCCACTGCATTGTGCTAAAATTTTGAATATTTTGGTATTTTTGTTTCCTTGTAAATAATACAGTATTTTAGTGAGACCAATCAGCACATCTGTCCCTTCCTTTTATATGTTTTGTATATATTATCACAGTGCATTTTTCCTACAACATGTGTTAAAAATAAATTTGTATGTATTATGACAAATTTATTTATTTAAAAATTATATAAAAAAATGCAATATATCCGAATGTTAATGAAAGAATTAAGTATCATTTTCCATTATAAAAAGTACATCTACATAAACGAATTTTACGAAACCGGGATTTAAAATAACAAACAACAAATGAGGAATTTTGTTTAGTATTTTTTCATTTTAGGGGATATAGATTTTTTTTTTTCTTCTTATCTTGGCGCTACTCGGGCTTCAGAAACTAAGATCCGTTGCCAAATGATTAAACAGCTATGAAAAAAATCGAATAAAGTTTTATTCTTGTTTTTATATTATTTTTCAAATATATAACTACATAATATATTTATATATACTATTGGTTTTCATTTACAATTCACAGCTGTTTGCATACAGATATAGATTAATGGTTTCTTTACATTAAATAAATTGCATTAATATATAAAAAATGGCTTGTGTATATGAAACAGGGAATAGGTTGTCAGGATAAATGTTGCCAAATTTATTTCTCTCGCCAAGGCCATTTTCTTTATTTCACCAAGGACCGTATACTGGAAAAGTATTCGTATTTTTATTTTAATTATTTTCCATACGGTAAAAAGAAGAGCAAACACTTTGTTGCTAATAATGTTTATTTCTATAAATAAATAAATAAACAAATAAATAAAGAGACCGACATTGTCAAATTTTTTCGTTACATCAGGTAAAAGTAATATTAAGTTACAGAAAAACATTGTCAATTTCAAAAGTTTATTCACAAAAAGAGGACAAAGCAGTGAATTCATCTTTTTTATTGACAGATAATCACATCATTTTTTATTCTTTTAAATAAACATACTCTCTAGGTCTATTTCTAGTGATTTTTTATTTAATTTCTTTTTTCGAAGATCTTTAATGCGATTTTTAAGACAGCTTTTAAAGAAAACTCTCTTACAATTCCTTTTTTTCCATAGCTTATCACAAGCAAACGAAAGATTTTGAATGGGACTTCGAAAGGTGTATTTTGTATCTTTTAACATTCATTTTTTAGGATCTACCTTCTAGACATTTCTTCACTATTATTTTGTCGTATCACTCAAATTTTTATTTACTGCGGGCGAAAAAAAAATTATACTTTCTTTAAGGATCTCCATGTGTTTTTTCACAGTCCTGATTTTATTTCTATTGTGTAAAAATGAAATATACAGAACATTCTTCGTTTTCAACTATAATAAATAATAGAGTGATGCAAAAAATATTTAAACAGTAATTCATATGTATGTAATCTGAGATTATTTTAAAGAATTAAAAAGTATTTTTGCATATTTTTATTAAATTTAACCCTTTGCTGTCGTATTAAGTCGCATTATATGTGACATGCTGGTCAAAATCAGTTTTCCTTGAATGAACAATAATACATAATATGCAAGATTATGAAAAGAAAACATAGTTTATTAATTCTTTTTTTAAATCTTAGATATATATAACACAATGATATGTTTAGATTTTATATAAAAAATTATATTTTACAGTTCTACATAGTGTGACATCTTTCAAAGTCGCCTCCAAATTGCAGCTCTTAAATTTTCTATTTGAAAATACAGAACGATATTTACATCTTATATCTTATCTTTTTTTAAACTATTTCAATTTCACGGTACTCTTCTTTCGGTAACTTTCTTTTTGCCATTTTATAGTATTAATTCAAAAATATTTTAAGAAGCAAAAATGCATAATTATACTTAAACACCACTTGTGATTTTTTTTCGAATTCTACGTATCTACGAAGCTTGTCGACATAATATACACTGGTCATCAAAATTAAAGGATAATGAGAAAAAATATGCTCACTAAGTTAATGTTGCAACCAATACCCAATGCTGCAATTATTTATGTTAATTAAATACTATTGTACTCAAGATTGCACTTCCGCGCTTATGTTAGCGTCGGAAATATGCAAATTAAATGATTGACAATGTGGTGCGCAATGGACGTATGTTCGAATTCTAGTCTGTAGTGTTGTTTAAAGGGAATGTTGTGTCTAAATGTGATCAGTATTCATTAGTTCTGGCTCAAAGGCGTCATTTAAGTTAAGGTCAAAAGTGGTGAATAATTGATAGAATCGAAGAAGGTCAAAAACAAATGGAGGTCGCCCAAGATTTGAATAGCTCTTAAAGTGTCATATGAAGGGCTTCGAGCCACTTTTTAAGTGCGCGATTCGTTGATATACAGCCTGGTCAAGGGAAACCAAGAGCAACAACTGGATCCGAAGACAATTTTTTGTCATTGTGACTCGACGAAACCGCGAAGCGACTACAAGATATTTGGTTTCAGACATTCAAGTTGACACAGGAACTTGAATTAGCCGTTCCATTGCTACACGAAGTCTTAACAAAGGTAGACTGTATGCGAAAAAGCCAATAGTTTGTTTCCCACTCACTCCAGCTTCTAAAGAGGATCGTTTAAATTGTTGCTGTCGTCATGTTCAATGGAGCCAAGAAGTCTGGGCTCGAATGGGATATTTCACGGACAAGGAAAGGGCAAGTTGCGTCTTCCTTCATCCCTTCAGATCAAAACACGTCTAGAATCAGTGTTTAGACTATATCTGGACTCATCAGTAAACAATACTTGAGCCCAGTCTTCTTGCCTCCATTGAACTTGACGAGGGTAACAGTTTAAACGGGCCCTTTGGGAAGCTGGAGTGAGTAGGACACAAACTTTTGGTTATCTCGCATACAGTCCATCCTCGTTAAACCTTCATTCAGCAAAAGAACGGTTAATTCGAGTTCTTGTGGCTGTCTGAAGGTCTGAAACTAAATCTCTTGTAGTCGCTTCGCGGTTTCCTCGAGCCACAATGACAAAAACGGTCTTCGGATGCAGTTATTGCTCTTGGTCTCCCTTGACCAGGCTGTATATCAACGGATCCAGTGCTTAAAAAGCGGCTCGAAGCTCTTTATATGACACTTTGAGGGATATTCAAATCTTGGGTGATCTCTATTTGTTTTTGTCCTTCCTCGATTCTACCAATTATTCGCCACTTTTGAATTTAACTTAAATGATGTCTTTGAGCCACAACTAATGAATACTGATCACATTCAGACACCACATTCACTTTGAACAGTACTACAGACCAGAATTCCAACATACGTCCATTGCGCACCACATTGTCAATCATCTAATTTGCATATTTCCGACGTTAACATATGCGCGGAAGTGCAATTTTGAATTCAATAGTATTTAATTAACATAAATTTTTATTGCATTGGGCATTGGTTGCAACTTTAGCTTAGCGAGCATATTTTTTTCTCGTTATCCTTTAATTTTGATGACCAGTGTAATATAAGATCAGTATGGCTCTTTGCTGTGGTAGCTGATAAAAAAAAAGCTGTGATGGCTGAGAGCCGACATGCGACTGAAACGGTAAAGAAGCTTTGGTAACTGACTAGGAAACATCGCCAACAGTCAGCTTTGGATTTTGTCGAGAGTGCTATCAATGGAATGTTCTTGTCACAAGGAACAAAAAAGATATAGGAACTGATGAAATAAGAGTGAATTATGTCAGGCAGGTATCGTCCGGATAGTTTACCAGGTGAAGCATTGGCACGGCATGCCAAGTATCCAGGTACGATTCCTGGTCTGGACATTTTTCGCTCTGTTTGAATAAGCTTCAATTGTGCTGCTTCAGCCTTGAATATGGTAGAGGAACTATTACAATGAGAAATTACTTGGCGCAGTACAATATAAAAACGTTTAAAGCACCAAAACACTTTATTTCTTAGCCAACAGTGCAAAATATGATTGCTCAAAAAAGAAAATTCCTGAAATATATGTAGGAGAAACTGATTTAATGATAAAGCTTATTAATCACTAAAATTACAGGAAACAGCCAATGAAAGAGAAGTGGATTCAAAGATAAAGTTTATTAGTCAATAAAATTACGATAGTAAATTTTAGGAAACGGGTCATGTGAGCGGATTCAAGGATCAAGTTTATAGGCCAATAGAATTTCAGGAAAGTTGCATGTTTTGCACATGCAACTGTTCTGCATGTGCTTTCAGGCAAGTGCATGTGAAAACATGCACTTCCATGTTTTCACGTTGCATTTATTATATCTTATTGGCTGTTCTCTAAACTTTCCTGAAATTCTATTGGCCAATATACTCCATCGCTGAATCTGTTCACATGGACCGTTTCTTAAAATTTCCTATCGTAATTCTATTGGCTAATAAACTTTATCTTTGTATGCACTTCTCTTTCATTGGCTGTTTCCTGTAATTTTATCATTGAATCCTTTTTTCCTACATATATTTCAGCAATTTTCTTTTCTCAGCAATCATATTTTGCAGGTTGACGGTACGCTATGGTTACTGAAACTAGTTTTCAAGAAGAAATAAAGTGTTTTGTTGCTTTAAACATTGTTTTTATTTATATTATAGGAAGTATACTACCGAACACAATAGTTCACAATACATGGACCCTTTTCTGTTTCACAAGAAAAGAAATAAAGAAGGAAAACTGCATGAGATTCCCTTAGAAGCTACCGAACGCAGGATATATGTCTTAGAATTAACCATGCTAGTGATTTTCTATGTAAAATTGTTGAAAACACAAGTATTTCTAACACCAGCCACAACCGAAGGTGCGAATTGTTGCTTGACAGTCAGTGCAGGTTGATTTAGTAAGACTGTGCGTGTTTTACTGATCGGAAAAATGAATCCGTGATTACTTTAAAGCCTTTTGAAAAGAATGCCGATACATCACGTCGAAAGTAGGTGAACAGAACTGACTGTAGGCCAAGTGATGTATTTTTAGTATGCTTTTTATAGAAATAGTGTTAAAATCATATCAAATACTTCGATGAGTTTTTGAATATTCTTCTTTTTTATTTTCCAAGTATTTGGAAGAATTAAACATCCTGTTGCTGAAGGTATTTAGTCTGTCTAGCTTGGAGGTAGACTTGTTGTATAGCAGAATCAATTTTTTTGCGGCATATATATTCATCGGTTTGACAACTAAATATCTCAAGTACCTATTCTCATTACCACTGTATCATGAAAAAATAACTGTGAAAACCTCTATTCTGATCAATTATGACAAATGTCCTGCCTTCGATAGCATTTGAAGAAGTCTGATGCTGTTTTTCTCTTCTTTATTTTCTCTACCAAAAATGTTTAATTCTACAAAGTACTTGGAAGTATTACACATCTTTTTCCTGAAGGCCTTTTGTCGATCTAGTTGGGAGGAAGACTGGCTGTGTTTCAGAATCTAGTTTTTTGCGGCATAAATTTCCACCTGTTTAGGAACTAAATCTCTCCAGTATCAGGGTAGCATTCTCATTACTACTGTATCATGAAACAATACCATGAAAACCACTATTTTGTTCAATTATAAGACAAAATTCCTCTCTTCGATAGCTCTTGAAAAAGTCTCATGCTGTTTTCTCCTTCTTTATTATTTCTCCTTCCAAAGCAAACTAGTATGTTGTGGCTATCACAAAACTTTCTTCTATACAAATCACGTCAATTAAATCATTTAAATAATACAAGAAATTACATCAATTTAGCACCAATCCACATCAAAGTATATCTGAATTTGAAGTTTGATGAAAATTCGTGCGCTAGTTCTTGAGATAGAGCTATAGCGGAAATTATGAAAAATGTAGCATAGCAGCGCCACCTGTTGAGCGATTTACACCAAAGCATAAAAAAACACTAATTCATGTCAAAGTACACCTGAATCTGAAGTTTGTTGAAAATCCAAGCATTAGTTCTTGAGATAGCGCTATTGCGGAAATTGCAAAAAAGGTAGCATAGCAGCGCCACCTGTTGAGCGATTTACTCCAAAAACGAAACAGCACTAATTCATATCCAGGTATATCTTAATCTAAAGTTTGTTGAAAATACAAGCATTAGTTCTTGATATAGAGCTATTGCGGAAATTACGAAAAATGCAGCATAGCAGCGCCACCTGTTGAGCTATTTACATAAAAATCTATGAAACGTCAATTCATGTCAAGGAATAACTGAATCTGAAGTTTGATGAAAATCCGTCCATTAGTTCTGGAGATTGAGCTATTGTGGAAATCGTGAAAAATTTTGCTTAGCAGCGCCACCTTTTGAGCGATTTAAACCAAAACCTAATAAGCTCCAATTTATATCAGGGTCTAACTAAATATGAATTTTTATTAAATTCCGTGCATTAGTTCTTGAGATAGAGCGCCCAAAAAATTTGTGTCACTTACAGACAGACAGACATACTCACAGACATACATTTTGTAAAAACGTGTTTTTCGGAATCTCTGACCCCTAAAACCTGTAAATCCGTCGAAAACCGAAAGTCGAAAAATTTAACGAATTCAATACTTTCTTCTTGTAAAGATAGAAGAAAGTAAAAAGTGTTCATATCTCGTTAACTATTGAATTCGGGAGTATAGTTTCTATACATTTCTTGATCCTTGTGTCAACAGCTTTCGAACGATTCCACGCTCGTGAAATCCAGAACTGACAGTTGGTTATGTTCATTAGTGAGAAAAGCATACGACCGCAAAGGGTTAATGTATAATAGTACACAATATGGGAACACAAATACATGTGTTTGTGTCACATCTGTCGCTTGTCATAATAAATATTAATGATATGTTTTCTCTAGTGTATAATTTTACATAGAGTTGTACCAGCGAGAAAACACAAAGTTTATACTATAAGAAAAGACAAAATTATTTTTAATATACCAGAAGAAAATATAACCTAGAACATAGATATAAAATAACACGATTCCGAAATGCGCCCTGTACATTTATAAACCACAGAAAACAATATATCCTTGATATTTCAAGAAGCATTTATTAAAACCAAGTTTCTTTTGTTGCCACTGAGTCTCAGAAACATTTCCGTATAGATTTAATAGTAATTTTATTCATTTTTCAAACCAAAGTACAGATTTTTTTCCAATTCCCAAGCAAATATTTTCATGTTTAATAAACATGTATTACAGGCAAATATGATAAGTTAAGACCAGTAACACTAACATTAACATAAAAAGAAATGATATTTTGATACTCTTACACGTTTAATTATGCAGTTGAAAATGTCTAGATGAGAATTGGTAGCATCCTAAAAACTAATATTCCGGTTTGAGAAAATAGATTCATCTAATATATAAAAATGAAAATTTGTCCGTCTGTAATGTTGTACAAATCCACAGTTTGGAAGCGAGTATTCTGAAATGTTACGCACATGTGTATTAAAACACGACCGAAGCAACTAGAGTAATCCGGAATCGAAATAACTTATAGTTCATTTTTAATTAATGAAAAACCATAAATTTAACAGCTATTTCCTATCAAATTTAACCATTTTTTCATAGTAGTTACCAAAAATTAAAAATCCACAATATAATTCTTAACACAAATATTACTTTTCTATTGCAAGACGCATTGCATATTACGTACGCCACGCTAGAAAAAAGCTACTAAAAAAAGCTGTGGCGGGTATTACGATAATTCTTTTACCTCACATGCAAATAATTAGAGATATTCATATTACGTACGCCACGTTGCATTTCTAAGAAGCTCTAGTGAGTATTACGATAATTCTTTTACCTCACATGCAACTTAGTAATAGATTATTTAATTGCGCTTAATTATTGCATTTTTTTTTTTTTAATAAAGAAACACATTTTATCACAAACATCAACAAAACTTTTTATTCTATTATTCCCTTATTCCAAAGACATTGTTTTATCGTCTGCTCATTAAAAAAAGGCACAGTAGTAGAAAAATATTTTACTAGATCGAATGGTTAATTTTAATTTTGGTTTTAGAATTAAATTCATGAACACCCGTGTATGGAACGGGTTAAACAGCTAGAACAATGTAAAAATTACTCGCACAAGTTTCTGAAAGTCAGTGGCAGCATTTTTTTTTTTTTTTTATATAAAAGCTTCATTAAATTTCAAAAATATATTAGTTTCGGAGGTTTCTAAAGATAAGTAAATCCACTTTTTTGGATTCATGGATAGCTCGGTAGTATTTCTTATATATATATATATATATATATATATATATATATATATATATATATATATATATATATATTTACACTTATATTATATGTACGCAGATAAAAAAATATCTATTTTTTAATTTTATGCAGTCACTTAATTTGTATTACGATTGTAAAAGAAATGAAAACGTGTAAGAGAACAGATCTTGCACAAATAGACCACTTACCACGCACAAAGAAAAAAATGAATGATTAAGCAATCGTATATGCGAAACTACTTGAATTATGCTTAAAAATTTAAATAAAATAATATCCAGCATTATTATTATTATTATTACTTTGTGGAAGTGAAATTTCACAGTTTAATAATTCGAGATCGACCGAAAATTCGATTTCGTTTTCGTTTTCGGTCTAAAATCTGAGTTTCGTCGAAAATTCGTTTTCGGCGAAAATGCTGCTGAAAATTTGGCCGGTCTGAAACTATGTGTATTCCAAAAATTTCGTTTCTTCCATCGAATATTTTAAACATTACTCATTGATTTGAGCTATATCGGCTCATATGAGATGCTCTTTATTTTATGCTGTGAACTTCACTGTTTATAATTATCAGTCATGACTGACTAAAGACATGAGTGCAGGTTATAAAGCAAGGAATATATATATATATATATATATACGACTAAATTTTGAAGACACTTTTCATGTGCTCGTTAAACTCTGCATATTTAACAGTAATAGAAAATTTTTAATTTGAAACTGCAAAACAGTTTCGAATACAATTTGAGAAACTTCTAGTATAACATATGGTCATTTAAAAAATCATTATAAAAGATTAATCGAGGTATGTATACCTAATACATTTTTTTATTAGATGAAATTCGTATTATTTAGAATTTATTCTGAATCGTTGAATTAATAAATTTTATTTTATTACTTATTAAAATAAAATGTTTTGGTCAGAGGACATGAGAAATAACATGGGCTACATGTATAATTAATAATTATGTATTTATAATAAACACAATTAATATTATTAATATATCCATAAAACAAATATTACATAATTAATTAATGATTATGTATATACATATATATATATATTAATTACTTAAGAGAATTTCTTGGAACTTTTCCTTTTCGTTCCCGGCCGAAGATAGGAAGATTACCAATATTCGGTTTCGGTATTAAAAATCTGTTTCGGTCGATCCTTATTAATAATCTATTTTTATATTCATGTAATATCGAAACTTAAATTTAAAAAAAAATATCTCGAGAAAATTTTTAATTTGTATTGGAATATATATTTATTCTTTAAATTTATCTTAATTCACATAGAATTGCCAGAATGTGTTTAGTGAAATAAAATATATCATCTTAATGTGTCAGTCATTGTTTTATTATTTATTAAAAGCTACCGGAAAATATAGGCGTCTAGAATAATGAAGTTAATTATAAGTGAAGCAGTCAACTGTTTTTAAAACTCCAACACATTTCACGCTCAATAAATATAAATGGAAGAAAGAAAATGTAAAACAAACCATTAAAAATTTATTAGTACTTTGAGAAAGTTTCACAAAAGAGGCTGAAACTTTTATAAATTAATACAAACGCATAAATTTAAAGTATAATATCAAACTTGAATTAAGATATATTCTCTATTATAGTTTTAATGCTTCTTGAATAGGTAAATTGTATAGAGCCATTGTTTTATGTTCTCGAACATCTATTTAAGGAAACAACTGTTTACTATTTTAGCTGCATAAAAATGTCCTTAGCTTCATCTCGTAAAATAATGGTTCGCCAAGGATTTGACACATAATTTACTTCTTGATTTGTTCTTTTTAAAAACATATGATTAGTCAAGCAAGCATAAACATCAGTAGTAAAAATGAAGTACCGTTGATTAAATGCCGAATCATGTAAATAAAACACGAATTGGCTGTTATTATAACATAGTAATTTTATTGTGATATTGTCTTTAAAATTCAATTAAATTCATTGCTAGTTTATATGATAAAATTAGTTTTTGTTACCAATATTATATTTTCGCACCAGATTGTATGATGAAAAATTATATTTAATGTGATAAATTTTCAAGTTTTTACTTATCACTGATTTTGTTATATGTTTCCTATTTCAATAATGACTTTTTATAATATTTTGAGTTTCATAGGAAGTACTAATATCCCGATTAATACAACATAAAAATTACTCGTAAATGTTTTTGAAAATCGGTTGCAGAAAAACAAACTTTGTTTTTATAAATGCTTCTTTAAATTTCAAAAATATATTAGTTTCTAAGTAAAAAAAAAAAAAAAAAAAAAAAAAAAAATGCTTCTTGGAATCATCATTAACTCAGAATTATTTATTATGTATTGTTGTTTGTAGTTACATTATACTTCAGTGGATGAAGAAGCCTTTCTTTCTTTTCATTTTATACAGTCATTTAATTTTTACTTCAGTTATAAAAGAAATGACAACGTATAAATGAACATATCCTACACAAATAGACTATTTGCAACGCACACAGCAAGAAATTCGGAACTGAGTAACCTCTTTTTTAAAACTAAAAAGATAAACAATCGTTTTCTCAGTACGGCTATTTTTTCTTCTTATCCAGCACTATCGCTACGGTTCGATTGAAAATACCCACTGTCACAACATTATTTTTTTAAATATATTCTGCTTTTATAAAAATAATAATAATAATAATAAACCGACTCATATGGCATATTATATAGTTTCTGAATAAAACAACCTACCATTTGCAGGCATTTGAGAACAAGAATGAATTTAAAAATGAGTCAAAAAATTAGCAATTTGGATTTGAAAACACCTTTAAGTAGACCAAAAATGTGTAAGTTTATCAAATCTAGACAAATCTGGACTGTATGCCAGGATTCTAACACTTCCCAACGGAATTTATTTAAGGTCGTCTGGGTTTCATAGAAGACGTGTGGGCGGGCATTGACATGGGGAGTATCGCTTGTTGTGTGAGAAGGCCTGGACGTTAGCTTTTGATTGCTTTCCGTAGTTTCGTCAGAGTATTGCAGTATTGTATTGAATTGATAGTGCTCCCATGCGGCGGGAAATCAATGAATCAGAAATCGTACTAGATCGGGATTTTCCGATCAGGATACATCCATGTACGCACGACTTTAATTTCCATAAATTCCCTCTATCGCGAACAGATTTAACTTTGAATGCAGTATGTGGTGCACACCTCTTACCAGCTTCTATATCCCTATTCGGTAGCGTTATAATATCTGCAGTCATTCTGATACAATCGCACGTGTTCACTTTTCATTTGGACAACCTTTACACAAATACACTTTTCGTAATCGTGGGTAACTTGGTAGAGGTTATTGTACATTTTTCGTTCGGGGTTACATTATATTTTCCTAGATTAACCCTTTATCTACTGCATTATGATCTACAGTAATTTTTCTCATGTAATTTTTTTCCAGTTACTACAGTGAAAATTAAAATATGAACATCAAAAAATACTCGCCCGTGAGAAATTTAATTATTTAGAGGTAATTAATTAAAGTGGTAATTTAAAGTACTGTCAGTACACTCTAACTATAGTACCGTAACAGAAAATCCTCAACGTATTTCAAATGGCACCAGAAAATATTTTCCATCAAATAAGTATATGAAATACAGGCTTTTTCTTATTTACAAATAAATCTTTTGGCAAATTCCGGTGCCAATCACTTATTTCAACACTTTAGAATTGAAAATGCTTAGCCCCTGAAAGGGTTAATAAAATATATATATATATATATATATATATATATATTAGGTTTAGATCTTGTTAGCAATCCTTAGTTATACGACGTCTATATTCCAGGGACAACATGTTCCCTCGCATCTCCACATATGCAATATATGAATTTACATATGTCATTTCTACCATAGCAAAAACGAGCTGATGCCACAACTTTTTCAATTTAATATAAAAAATAACAATGAAATAGAAAAGAATTACCAGGGAAATCATTACTACATTACATTATTGTAATTACATTTTAAAGCGCATGAAAACGATGGAAAACTACACAGACGAAAAGTAATCAAGATGTTTTTCTCCAACATCTAGTGTACTGACGGTATTTTTAAGTACCACCGAGTAATTCAACAGTTAAATTAAATACATACACCGTTCATCCAAAATAGCTAGCCAAACTGTATTCTAAGATCATAATGAACACATAAAAAAATATAACTTATCTTATATCCTTTACCGTGTTTCCAGCAATAAAAAGACGAGCGTGACAAGCTGTACAAAATGTCGGCACAAAACCTATCGTCTGTATCAAAGATAGCCTCCTTCCTCGCTAAAATAACAAACCTATAACTACTGCTTCCATGTACCCGGGTAAAGTGTAGTTAAAAGAGTGTTTTTGCAAAAGTGCCATTAGAATATTAGTAATAATCACTATGGGATGAAAAATTAAAGTGAGTGGTGCTTATAAGTACCGTCAGTAGATAAATGGTTAATAATCAGTTGTCTTTTCTTGCAGTAGAGTAAAAAAATATCTTTTTTATTAAATTAATGGTTAGATATGTGTATTATCTTTTAGCTTTGTAATACTTACAGTTTTTTGTAAGCTAAAAATAAAATTTGGAGAAAATTATAATTTTAAATGTAATAAACTTTAATTACTCAGCAGTGCATAGAATGTTTTCTACAAAATATATGTTGATACTTTTATGTGTTTTTTTCATAAAAAAAGAAAGAAATCCCGCAGAAAAGAAATCCCTTTAATATATTTCTTTATGTCAAAATCTAGAAAAACGTAAAAATAGTAACTTTGAAAAAAAAAAAAAAAAAAACGCTAAAGTAAAAAAATCAAACGTACAGAAAGAAAATAATCTTAAGGTTTAAAACTGAAAAGTACTCAAAATTTTATGCTCCATTTAATTCATTTCGATTCAAATATGCAAATTAGACAAAATACAAAATTAAAAAAAAAAAGCGCTGATACAGCCACTAAAATTTACTTTTTTTACTCATATTTTTTTCCTCTTTTAAATAAATAATTTTAATACTATTTTTTTAATTCAAATTTTCATCATTTTTGCATAATAGTTATGAAAAACACAGTTTTACTAAAAAAGAAATGTTATTTGTTCCTCAGTTTAAAATTATTTTTGAATGTTCTAGAAATATTTATCGTTGCCTTTTATTTAAATAATAATCTGCAATTTATCGATAATTTTTTTAACATTTCAATATTTATTTTGCTTTGTAAACCAAATAATAATAATAATAAAATTAATTTTACATATACAAATTATATTTACACACATCTGCATGGTCTGCTATAAGTCTTGCGTTCATTAAAATGATTTTTTTTTCTTATTTATATTATTCACAGAAATAAAAACCTTCAGAATAAAAAAAAAAAAATGCTGTAATTTTTAAAACAAAACCTCGAAAAAGTTAGAAGTAGGACATTCATAAAAATGCTAAAGGAAAATCCCGTGTACTTCAGATATTGAGAAAAATATATTATTTTGCTTTAAACACAAAAATTTGGGAAATTACTGAATTTACTTTTATTTATTCCGTCTAAATCAATCAAATTTGAAAAAAAAAATGTAAATTTGTCAAAAAAAAAAAAAAAAAAAAAAAAAAAAAGTTTCAATCTTTGATAATTGAAAACGCTATTTAACAAATATATACAAGTTGTGTTGTTTAATAAACTGTATTTATTATTCAGGAATTTTTTTTCTTTAATAATCCGTATTAACATCAATCAAAAATATTTTTTATATGATAAATATTAATGCAGTTTTTAAGTCTTTAAGCGGCCTAACCGTGTTTTTTCTTCATATAACCTTTAAATTCAAGAGCTGGTTTAGCACAAAATTGATATTAATGTTATTTTTGTACAGTGTATAAGATAAATAAAAGCGTAAGGTAAACATAAACAGATCCTCAATGAAACACTTTTCGTAGCTATTATTTTATGAATCATTAAACATACATGAAAAATTCTGCAGACGCTCAAAAGGTATAAATAAATAATAAACTGTAATAAATTTAACTATGTACTTTCAAAACATTTAAAGTATACGATTTGTTACAGTTAAACTACAAAAATTTCGTAAAATTAAATGAAAATATCACAGCTCTTATTTTACTTTTACACCACTATAAAATAAAGCTTCCAAAGAGGAAAATAATATTGAAAAATCATTGTTTTCAAAGTAATAAAAAATATCAAAGTCGACATTTTTTTCTTTCGTACCAAAATCGTGAGAGGCGGAAAAGAGTTGCATTTGCAATATTAGTTAGAAAAAAATATATACTCTCTGCTGATAGTGGGAAAAAACTGAAAATCCTTTAACCCTTAAATGCATAGGGTAGAATGAGTTCCCGAAATTTCATAATTCAGACAATCGGAATTCATACCAGAAAATATAAATGGTAAATTTCGGTTTATTTAATAACGAAATGGCTGTTATTAAATGGAGCTAAATTTTCTTTTTAATTTTTCTGGTGGAAATACGGAATATGTGAATAAAAAATCCAATAAATAGGAACAATTATTGTATCAAAAACGATACCATATGCATTTAAGGGTTAAATTATGGGTGTTTTTTTTTCTTTTTATTCATTTTTTATCAAAGACGCAAATTAGACAAAACACAAAAATGGGAATGAAATAGGTTGCAATCAGTGAAAATTTAAAATTTAAATAAAAAAATATATATATAATACTGTAGAGTGCCGATTACAGAACTCCAATTAACCGAACTTCCAATTATTCGAACAGCCAATTTCTCTCTCTTTTTTTTTTTTTAACCGAACTTTAAATTATCCAAACAGGCTTTTTCTCACCAAAAGATTTTAAAACGAACTTCCAATTATCCAAACTCCATATTAGACCTGGATAGCACATTTTAAATGATTATGAGATTGCGGATGATTCAAGGCGAAAAAGAAGTTGAAAAAAAATGAAAACGAATGCTCTGAAAATGACTCAGATCCATCGCATACCGAAACCTTTGAATGTTTGGAAACAGCTATGAAATGGCTCGAACGGCAGAAGAATGATTATCCTATTCAACTAACGTATTTAAGAAGAATTCGAGATATGGCATCATTGAAAAGAATGTCTCCTTCGAAGGAAGCAACAATCGAAAGCTTTTTTGTTTAAATTATAATCTCTGGAGTTCAGAAAGTGATATAAAAAAGTAAACAAAGAAAATTAAAAAAAAAAAATTTTTTTTTATCTATGCAAGCCTTAACTAGGGCTGTCAGTCAGAAGCGTAGATAAAGTGTGAAGAGTTTAGTATAGTCAGGAACATACCTTAAATTGTTTGTCCATTTATCCGAACTAGGGTCGGTCCTGACTTGTTCGGATAATCGGCGCTCTACTGTATATATATTTATCTATCTCATTTTTAAAAGCCGTAATTTTTATAATATTTTTTTTCTGTATTAAAGATATTTTATTTCTATAGTTTCAATATTTTGCAAAATGGCATAAAGGGAAAGGTGGTTACCTTGGGACACATTTTCTTTTCATTTTCCCTTTTTTGTATATTGATTCATTGTCAAAATTTTACCTGGTATTAATTCTTTTAACCTTTGCCTACATTATAAAATAACTTTTGATCTTATATCCGTAATAGTAAAACAAAAATATTAAACTTGTGCTTTGTTTCATCGTGTACCACCGAGTAGGGCACCTTGGAACAGTTAAAAATGGATGTGACAATTCAATAATTAAATTACAATATACATGAAATTCTTTGTTCAGGAAAATAAATTTATTTAAACTGATAAAGAAAAGATAATTATTGAAAATTTTCTAAATTGTAGGGATGCAACGAACATTTGGTTGATATTTGGTATTCGGACTTGGTATTCCTTTCCAGTTTAGTTTTTTTCTTTTTCATGTTTCTAATTAGAAGGAATGTACTTTTTATTTCCTGAAGCATATTCATAAGCAAAGGTACGCACGTCATTAATTAATATTCCAAAGTGATATTTCGAAGCTTGTAAAATTTTGTCTACCAACTTTCCTTCCTCATCTCGGTGAATATCTTTCAACTTTGTATCTTTGATATATAATTGAAGTTAAAAGTTGGCAGTTCACTTTTAAAAAACTGCATTATCATGCCGACGTCATGTACTAACATGTCGATTTAGAGAGTCTTACTAACATTATAGACTTCAGCTGATTTCCTAAAAGACATTTCACCTGATAAAATTTTTGCAGCAGATTTCTGAATATTGTCAGCATGAATTGCTGCAATTTTTTTATATTCTAAATTTCTAATACTTGCCATTGACTTCCTAAATGAGAAAATAATAAGTATTAATAAATACATGTTATATATATTAAATAAAAAACGTTTTAAACACAATAGCTTTCAGTTAAAATATTTCAAATAATATTTAGCTAGGCATTAGGGTGGGTCGAAAAAACCGAAATATTTATAATCAAAACGTAATAGCACAGAAAAGTTGCCTTTTGTAAAAAAGATAAAATACGTAAAATATTACACCGATTGGTTAATATCTTATACCGCCGCAAGGGGTCCAAATTTCGAAAAAATCGCAAAAAACATATTTTTAGCAATTTTTTTTTAAAAATTATCCAAACATACTTATTTAATTTCTAATAGAACGCAATAGCCACGCCAAGATATTAGTAATGTAACATTAACATTTCATTTTTGTGACATCGTTGCTTTTACCGCCACAACAGGGCCAAAATTTCTAAAAAATGTTAAAAATTAAAGTTTTTCATTTTTTCAATTTTCATAACTTTTGTAATGTTTTCAGATTTTTTACATTTCTAATAGGCTGGGAAAGGCATTTTATGTTGTTAATTTCATGCACATTGTTAACCATGATCACTGTAATTCTATAAAAAAAATTGCTCAATGATAGAAACACCTGCAGCTGCCTGCACGTAAAATTAATTTCTCGCTACTAGAGGGCCACGTTTCACTTTGTTCGTTTTTTTTTTTTTTTTTTTTTTTTTTTTTTTTTTTTTTTTTTGTAATGTACTCCTTTTACTCTATACTTTGATGGCCCAAAAGATAGAAATATCTGCCAGGTTAAAAAGGTGGCAAAGTTTCATCTTTGCGAAGTCAAGGAGGAACATATCTCTTTGTACTAGAACCAGGTCTGAATTATTTTCGTCATTTGACCCCATCGTCTGGCAAGGCGACTTCTATATGCAATGACATTAGAGATTTTTTGAAGAAAAATGAAATCCCAACTGGAATAATAATTGCAGTTGAATTTCGCGGAACTGTCTTCAAAGCAGGATGCAAAGGTGGTGTTATAGTAGGATTAGTTGAGAACAACTTTTAAAAAATCACTTTATTGGCTTCCTTGACCTCACTTCAATGAGCTTCCACTGAGACATCTTTTCAAACATCTTGATGACAAAAAAGAGGTTCTCTATCATATTGTGGCCCAATTGGTTGATCTCTTGCGATTTTCGAATTATTACCAATAGCAAAATTTAAGCCAATTTAATCTGATCACCTAGCTGTTGATAAAGATGATTTGTCAACTGACCAGAAATATATGTTTGAAATATTGCAAGCTCTTTGAACACGCGTATATACAGTTGACCTTTTTTTGCTGAGTCACTGGACAAATATTTCATGCAAGGTGGATCATTAATGCGATTCGAATTTTGAGACTCTACGTTGGAACAAAGAAACACTCTTCTTAACTTGCCATACTCTTTGAGTACATCCGGAAAATGTACTGCATCAGTAGGTTCCCAATTAAAATGAATCACTCATGTTTTCCAGAATCTGTGCACTATAGTTAGTAACTTACGTTACTTGACAGATAATCTACGAAAGATTGTAGTTCCTGTATTTTCACGAAATGACTATTTCGCAAATCATACAAATAGCCTCTTTCGAATGATAGCATATGAAGAGGAGAACATCAGGGCCCCAGCCATGAAGAAAATTGCAAAATCACGAAGTTCTGTGGACTAGAATAGTGCCGTCACTTTATCATAGCAGACTTCAACACTGAAGCTTAAAATTGTATGGCTTTCGTCTACTGACAAAACTGAAAACTAACGGAACCACCTGTTATGGTTTCTTTATCGACTAAAAACGCTGGTGAGTTTAAAATGTTCGATTAAAGATACCAGCTATTATAACTTTCCTTGTTCCACTCAATCACTAGAAAGATGCGTGAAATTATTCATTGAAGCACTGATTGAAGTTTGTTTACTAGAACAGAGGGAGGATCACATCTGATCAGTTTTGGCCTCTCGAGAAATAATGGCTTCATCTGAATGCAAGTTATATTATAAAATTCATTTACATTAAATTCTTCTTCATTTTAAGTTTATTTAACCTGTTTTGGTTAAACATCTCTATATTTTAATTAATAAAATACTAAAACATTTTGCTCATTTTATATAATTTTTGCGGCATGAATTGGCTGTTATGAAGTAAAACATCAGTAGATGAAGCGATCGTCAAGAAAAATGAATGATTAGCTTTATCTTCAAGTCTATTACAAATAGTTATAAAAAGTTATGATATATTAATAGATATAAAGTAAAATTATTTATTTCTAGACATATTATAGAAATTATAAAAATTTAGAAAAAAAAATGAAAAATTGAAAATTTTGAAATTTTTACAAAAATATGGTCTTTTTGCGGCAAATAAAGATATGATTTCATCATAATGAACATTTACCGGGACATTTCTCATATCTTCATGTAGCTATTGCGTTCTATTAAAAATTGTATTGGTATGTTTGGATAATTTAAAAAAAATGATAAAAAAAACATGTTTTTGCGATTTTTTTAAACTTTAGCCCCCTTGCGGCGGTAAAATATATTAACCGATCGATGTAATATTTTAGAAATTTATTCTGTATTACAAAAGGCAACATTTCCGCGCTATTACATTTCGATTATAAAAATTTTGGTTTTTTCGACCCACCCTACTAGGCATATCATGCGTCACAAGGTATCCCAACTTCACCTGTCCCAAGGTGTACCATATACCCACTATGAAATTTTGGAATGTCATGCTGTTACTCTTAGCACTAGAACTATAATTATACATCAGTTTTATAGAGTAAGCTTTAAATTTCGTTATATTAACTTTTATTTCAAAATGTTTTCAATCAAATTCCACTTTGCAACTTACCAAACTTTTACATGAACGTTACTAGACGTATTTGCAAAATAAAAATCTTTATAAATTCTTGCCTGCTTTATCAATAGAATCAAAACACGTCTGAAAGTTAGATTGTGTGCTATCTATCTCTATCTCCAAGAGCTAAGAATTAATTTAAAATCTAGGGCAAAAAATAAAGCTGTTCCGAGGTGTACCGTATCCAAAGGTGAGCCACTCTACCCTATATACAATACGTTTTATTATATATATATATATATATATATATATACATATATATACAAATTTTAATTCGTAATTATTTTTATTCATTATATTTTTTGAAGGTTTGAAATAAGGTTGTAATGATTTTGCTTCTGCTTTAAGTTTATTTTAAATTTCGTATTGATTGATCGGGCAATTTGAGTGCAGTACGTAATGCTATGCTATGATTTACTTGAACAGAAATTAAATGTGTTATGCTCATTTTATCGGATATTGCCCTTGAAAACGCGTTTTACAATATAAAATTCATTATTCTCCTTGTCGTGTTCCTTTTGTAAATTTTTCTTCCTACATATTTTGTTCTTCCACTTGTTCTATTACATTTATATATGTATATAAGGGGTGCTTCACAGGGTATAGCGAAACTTTTATTTGAATAACTCTTCAACTGGTAGAGCTAGTGACATGAAATTGTGTATGCAAGCGCAGGGACCCAAAGAAAATTTATTTACGGACTATGGTTACTATCAAAGAATACTTTGTTTTCGCCAAAGTGTACCGATATTCAATCAAAGAGCGTGTTTTTTTAGTCAAATTGTTTTATCTTTTTGACCAGACATCTGACGAAACACTCAGGAAGTGGTCTAGTGTCTTTGAAAATAGGCCAAAGAATGTTAAGGGCATTAATTGTAAAGTTCGAACGAACTGGCCCAGTGGTTGATGATAAATTGGGCACTGGATAAAAGACGCATGGATTTTGCAGTATGGAACTCCGCCACATTCGAAAGGAGACGTACCGGACTTTGTCAAAAGTCACTGTGACAATCGCGTCATCGTAAGAGGCTTCCCGAATCCTTTTCTCTATTAACTTTTCTGGCCCCTTTAAAGCCTTGACTTATCACCACAAGACTTCTTTCTATGCGGCTATGTTAAAAATCAAGTCTTCTGGGATCGATCAGAAACCATAGAAGAGCTGACAACTGCGATAACAAGTGCAATAAGGTCGATTCAAACTCGAACTGGTTATGGCAAATTTCGAGGCAGATACTTCGTTTCGCTCTCTCCTCAGATGACAAACATTTTGAGAACATTATTTTGTAATTTCTTTTATTCTAATGCGTAAATTCTGAAAATTTTAAATATAAATATTTTTCCGTTCAAAACTTAAGCACTCTGTACTTTGCTAATAATATAATTTGATTATTTTTATTTTAAGGGCGAACACAAATTTGATGCCCTAATATTTAGCGATTTTTCAAGGCGTTTTTTGGAAAAGGGGGGTGGGAGGGGAACAAGCTTTATTTTTTTGCATGTAAGAGATATGTAGAGAGTAAAATTTTCAAAAGGGTTCAAAATAAGACAGGAATTAAGGTTGTTCTTATGAAATAGTCTTGCCGATTATTTTCAATATGTCGTTAGCTGGCTCCGATAAGTTATAATTAGAAAACGTTTCTCCATGCTGTGATAATTACAACTCTAAACAATCTATTCTTATTCCACCATGAGTCACCGTATTATGGCGTTTTGAATATGATGAAACTTTGGATCTTTCTGCAGTAAAAACGGGTATACAATTTTTGAAAGGATAATATCTCCCAACATAAAAAAGTCAAAGTATAATAACATTCGCATTCAATGCATTCTGAATCCAATATTCAAATCCGCAGATTCAAAATTTTGTTCTCAAACTAATGCATATAAACGTCACAGAAAATTGGTGATAAAAATTTTTCGTTTTCTTGAGGCTACACATTCTTTGTAAAATGTATTATAAAATTCAAATTGCAGTTTGAGTAATGTTATAATGTTAACGTAGTGTTAATTTCTATATCAATTGATTCTCTGAATTAGAATTTCTGAGAATTTAGCTATATATCGTAATCGTTATGTAATTATTGATGAAAAATTTTATACTGCTATGCTCTCTGTAGCTTGAAAAAGGGTTCAGTTCAATTATATAACATTTTATATTATTTTGGCAATTAATTTAATTTATAATTATGTTTGTAGTTATTTTTTCATTTCTATTTTAGTTTCATGTTTATTTATATTATTATTATTATTGTTGTTGTTATTATTAGTAGTAGTAGTAATAGTAATAGTACTAGTAGTAGCAGTATTTCCAAAATTTATGGCATTATTCAAAAGCTATCTGCTTTTATTTGTGTATCACACCAGCTTATTAAAATTTTATTTTGAATCGATATGCCCTTTAGTGAGCAGCTTTACATATATGCAAGCAACAGATTTTTTAATTTAATAGGGTTTTTTTTAATTCGCATATACCTTATTCACACCAGAAAATTAAAATAGCACTATTTGCTTTAATTAATAACAGACATTCCGTATTTAAATAAATTGAAATTAACAATTGAAACTTTCTGATGTACAGTCAGATTCTCTGAACTACATAATTTCTAGAACGTATTCTATCATGGGAATTAAAGGGTTAAAGGTTAAGCTTTGTAAAATAAATGATTATATAAAATAAGGTATTTGGAGACATACTTATTAAAATATTTACTAATTTGTAATATTGTAGCGTAAAATAGCCACAGGACAGGAGTTTTTACTTGTATTGCAGATGTGCAACAGAAGACAAGATTGACGTATTATATGAAAAATGTATCACTGATTTTTTTTTTCATTATTTTTCCTGTGTAATAAACCTTTCTGAGAATCACATATAATTTTTTCGGAACAAAATAAAAAATCGCGCATTTAAGGGTTAACAGTGTTTATTAAATAATATGAAAACTTTATTTGATAAAAAAAATAACTACTTAGGTCAGAAAATTGCATTATGACAGTTTTTCATAACATCGAAAAATAAATTTTATGTGAAATTGGAAAAAATATTCGTTCAAAACTTTTTAATAAATCAAGAACAAGGAGACAAACTTTATTTCACATAAAAAAATTTTAATGATAAATTTGTAATCGTACTTATGCTCGATTGTTCTACAATTATCTTCTTTCTAAAATGTCAGAAATAGATAACTAATGCTAATAAATTTATTCTAAACATTAATGTTTGAAATAACTTCTAGCTTTAACATATGTCTCTGTTATTCTTAATCCTCTATGTACTGAATTATGAATTCATGAAAATTTCATCGTCTAAAGCTTTTTTCGTGAATTTTTGAAACTACATAAGAAGATTTACATAATCATTTAATAAATTTTAAAAGGATTTTAGAAAGATTGAAGGATTTAGAAGGATTAATTAAATTTGAATTTATAAGGCTTTTGTGCATTATTTATAACCCGACTCAAATCTTTTATTTTAAATATGTCCTTAGTATTCTGTAGCATTAGGAAATATACAAACATAATGTTTTTACAACAGAAATATAGAAATATTTCCAAATTGAACACCCCCCCCCCCCCTCCCGCCAAGAAAGCTGAAAAGATTCAAAGGAAAAGAAATCATGCTTTTAAAAACATTTTTTATTTGTGTAACCAACGTCTTTTGGAACAAGATAAAGTAATGCATCTATAACTCATTCTAAACTGTATTACTACTAATCGATGCATTAAATGAATTTCATAAAATGTTATTTTAATGGTACTTATAAGTACCGTCAGTAGATAAAGGGTTAAACGGCATTTTATAGCACAAACTGAAAGTTTTAAAACTAAAGTCTTTCTTAGAAGTACACAGATATCCGACAGTCCTTGAATCTGTTTAGAACGATTTCTGAAAGGTGGTATTTGCCTTGTTTAATGGCGGAAATTTCTGTTAAATAAGGCGAATATGCAGACAGATCAATCAGACGATGATAGAAATCAGACTATGGGCAACGTCTAGACCCATGGGTCTTGAACTTTCACATGCAGTTTGTTTACGATTGAGGATGAAGCAAATAAAGTAAACAACTCCCGATAATTCTCGATCTGCGTGAGTATTGACGTAAACATTGCAAGGGAATCGTCTGCATAGCTTGCAAGACATGTCTCTTTAGGATTATGGTGTGCGGTTAGGCATTATCATTCTAAACATATTATCTTGCAATAATTGAATTGAAATGGATTCAAATGGGCGAAACACGTCTTCCACTTATTATAATTTCTACATTATTCCTCTGATATGTGTCAGACATAAACCGCTCTGCATAGAGATGGCGACACAAACTACGATATTACGTCGTCGAATGGGGTTCAACAGTCCCAACAATAATTACTCTGGTTTTCCTTTGTCGTCAGACGTCTTGCTTCTGAAACAGAATCAAGATTCGTCTCTGAAAATAATCATGCGTCATTCAGAATCTTAAATGTTTCTGATACAAATTGTCTTTTTTTTTCATTTTTTGTGTCAAATGACAGAGTTTGTATAATAAAAAAAAAAATTGCGAGTAACTTCAGAGCACTAATAATGGTATTTCTGATGTTGAATCTTCCAATGCATCCTGCATGTTCTGAAATATGTTAACTGTTGTGGAATATTGAGTTTCTAACTTCGATGCCTCCTGGATGCGTGGAACCACACATCACAGCGAATTTTTAGATGCCACCTATACCTCTGCCACCATTCATTTTATTCAATGTCTTTATATTTTCTGCACAATGAAGGAATGAAAGTGTGTTTCGGTTACGATGCGAAAGAACAACCGTTGAGCTATTTTGACCCTAAAATGAAATCCCTTTTAGAAAGGTCTGCATTCTAAATCTGACTCCGCGGCTTCGTTGGAGGAGCATGGTTTCAACTACAACTGCATTATGAAGTAAAAAAGGAGTTTTCTTCTGTGACTGACAACAGCATTTGTAAACTCATTGCAATTTGCAAAATAATACTGTTTCATGCAGTTACATATCATCAGTGTTTAAAAAAAATTAATTTCGATTCTATATAGAAAAATTATAACGGCGATTATAAAAGTATTTTGTACACCTTATATGTTCAAAATCTGTGCGAGATCACGAACAAAAGTGTGCACTCTTCTGTGCAAAACCTCCACTGCAATTTTTTTAACATCTAAGCATCGCACATTTTCAATTTTTACTCCTTTGTATAGGGAATAAAAGTACTTTTAAATGCAATTTGTTTGAAAACTGCATCTCAATTTGTTTTCTGAATTATTTTTTTTTCATAAAAATAGTATTTAATTGTATTTGAACAATATCATAAAGATTACAACAAAATTCTTCTCGCCTTCTTCGCTTTTTGCAGAGACTTTAGGGATATAGAAAAAAAATATTTTAATGTATTTTTTTTTCAGTCATGAGCTTTATGTTTTAAAGTTAGTTATTAAAATTCAATTGATATAAAAGAACATAGAGAGTAAAGAGTATGTACAGGGTTAATACATATTTTAAAGTCATTTTGGTACTTAAAAAGAGCATAAATATCAGTTAATATAGGTGAGTCTTCTTTATTATTAATATAAATTAATTTTGTTCAATAATATAAAGCAAGAAAAATTATTTCAAACTTTCCCAGTTACCATAGTAACCACTGTAAAATTACAATTGATTTTCTAAAAGATTTCCTTTTATTCAAACAGCAGTTCTTAAAAAATAAAAAGAGTTACATGAATTCATTAGAAATATAATACTCTTCTAGTTTATTATTTGAAATTATAAGGTATGCATTTGATTTATACTCTAAGAGTTTTTTAAAAGAAGCAGTTAAAGAATACAATGATGATTAGAACTTCACATTTTTTTTAAAGCAGAAGAGAGGTATAGAGTAGAATATATTTTTTTAATTATCGTATATGGTTAAAATAGATTCCCAACTTTCCTCTTATTTCTTTCCATTGCAAGCAAAGTTTTCGTCTTTTATTTCGATTTATTTAATAAAACAATTAATTATTGTTGAATACAAATAAAAAAAAATATTTAGTTTAATATGTAAATTGAATTCATGTATATAAAATAAATAAATAAGTTTTTTTTTTTTCAATTTAATATTTATTTTAAAAATAACAGAAATAATTGATTTTATTCTCAGCAGGATGGATGTTAAACACCCATACCCATTTCTATTTATAAAAGTTTCTAGATATATTTTGTATTTCAAAACAAGATAAAAACTATTTTAATAGCAAAAAAGGTTTTAAAAAAAATTCCTGACATCAAGAATCACCATATTAAGAATTTTTTTGTCAAAATTTCTGAATTTCATAGTTTTTTTCCAGTTTACTCAAAAGTAAAGGGAAACACATAAAATAATATGTTTCACACCTATTGTCCCTCACTTTTATTAAAAATTACGGAGGTCTTTTAAAAAAAGATAGCTATTTTTTTTTTTTTTTTTTTATTTCTTTTTCGTAAACATCTTTCAGAGAAATTCTTTATTTTTTATGTAAATTGTTAATTTTTCAGGTCATAAAGTTTAACAGCTCAATCGATGGTAAACATAACACTGATACATTTAAACTTAAGGGGTCAGGTAACCTTTGAAGCGTCCAAAAATTGAATTTTTTTTAAATAGCTTATAATTAAATATGATTTTCTGGGAACATTTAAAATCAAACCCCATACAAAAATTCGCATTAGAAGAGAAGATATGTCTGAAACACTTTGAGCTTTTGCTATATGATCAACGGGTTCTTCAATCTTTAAAGCCAATTTTCTCAAAACAGCGATTTTGATCATTGCGCGCACGATTTCTAAAAAACGGTTGCCTACAATTTCACGAAATTTTTGGTGGATGTATTAAACGTACCGAAGCACAAAATGACCTATTATTATGTTTCTCAAGTAAGAAGTTTAGAATTCACGGCTACTTTTGTATAAAAAAAATCTCGATATTTCGAATGACTCTAATTTTTTTTTTTTTTTTCTCGAGATCTACAAGTTTTATTTTTTTCATTGTAGGTCATTTTGAAAATACTTTATATCTGTACTCATTTAAAAAATCTTGGCTTGTTTCAGCCATTGAAATGGGGAAAATCATGCGCGCAATGCATGCAAGAATAATTCTTTCGTAAAAATTGTATTATCTTTAAAAATAAATTAAAAAAAAACTATATATGTGTATACCTTTTCTAACAACTTTGATTGATAAAATAAATCGTTCCTAACATGTGTTTTCAATTGTATAATTAAAAGTTAATTAGTTAAAGAATGACTGCAATTCTTACAGAGGTCACTTTTCCATGTACTTTATTGGTTCAAAGGTTACCTGACCCCCCTAACAAAATTTTCTACATATTTTAAAGCAGATAATATTAAACACATTAAATTGTATAACATAAGAATTAAGTTATACATTTTGATGGTTGATCAAATTTTAAAAGAAACAAAACATCTATCAATACTTAAATAATCTTTTTTTTTTTTTTTTTTTTTTTTCCCAAGATAAACAATTATCATAACAAAAACATATATGAATATGAAAAGTAATTGCTTTTATATTTTTTTTATATGTTACTGATACGATTTTTTTTTCAATTTCGTGTAGATATACAGACTTCCTTTTTATGTCATTTGTATAACACTATGAGAAAGACATATAATAGAATATTTCATATACTGTGTTTGTCAATATTTCCTAAAATTTTAAAATGGATAAAATTCCTTATAAACAGGTATTAAAGTACATTGTACAGAAATGGTTTACAACATTTTGCAAAGCTTGAATTATAAGTAAAACTGATTAAAATCACTTACATAAATTTATAACGGATCGTTTCTTTCTATTTTAAGGATTTAAGGATTATATAAATAACACGCACAGAGAAATTTAAATGTAATGAAAGTCGTATTTAAAAACTTTAAACGTGGTCTTTATACTGTGAGTACTATATGAACAATAAAAATTCATATTTTTATACGTATGCTAAATCGGTGTATCCTGAAATAAAATATACATGGCATTTAAAAATATACATGACATTTAAAACTATGCCTGACATTTACAGCTTAAAAACTATGCTAAAAAATTACCGACAGTTTCGACCAAAACTACTTGGCCATTCTCATGGGATTTCAAGAATGAACCGTCGAAGGCTCGAATTCCAACTAGATAAATATGGAAAGAAAACATGAATGGAAAATGGGGACAAAAGAGAGAACCATGGGGGAAATTTGAACTACTAGCACCACCAAAGAAAACACAGGGAGAAATAGAGGAGGCCGAAAAATAAATATTAAAACAGCTCGTGAACTGAAAAACTGAGGGGAGAGATTAAACATAAATGTTCATTTTTATATATTAATATAATTTTCTTATCAATAAAATTTAAAATCTTCATCAGTAAATCATAAAATCAGTCAATCAGTAAATCATATAATAAAATATTTTGAAACTTTCTTTAGAATTTAATGTTTTTTACGTTAAACGTTTTTTATATGTCTTTAAATCTGGGTATAAAATGTAACTTTATGTTTTTGCTGCAATGTTTGCAATGTTTTGAATTATAGCAGATTTTTTTTTTTAACCATTTGGAAAAATGGTTATTGTTATCGTCAGGATGGGAAATCAAAAGCATATCTGAAGGTTTTTATTGGTTTAATCCGCATTTTATTCGTTTTCTGATTGGTCTATACAGTAATCTGTATTTCCTTTTACTTTCAACACCGATGGATACCTTCTGTTGCCACTATGACAAAAAAGTAATATAAACTACAAAAAAAGAATTAATAACTCAGAAACAAATTGATATACAGGTTTCAAACAAATTGCATTTAAAAGTACATTTTTTCTCTATTCGACGGTGTAAAAAGTAATATTGTGGGATGTTTAGAAGTTTATGAACGAAATTTCATTTAAAATGGGTTCCCGATTTCCAAGAAATCTAACGATGGAAAAGCCTTTTCCCGAACAGCCAATGGATTGCTTGGATAATACATAAGTTTCAGGTGGATAATACATACGAGTCGCAGACGATTTTTGTCGCTTGGAATTTTTACGTGTAATAACACTATTAATGTTTAATTCATGGCGTACGTAATGTATGATCAACTCCGTGCGATTTTTTATGTCTTAAATTTTAGTCTTCGAAAAAATCATTTTCCAAATGGTCGTTGTAATTTTTTTTTTTTTTTTTTTTTTTTTTTTTTTTTACGTTTATGTAATTTTTCCGGTCATAAAGTTTAAAAGTTCAATGGATGATAAACATAACACTGATACTTTTAAACGTTACAAAATTTTCTTTGTATTTTAAAGCAGACAATATTAAATATATTTAAATTGTGTAACATAAGAATTAAATTCGATAGATATAAAAAGATGGCCTCATCAACATAAAAAAAAAAAAAAAAAAAAAATGTAGAAAATATTTAAGTTGTTTTAGTAATAATTTCATTAGCTATGAAAACTTCATAAACTGTTCTTCTTATTAAAAAAAATCAAATGAAAATCCAAATAATATTGTTGCTATTAAAAAATTCCATGCACTCTGTTTTTGTAAACTTTTAATAATTGTTCCTTACTTATTCTCTCTACAACCTTAATTTGCTTATTTGTATACAGTCCTTATATTTTTCTTAAACAACTAGCCGCCCTTGGCGACCAGTTTGGTCTCCGTTAGATGGGTGCTAAGCATTGTACCATGTTATTTTTATCGAAAATTTAATTTACTTTCTCAAAATTCGTCAAATCAGAAGTTTCTAGTAGAGAAATCAAGAACTCCGTATTTTTATGGATACTATTTGGTTATCCCGTCGACCTTGTTATATCGCCAAACTATAAGTTTAAATATCAATAATGGTTGATCGTAAATGTCATATTCGCTTGTTTTTAAGTAAGTTACACGTGTTTACGTTATCAAGTTATTTTTATTTCTACGCTTTATTTGTATTTTTATTAATGTTATACTAATTTATTTGTTCTTTCGCTACTTAAAATGATATATAAAACTGGTGGAACCAGAGAGAAAAGTAAAGCTCGATCTAAAAAAGTTACAGTAAAAAATTGTCAAATAGTTACAGTTTAAAAAAGTAAGTATAGTGTGTAGAAAAGTAATGGAATCAGATTATCTGTAAAGCTCATGAAATTACCCAAATTTTTGTTGATAGCTGAAAATGTGGACTGAGCTTTACTGGTGCCTTAAAATCAATCAGGTAAGTAAAGGCATTTTTAACTCATTCTGAATTCCAATCACTCATAACCAGTTTAAAAATTTCGGTTCACAGTAGGTTAGAGGTTAATTTGGAAATGAGCGAGAACATGAGAGGTATCGAGAACATTAGAGATCGTTCAGTACGAAGTATGGACCAAATTCCATTCCAGGGGTCACTGATAAGCCTGGAAGATCAAAGTCCAAAATAAGCCCAAAATCCTAAGTATGTACGATTCAACCATATGCTAACTACATGTCTGGTTTATGTCCATTGACATAAGGCTCCCTTTTAACAGTAATTACATGACATAAAAATTATTACGCTAGATGTGTTACGTCAGAAATGTTAATAACAACAATTCATCAGTAACTTGACTATATTAATGTTATACTTAAAATATTACTTCATAGTTTACATTCTTTCAGCTTTGTGGAGTTTAGCCTGACTTGATGCAATCATTTCCACAATTCTGGGCTTGACAGAAATTTTTTTGCACATAACTACTTATTCTGTTTACTATACCTGGTACTTATTTTGAGTGGATAATATGATTTTGAATATAAAGCATCATTAAAGCTCAGTCCACATTTTCAGCTATCAACAAAAATTTGGGTAATTTCATGAGCTTTACAGATAATCTTATTCCATTACTTTTCTACACACTATACTTACTTTTTTAAACTGAAACTATTTGACAATTTTTTATTGTAACTTATTTAGATCGAGCTTTACTTTTCTCTCTGGTTCCACCAGTTTTTTATATCATTTCACATCTTTTTCAGATCCTTTCAGGAACTTAATCAACCGACTTCAACTAACCAAACAACCGTCCCAATTAACCAACCAATGATCCCAATTAACCAGCCCAATCAATTGTCCCAATCAAAAACTAACAGAAACATTGGTTCACCAGTGTATTTCGAGAGCTCTGATGACCCCATACTTATTTCTAAACCCCATGTTGGGATATTGACCTATACGTTACTCAGGACTGACCGCCAGACTAGTCCTTAGACTAAGTTTTACACATAGTGTGATCTCTTGAATTTTTCTGCTATTTACAGTCGTGGAAAAAAAAGTAAACACCCCCTACTAACTCCTCAACAAATTATCGTAGAAGAAAGTAACTGGTACCGAACGTTTGGAAATAAATTCTACTTTTAAATGATGTATATAAAATTTTTTAGGGGGCCATCTACATATTAAAACGAACCCAAAATTTATTTTTTTCAATAACAATACCATATTTTAACAAGATATTTCAAATTTGCGGTTCAAACTATGCCTAGACACCAAATTTCAAGTCATTTGAATGATAATTTTTGAATTATAAACATTCAAAATTCAGTGCTTCTAATGTTAAATTACATTTTCATGTTTTTATTTCTATCTCTAGAAATTGTACTCCTAATGTGCTAATTTTTTGCGTAGCAATAATACTAATATACCCAAACATAAATACGTTGAATTTGAAATTTTTATAATTTTATGATATGATTTATGAATTATGAAATTAAGATGCGAAAAAATTATGAATTGCAACATACAATTGTTTTGATGGATTTAGATTTATTAAGTCCTACTTTATGAAAATCTAAAATTTCACATTTTTTTTCCAAGTGGTTTTCAAATTATGCTTAAAAAATGGGAAAATGATAGTTTAAGGGGCCAACTATGATAGAAGTGACTAGATATTTTGAAATTTCTTCTGCTATCCATTAATCTAGCAGTTTTCAATGACTGCTTGAGTAGCGCTTAAGATGCCTTGTTCAAGAAGGTGGCTCTCTTGGTCAAGAATTGAGTACCGATCTTCAATTTGGATACAGCCCCTAAAATGCTCTCGTTTTAAAATAATTGATTTCTTGGAAACTGATCGTATGGATTGCGTAAAAATTTGTTTTTAGGCTAATTGAAGGGTGCAGAGTTCATTTATGATGTCAGAATTGTGTACTGCTATTGAAAAAAAACAAAGTTATGGTTCGTTTTAATATGTAGAGGGCCCCTTAAGCAAATTTTATATACATCATTTAAACGTAGACCTTATTTCCAATATTTCGGTACCAATAACTTTCTTCTACGATAATTTGTTGAGGAGTTAGTAGGGGGTGTTTACTTTTTTTTCCCCACGACTATACCTACGCTCCTCTGGTTTGAAGGACTATGCAGTATCCTAGGCCAACCCCTCAAACACACAAAAAGCTAGGCTAAGAAGCAGTCATAAGAAATTAATTAAAACTGTGAAAAAACTATAAAAAGGGAAAATTTCTGTCTTTGGAACTTGATGGGAATTTTAAATTAAAAAAAGCCTGAAAGCGACTGAATGCAGAAAAATGATCAAAAGTAATTGTAAATATTATACAATACACCTGTAAATAATATCAGAAATATTACTAATATTGGATATTTATAATAATATTTCGGAGGTCAAACTAAAATATCACGATAATTACTAACATATTTACATCTAACTGTAACTATTGATAAGAAAATCAGGAAAATTGGAAAGTAGGTGTCCTTTGAAAAGTATGCATTAATTAAGGAGATAATTTACGTAAACGAGTCCATTGTCAATTGGCGTATTTGGTACTGATAAATTATATAATTGAGCCTTACAGACAATTGGCGCATATTACCGGGCGTCGTTTAGGGCATGATTAACTGAACCGTAAACGCACGCACCTATTTTTGTAACATTAACACACGGGTGGGGTAAATCTCACCTCATTTTGTCTCCCATTATATTTTTGGCTAAATGCGTTTAAAAAAAAGTCTACTACTCTATATTGTAAAACGCATCAGTACCTACTACTTCTTTTTAGGGAAAAATCAAGCGTTTCATATTTATTTTCCGATTTTATAACAGTTTCTGTAAAAATGGCGGGTTTTTTCCCTTAGAAAATATGCAACGATTTGTTTTACCTCTTAAAACATAAATTATTTTATAAAATTTACAGTAATTACATTTAATACACTTTCATCAACATATGCAGGTAGCTTTTATTTCACTCTTTCAGTAAAATTATTTTAGTGTGTGTTATCCCGTAACGAATGAACATATCGAAATGTAACGTTTGTATACGCGCGGGATTATTTAATCCCAAAAGTCATATTTCTACTTTTCTTGCCAACAAACTAAAGACATTCCTTCATACAACCTTTCTCAACCGTGGCCTTGAAAGATACAAGGAAGGTCAGAAGTGCTTCATGACGTAATTTTGAAGTTTTTTCACCTGCATAACCCCTTCTCCCGCAGGTAAACACAACGTCTCCCGCCAGCCAGACCGTCCGCATAAATACTACACCTTAAAATGGAAGAGCATATAGAAATATGTGCTTTGCTAAAATGACGAATTTTTGAAGTTTTTTCACCTGCATAACCCCTTCCCCCGCAGGTAAACGCAACGTCTCCCGAAAGCCAGACCGTCCGCATACGCACTACACCATAAAACGGAAGAGCATATACAAACACGACTCTTTCTAAAATGACGTAATTTTGAATTTTTTCCATCTGCATAACCCCTTCTGCCGCAGGTAAACGTAACGTCTGCCGTCAGCCAGACCGTTCGCATACATACTACACCATAAAACAAAAGAGCATATAGGAAAATGAGCCTTGCTAAAATCAAGTGACGAAAACGTTGCTAGCTCTTAGACCAGGGATGGCGAACCTTTTCACATCCACGTGTCAAATTTTCCCCAAAATATACTTTGCGTGATCATGACGTGCCAACAATAAAAAAATTTAATGGATCAAATAATAATGAATCAAAACTACTTAAAATTTTGTTTTTAGCATTAAAAAAAATACAGGTGATATTTGATATTATGCTGTAGAAATTTATTTAAAATATACACTATGACGCAAAAGTTTAGACAATGACGTCATTCAGCTTTAAAATGTAGAATTATGACGTCAGAATTACAAAAACCTGTAAATATATTCAAAAACTGATTTAAAATGCTATGTACAAAAGACAGTCGTTTTATTTGCTATAATACTAATTTTTTTCATAAAAATTCAAATGTGCTTGTCGCAAAAGTTTAGACACTATTCTAAATTTCTTTGAATATTCGCTGGCATATGCAAATTTAGAATCGATGATGTCACAAATTTGGAGTACTTAAGTTCTGCAAACGATTGCGCTTCATAGTCGACATGCCGAGAGCTAAAGAAATTCAAGTGAATGAGGTTTCAAGGATTTGGCAGTTGAAAGGTGAAGGGAAGAGCGTTTCTGAAATTTCTGCTACTATTAATAGGTCAAAAAAATCTATTTATCGAGTTTTATCGAGTGGTTCCGAATATAAAGCAAAATGTCGGTCTGGGAGGCCACGTGTGACAAATGTACGAGAGGATCGCTTGATACAAAGATTAGCGAGTACTCAACAAATGAGCGTACGTGGAATTCAAAGCTCATCGGGATTCTCTGTATCAAAGGATACGATTCGTGGACGAATTTTGGAAAAAGGAACAATCGTTTATAGCAAAATGCAGAAGAAACCAGCTCTGAAACCACATCATAAGTTACAAAGACTTATGTGGGCTCGAAAGCATATGTCATATGGAGAGAAATGGCAGTCAGTCATATTTAGCGATGAAAAAAAGTGGAATCTGGATGGTCCAGATGGTTGTTTATCGTATTGGCATGACTTGCGGAAGGAACCTCGACGTTTTTTTAGTCGCAGACAAGGAGGGGGCTCGGTGATGGTTTGGGCAGCCTTTTGCTATAATGGACAAGTATCTCTGACCTTCACCAGTGGTCGTCAAACTTCACAGCATTATACACAGACATTAGAAGAAAACCTACTGCCATTTGCTGAGCTTCCAGGGGGTCCTCAGTGGGAATTTCAGCAAGACAATGCTTCAATTCGCACTGCAAAACATTCAAAATCTTGGTTTAATTCCCATAATATAAGAGTTCTCGACTGGCCAGCATGTAGCCCAGATCTTAACCCTATAGAAAACCTTTGGAGCATCATGTGTCGCAAAGTTTATAGCAACGCTAGACAATACTCTTCTGAAAAGGAACTTAAGACATCTATTGAGAATGCATGGTACGATATCGATCCACAAACTATGCAAGATTTAGTTTCTTCCATGCAATCTCGTGTATATGACGTAATACATAAGCATGGATGCGCAACCAGGTTTTAAAAATTGTTTATTTCGATTTTATTTAATTTGTGTCTAAAGTTTTGAGACAGCAGTTTATTTTTGTTACCATTTAATTTATTGCAATATGCACAATTCCACCTTTCTTTGTTATAAATATTGTTTATATGTACAGCACATTAATTTCAAGCAGTGATTTGAAAATTGAATAAATATTTTTCAAAGTATGTAAGAATTTCTTCATTGTCTAAACTTTTGCGTCATAGTGTATTATGTCTGCTGCCTCATCTGAAATGCCAAATAATTTATATCCGCTTTGTACTTAGTTATTTTCGGTAGAATGCAAGTTCAATTGCACTCGCTTGACAAGACTTTTTTAGCTGAATTTTTCATTTTTTTTTTTTTTTTTTTTTTTTTTTTTTTTTTTTTTTTTTTACGAAAAGAATGTTTTGCAGAAAAAATTGTCAAAACAGCAAGCGCCAGAAACTATAGCTTTTAGTGACCGGAATTGACTTCCAAGTTGTTACAATTTTAAAATCAGCATTTTTGCTTATTACACTTTTAATTTTGGTTTAGCGGTAATCTTCTAATTCTCAAAATTTTCTGAGCCAATATTGAGCTAGATTCAGATAAATTAAGTTATGTTTCAATTTCTTCAATCTGTGTGACAATCACAACCAACCGAACTAATCGGATTCAAGTGACACAGACAACATCTATATTAATTAATGCATTTTGTGAAATTCTAGTATATTTTGATGTAAAACTTAAATCTATGCCGTGCCAAAAATAAACTGCAGCGTGCCACTTATGGTACGCTTGCCATAGGTTCGCCGCCCCTGTCTTAGATTATTACTTTCGGTCCAGCAATATTAATATATATATATTTTTTTTTTAACTCGTGAAATTGAATTTCATTTGGCGTTATAATGACGTAATTATACTAAAGTGTTTCAGCTTTTAAAATTAAAATGCATGTTTTCTTTGGCACGTGCAATAGGAGTATGCGATTTCCTTGACAATACGCAGGAAAATGCAATAAATAGAACCAAATTAACTAGTATTTACCGAAAATTTCTTTCGTATGACCTAAAAATAAATCTTTCGTTTTATGGATGATAGTAATAAGAATTAATTTCAGAATATCAGGAGTCTCTTTTCAGAATAAAACATCATTACAAAGTTATGTCAGTTAAACAGAAATTGACGTCATACCTAGCAAACGATTTTTTTAATTATTATCTTTTCCTAAATTGTTTTTTTGAAATTAAATCCCATGTATTAAAATAGATTAAAACGTTTAAATGAAGATACTGCGTCATTTTAACACGTGTTTAGTTAAAGTTTTTGCATATATATAGGAAATATTTTCATTTTCTGATTAGAATGACGTCGATTTGAAAAATACAAAAATATAGCGAGAAAATCTGATTTTTATTTAAAAAAAAATACGCGTGTTATCACTTTTTTAAATTATTGTGCCGTTTTTTAGGATATGGCAACAGGAAAGAATGATTGAAGGAGATATTTTTATATTGTTAAATTATGGAACGCTATGTAAAGTTTAAATGGGTACCATTCCCTTAATATTGGATAGTTTTTTACCCGACCTTCGAAAGGCACATCCCGAAATTAAGAGCTTTCCAACAAGCCATTATTCATCACTGAAGGTTTTCTGGTTCGGATTGTAATCGAGTTGTTGTCTTTTCATCATGTTTCAAAACGTAAAAGATGCGGCTGAGCTCTACTATACAGCACGATCGTGCTGTATGATAAAAATTATGTCAATTTGTATAATTTGGCGAGTGGTTTGGCGATTTATATAATTTGGCGAAATGGGTCGACGGTATAACCAAGTAGTACCTTTTTATGCTAGCCAGGCGCAAGTGATAAATCATCAAACATTGTCTTTCCAATCGCATTTTTTCATATTTCATTAAATTCATCTAAAATATAATAATTTCACTCATTTTATTTAAAATACATAATTTTAATTTGAAATTCATGACTTTCACTTTTTCTTTCCCTTTTTTAAGAAAAAGAAAAGAAAAATAATAAATAATACCAAAAAACCATGACTTTTAATTTCAATATCAAAGCATTGTTTTAATTTACCAAGCGAAAAATAAAAAATGTAAAAAATGGTCACCTGGCATATAAAAAGCGAAGCGGTCAGCCCGGAACTATTGATGACAGTCACATGACTTAGGTTATTATTATATAGATACTTCTTTCGATATATATATATATATATTATTGACACATTTATGCTGATTTCATTATTAAATAAAGTGGAACTTTATTTTATCTTTGAAATCTTATCGCTCAAGTGATTAAATTTATGTCAAAAATACACGTTTGTTTTCGTACGCATTAATCCAACTCTTGCAATTTCTAAATCTTTAAAAAATCATTCAAAAGTATGAATAAAAAAATTAATTTACAATTTAATTTTTATCATAATAATAATCATACATACATCTATACATTTATTAGGAAAACGAAAAGTAAAGTAAAGAACCTTTTACATTTTCTAGCTGATAAAATTTAAATTTCAGTGTAATAGTGCACGTACTAAAGTAAGTACTCTAGTAATATTGATCTCTGATAAGACAAAGCAATCTGCTTAAGCATCCTTCTTAGACCAGCGACCGTTATTTATATGTCAAATGGATATTAGAAATTAGAAATTTCTAAGCTTTCGTGTACTATCGAGCGTATAATACGGCTTTAACGTGATATTACTAATACATACATTAATATTATATACATTACGGAGTTTCAAAAAGATTTGCTTCATGTCATTTCTGTTTTTATTTTACATTGTTTAATGCAGCTCTATATTGTTTTAATGATACTAAAAGGACTTGTTTCAAAAAACTTCTTTTTTCCCCTGTAAGTTTAAACATGTTACTAATATTTAAAGAAGCTAGATAGCACTATATGTTTTAGAATAGTAATAGCTTAGATATGAAAGGATCATAAAAATTCACTAATAATTCACCATAGCAGAGAAAAATGCTGCAAATAAATGCAATAAAGAAGAATAAAGAATATTCTGATGTATCTCTCTACTCATTTTCTAAACTTTAAGCCACAACCCTCCGACTGTCTTGGAAAAGGGCAAAATTGTAATGTTGTTTTCTCCTCATTTTGTTTTAAATGCTAAAAAAAAAATGATTCTTTGAACATTTTATAAAAAAACTTAATAACGAATATGAATGCAATCCTTGGAAGTATTAATCATTGTTCAATGTATTAAAAATACATTAAATTAGTAGAATTATACTATTTTAAATATTGCATGTATTGCAGTGAAACCTGGAGCTTAGTGAACGTATTAACACGGGCTTGTCAGTGAGGGGGTTAAAAAGTGTGAAAGTCCATTATGTGATTTTTTTTAGAAATTTATCGAAGGTAACATTACAAAAAAATTAAATTATATAATTTAGCGAAAGATTCAAAGCAACAGAAGATATTTGAAATTCCATATTGTATTAAAAGGAAATTTAAATTAGTACACAGGTTATTTCATCCCAACTCCCTTCCCCTCAGAGAACAAAAACAAAAACAAACAAGAATGAAGATTCAAGCGTCCAGCATCGATTATAAAATTCGAAAAATGCCTAAATAAATAATTTAGAAAATTGATAACGCATTTGAAAACTGAATTACTGCAATTATCAAAAATACTCGAGAAAACATTCGATTTTTTGTGCACCCCTGTATAAAATCTCTGGATTTGTATTTATACAACATAGTATGATAAAAGTTAGTTCAGTTAAACGTATAACACAATTGAAAATCCCCATTAATCAATTTCCCTCAGTAAACGAAAATGCACATGACATCTTTTGTTCAGCCCTGTATATGATATTTACAACTGAAAACGCTTTTCCAGCAATTATTCTTTATAGGCAGTAACTGTAGCCAAACACTTTTGTGTGTCCCAGTAAAGGAACGATAAATTACATGCACATCCATTTCTACTGTAAGCGCCTTGTAATTGTAAAAGCGCCTCAGAGATATATATAAATTTCAATATGTTTAAAATAGTGTGATATCATTAAAATACACAGCAAACTATTTTCTTCTTTCGCCGTAATTTAATGGAATTATTTTGATTCAATGTAAATGAACCGTAATTGCTACGTAACTTAATTTTCAATAGCGGTATGCCATAGTAAATCCTAAGGCTAATGTCAGCCGGACGTCTTTTTGCACGTTTTTTTCCCTTACGAATAAGGCTAATGTCAGACGAACGTCTTTTTGCATGCTTTTTTACTTACGTATTATCCCTACACAATGCTAGTGGGATTGAGTAGAGTTAATACATAAGTAAAAAAGTGTGCAAAAAAACGTCCGTCTGATATTAGCCTTATCCCTACACAATGTTGCTAGCATTGTGTAAGGATAATACGTAAGGAAACAAGCCTGCAAAAAGACGTTCGTCTGATATTAGCCTAATAACCTATATTAATTTCATGGTAATCTATGTAATGTATATGACAATATGTAAGCGAGTTAGAGTACGGGCAGAGAGATGGATAGGCAGACAAACTAATGGAGTTCATAAACACTTTTCAACTGTGTTGGAAACTTTTACATAAGAAAACAAAGGCACATTTTATCAACGTTTAGCATGTAAGTGACTAATGCATAGTCCCGGTTTTGAGAAAAATTAATACCTTCCATTCACGTTTCTGGTTTTGTTGCATGAAAAATAAGAAGAAAGAATTTTCAAGTACTAAAGAGGAGAAACACAAATGACCGATATTCATTAGATAAAAACTAGTTGTTACCCATGTCTTTGTCTATGTAACACAAGGGTAATCCATGTATTAACTATGCAAAGAATGTCATGCACAATTATTAACAAGTAGGAAATTGCTCGTCAAACGTGGCAAATGAGGTGCGTTCGTACTATAACTAGTTTTATAAATATTTTTTGCACCCCATATTGTACTGAATGTATATTTTTTGCACTTCATAAGTGCATAGTCTGTAACATCATTAAAATGCATTTGCGATATTTTTTTTTCTCATTGTCCGTAATGTAACGGAAAACTTTTGACTGTCCCTGTCATTAAACTATACATCCAATTTCATAAAATCTGAAATGGCTCGACAAAATTTTTCAGCAATAATGTATTTAAAATTTCAAACCATTCGGAAGACTGTAACATCATTAAAATGCACTTGCAATAATTTTTTCCCATTGGCCGTAATGTAAAGAAAAACTTTTGAATGTCCCTGTAATTAAACTATACATCCGATTTTCATAAAATTTGAAATGGCTCGACAAAATTTTACAACAATCATATATTTAAAATTTCAGACCATTCGATTGGGTAGTTTTTTCTCTGCGGACGGACGGACGGACGGACGGACAGACGGACTGAACGACGACTATAGGTGCTACGTATTTATATAATTACGAACGCACCTAAAAACACATACACTTAACCGATTCTTTATCACTGTTTATACTAGATAATACTTTTGATTATCTCAGTTTGCATATTTAAGTTTTAACATATGAGATAAAATCATTTAACTTTATTTTAAGTGTTTGAAATTTCATACGCTTTCGCATAAAATGTTATTTTTTTCTGTCATTTGTTTCTCAAAATCCGGTCTTGATACTGGCCAATATATAATACACATTTTTCGCAAAGACTTGAAATTATTTTTGACATTGCAATAGCAAATATTTGGAGAAAGTCGGACATGCCTTGAACAAAGGGTCTGTTCAAAAGAGCAGCTAACACCGCGCGCGCGCTCAGAAGTTTTTGCCATGGAGTAGGTCTTAACGAAGAAAGGAATTTTCAAATAACTCAATTATTTCATTATTTTTATGGTTCAAAACAAGTAAAACCAACGACTATATTTCTTTATCCTTCCACCAGCCCGATTCCGTTCAGCTTTCAATCAACCACACACAAACTCCGCGCGAGCGGCCCAGAAAAATTATGTGGGCAATTTGATCACGTGATTGTGCGTTTAGTGCTTATGTTTCATTGGTTATGCTTTGTTAGGTAGATTGAATAATACAATTTAACAATTCAATTGGAGATCTAAATATTTTAACTTTTTAACAATTTTTTTGGGCCCACCGTGGCTGAGTGGATAAGACACTACGCCGCTAATCGCTTGAGAGCGTAGATGAGGGCGGGTTCGAATCCCGTCGGTTCCGTTGCACACTCTTTGTGTAGCCCCCAGGATGTAATTCTCTTGTGTTGTAAATTTTCTTGTCGTCTCTGTATATCGACGATGACTTATAAGTGGGACCCCTGGTGTCAAGCACACAAGTCTGACGGATGCGTTCAATAAAATAAAACAAACAATTTTCTTTTTATTTATTTTAAATGATTTATCAGTTGCTTTATATTTTTCTTGATAGGTAGAATGCTGTTAATAAACCAAGATTCTGATATCAACATATTCAAGATTTTGGAATTTGCAATGTTTTAGTTAGAAAATATTTTGAGAGAAGGTTTTAGTATATTTTTCATATTTTATGATTGCATATTTTAATAACGTGTAGATAACATACCAAAATACTAAATCATAAAACATGAGAAAAAAATAGCATTCAAAATCAACAATTTGTTTAATTAGCACTATAATTAATGAAATCCATGATCTGCTTCTGAAAGCGCTGAATGTTTATTCCATCCACGATAAAGACCCACTCCATGCTCCTGTCTCCTGAGCTCTTGTGAGCGGCGCGCATACATCTTGAACACACCCAAAGAGTACCACATCAGTATGTCACATCTTTTAATTAGCATCTAATTACGAGTACAGCGCCATCTATCGCTCAACTTTTGTACTTTTTTCTTTTGCAAACCAAATTCCCGTATCTCTACGTATACTCACATGAAATATCATGTCATTCTGACAAGTTGTTCTTTTTACGGCCCCAACTTTAATTATAATCACCCCGTACTTTAACTCTTATTTCAAATAAAAAAGAAAATCAAAATTAAAGAAAGCATATCAACAATATTAAAAATAGCAATTAAGGAACTTCTGTTATATTGTTGATACATACGTTGATGTGTAGAATACATTTTACATTAATAATAATAATAATAATATTAAAAGAAAAAAAAATAGAATTACAAATTTCTGAAAAAAGATAAAGTGTAAGAAATTTAAATTTAATTACAAAGCTAATTCGTTCTTTTAGAAAATCGTTAATTTAATCCATACTCATTTTCGTCACATAAAAACATAAAACAATAAGTATCGAAAAAAAAAAAGTTTAAATTTGCAATTTACCAAACAAAAAATTAAAAAATAGTTTTTTGTTCCCTCTTAAACACAATTATAACTGGCGGTAACTTTATGCCCTGGGAAACTTTCTCTAATAATCTTTCTTTATAAAAAGCTAATGTTATATAGCTATATATTTCAATTTATATATAGCTTTTAAAGTTTTTTTCTTATGTACTTAAGTTTAACTAAATCAGCAAAATCTTTGTAATGTAAAAAGCTTTTTATCCTTACCGAATGAAATAAATATTCTAAAGCGGAAAATAGATTTAAAAAATCTGTTATCCAAAGCAATAAAAAACATATTGAAGAACAAATTCCATTGTTTGAATTTTTATAAGAACATTTTTAGTGTAGTGTAAAAAAATCTTTTTAAAAAATGCTGAAAAAAGGAGGATTCCGCATTGTTCAGATTCGAAAAAAAAAAAGAACTTTTGATCTTTGAATGAAAAATTCTTTAAAATAATAGGGTTGCACTTAATTCATTTCATCTGAAAAAATGCAAATTGCTTAAAAGTTGAAAGTTAGAAAATAAATCATGAATTTTTAAATTTAATGCAGCAACCTACAAAGAGCTAAAAACGATTTTTTATAAAATCAGTTTCTTTGATTTTTACCGATTTTTTCCCCCATGCAAAATTTTAGGCATTTATTATTGCTTTTATAATGCCAGAGTTATGTTTTAAAAGGCTATTTTTTTTTATTAACAACTTATGGATTTTTGTAAGTCATTTAATAGCTTTAAAACTCTAATTTATAAGTAAAGGAATGCAGTCTTCTATTTAATGTTTTATGTTATTAAATAATGTACATACTTTGCGTTACTTTCTTGAAATAAGATACTGAAAATTCGTAGACATTTTTTATTTTGTTTATCATATAGGATTATGTTACGGAAAGTTGTTTTTAGAGCAACAACCTTTTAATTTTGTTAAGTCCAGAAATATGTTTGAGAATCTAATTTATGAACAACTTGATGTTTTTTTTTTATTTTAATACTTTAAATTATTTAATAATTTTCATAATTTACGTTATTTCTGTTAAAATAAGATAAAGAAAAATTTTAGACAATTTTTATGTCCTTTATACTCGTAATATAGGAAATATGTTACAAAAGCCTGTTTCTAGACTAACAACCTAAGAATTTTCGTTTGCCATTTAAAATGATTTCGAATCTCTAACTTAAAAGAAAATTGATTATTTTTCCGTTTGATATTTTATATTATTCAAATGTTATTTCAGCTGAAATAAGATACAGAATTTTTTTCATTAATTTGTAGAGAGCCATATACCCTAAAACTTTATAGGACCTCTTCGTAAAACGTTCAATATTTAGCTCTGCAAACAAGTAAAATTAAAATTTATGGAATTAATTAAAATGCATGCATCACTATTTACTATTAATCTATCTAATTGTGTGTAATTACTTTATTTAATTTTAAAGTTTGATAAGAAAAAATAGTTTCAGATTTTATTATGTTGAAAAAAGTGTAAACAAAAGTATTTTATTACATTCAAGTACTGGGCTAAGTAAATTTCTGATGCATGAATTTTTATATTTTTGGCTTATCCAACAAATTAATTACAATGTTAAAAATATATCGACAGTATTTTAATTTAAAATTAAGAATAATATTTAAGAAACAGTGTTTGAAATAAAAACTTATCTCTTAATGAAATATCTAAGAATTTACCAAAAAAATCTGCTTTTGAAGGCACTCTAGAAAATAAACAAATGTACCAGCAGAAAAACACATATACCCAACACTTTATGGAAAGAAAACATTTAAGGATTTTAGTCAATCAGATTTCTTTGAGTCGTTTTGTGAAATGCATTTTGCACTTTTTTTTTTATTTAAAAATTAGTGGCCTACTGCTACATAGCCCACTAAATGCTACATTGTGCATTTTTAACACTAAAATCGCCGAGAATTTTATTCATATTTAATAAAAAAATTGATACCACAATTTTTATTTAAAACTATTTAACTTATATACAGCATGATTTCAAAAATCCGGCATCAAAACCATCTTTTCCCTTCCTTTTTCTTTTAGACTTTAAACTTATGGGAGAAGAAAAATAGTAATTCTTTATGAATTAAAAAATTCGAGATCGAAAATAAAAATGCAAAAAAATATATTTGACTTCTTTTTTCATTTGTCAGAGGCGATTATTTTCTGAACAAATTGTCTGGGAGTTGCACTGTTGCTTAGCCACGGGAACAACTTTGGCAAATGCATGGCACATTATATGGCCGGAATGAATTTTCGGCAACGGCGACATCAATGATGAGGAAGAATTTATTGGCTTTCAAATTTGTCATGAAAAAACAGCAATTATGAGCTAAATAAACAAACAAAATCTGAAAATGCGTTAAGTGCCGGAAATAGGGATATAGTTGATTGACTAAGCATTGGCGAGAATGTATCAACAACGAACAATTTAACAGACAGCGAGGTCATTAACGTTGTGTTAAGTAGAAAAGCCGATAATTCTAGTAGCATCTAAGAAGCCGATGATGAAAAACAGGCAGAAGAAAAGGTGTTATTAGAAAAATGCATAAATTTGATTGGAAAATTAATATATGCTCTAGAGAAAAAAGACTGTATTTCTGAAATAGACATTCTTCATTTACATAAAATAAAAAAATAAAGCTTGTTAAAGAACGGCCAAAAAAATTAAATCAAACAAAGTTGACATTGATGTTTCCGAAATTATAAGAGAAGAAATAATTTCACACTTTATTATATTTTTTTTCTATAACATAGAAAATATCAATTAAAGTAAGTTTTTTTATATTAAATTTTGTCTTTCTCTTACATAAATATCACTTAATAATGAATTAAGTTATGGTTAAAGGCATTATTAAGAATATAGTACTATTTTTGATATTCTTAGTTACTACTTTGGATAATCCTTCAAAAATCCGGCATAGTCTCAGTCCTGATGATGCCGGATTTTTGAAGTTATACTGTAATTAACTTATTTTCGCGTATTTATAGTTTTAGCTTATTTCATGAAGAAATAATTTTTGGTTCGAATTGACATCTATTCATTTGGTATGGGTCAAAATGACCCCTTTTGGCTGTTCTAGTCTAGTGTTAAAAACAAACATTCAACAGTGAACCTCATTAATAAATAAAATTTACATGGGGTGGCAATCCGAGTATATTTACGAGAGTTATAGCACTGATAGACAGACGGATGGACAAAGAGACAGAAAAATTAAATCCATAAACCTTTGTCAAATATATTGGAAAATAATAAAAAAGTGAACAACATTGCTTTTTATTATTATTCTTTTCTTTTTAGTTTGTAAGGGGAAAAAATGTTATTTCACTTCACTTCAAAGCATAAAAGATAATAGCATAAAAGGTAAATTAAATTGGCAAAAAGCGCTTTAAAAGCTTTAATAATAAATTTACCAAAAGCTACTTTTCCTACGCTAAATTTTTATTCAGGATATAGCGGAAAAATCAAACTTTATCTCTGTATTACCAGAGACATTTTATGACTGTTTTTACTGTATTTGTTAACGCAAATAGGAGGCACACCGTTTGACTGTTTAAATAAGGTGAATTTATGAAGCATTGTATATAAGCAGTTCTGTAAATTTAAAGAATTATGTGCATATTTTTTGCATAGTAAGCTCGTGTTATTTTATGACAAGATTGACTTAGATAAGTAAAAGAAACAATTATAAAATGAATGAAAGAAAGATTTCTAAAATATAAATAAATAAATAAAAATCAGAAATTGCGATTGAATACTTTACTTTTTCTCGAAAAAATGTCTATATCAGATTTTGATTTTTGAAAATAATTATACAAACATATCAAGCGAGCAATCATAAAAATAATACTAAAAATTGGTTCATTCTTTTAGAAGAAACATTATTCTTTAGAACGTTTTCAGAGAAATCTTTAGTCTATAAAAAACAACATGTTATCTAAGCATAATTAAGAATATTGATGCTTAATACATTTCAATTAATTCTATTAGGGAAAAAAATCTCGTTTACAAATTCCTCCAATTTTTTTTTTTTTTTTTTTTTTTTTTTTTTTAGGTAGATTTCGTAAGAAATACTACCTATTGCAGTCGTTACCATGGTGCGACTTTTGAAAAATTCCTTCATAACTTTTCATTACATGACCCCAGGAACCCAAAACCACCCCCACCTAAAAAGTTTATATATATATATATATATATATATATATATATATATATATATATATATATATATATATATATATATATATATATATATATATATATATATATATATATATATATATATATGTGTGTGTGTGTATGTATGTACTAAATTTTGCCCGCACGATAAAAGTCGCAATTATGCACGGAACGTCTTCAAACTCGCCAACAACTTTAAGATGGCTAATTTCTCGGCGGGGATTGAAAATGAGCAAAATCGGTCCAAGGGAATGGGAATGAGGAAGGTTTAAAATTTTGAATACCGTCTTAACATGATTCTGATAAAACCAGCTTTTACACAACAATGGCAGGAAAAAATAAATATTTTTCGTTATAGCTGTTGCCAACAATTAAAAAAAAGCAATAAAATTCACACCACAACAATTGTTTTTCTAATGCAATGTTTTCACGTGAAAATTAAATTAGATAAACAGTTTGGCGAATTGAAAACAAATTGAATATTACGTCATAAGTTTTCTAGAGCAAGATTTCTGCATGAAAATTCAAAATGAAATAAATAGTTTGACGAATTGAAAACAAATTGAATATTACGTCATAGGTTTTCTAGAGCAAGATTTCTGCATGAAAATTCAAAATGAAATAAATAGTTTGACGAATTGAAAACAAATTGAATATTACGTCATAAGTTTTCTAGAGCAAGATTTCTGCATGAAAATTCAACATGAAATAAATAGTTTGACGAATTAAAAAAACAACAAAATATTGCGTCATATTGAAAATGTAATGGACCACAGCAGGGTGTTTGAAGAAACGTATTAAAACATGATAAAAACTCGAGTATGGAGATATTAACATATTTTAACACTTTGAGGTTCTCTGAATTTGATTTAGCCATTTTTAAACCTGTTCCATATACATGCGTGTGTGTATATTAGAATTTTCACAAAATGTTTAGCTCCCTAGAGCTCATTCTTAGCGAAGGAACTGGGTTTATCTTTAATCTTGATTTAAGTTTTGTTGGTGAATTTAGTACTGAACTTCGAAATCTACCTCCGCCTGTAGGCCCGAGCCGGCAGGGATTTCTTTTTTTTTTTTTTTTTTTTTTTTTTGTGTGTGTGTGTGTATATATATAAAGTGAAGAAAACAGCTATTTTTTATTTTATTTATTTATTTATTTATTTTACAATTGCGATTTCCAGAACTACAAATTAAATTAGGAATAATATTAAAATATTAACTAAATTTTAATAAATATTATCTAATATATTAAAAATTCAACTTTAAGAATCTTTTAAATATATAAATCAATAATATATTCTGACGGAGGATACTCTCTTAAACATTAAAACTGTATATTTTTTGTTTAAGTATAATTTTATGTTTCTTTGTAATGCGTAATCTTGACAATATATAAAAGTTCTCTTACATTTTACTTGTATAGGATGTTTAGATATATTTAAATTGAAGAAAAGCTAAGTGTATGGTGACTTAGTTAATTAAAATGATAAATAATATATATTTTTTAAATGCTATGAATACAACAAGATAGTGTTTTGAAAAGTCTTTCATAAGTATAGCATTAATTAAATAAAAAAGAATAATTAATCATATATGGGGTTATTTTTGAATTTTGGGAAATATTCAATATAGAGAATAAATGCAATATAAAGAAAAATTTTGTTTTCTCCACTTAAAGAAAGATGGTCTGAATTAAATGCAAATTACAGTATATTTCCTAGTTTTATAATAAAAAACTAAAGAAAATATGCACATGATTTTTTTAAATAGAAAAATGAGAAAATGCAGCATCCATGTTATTATATTAGAATATATAGAGCTATATTAAAAAACGATCTATAATAAAGTTAAATGATATATATTAAGTGACATAGTGCCTTTAATGCAATAAATGATATTTAGGTACCCCATGCATTTTAATCAGAAAATTACCGCCAGAAGAAAGAGAAAATAGTCGATCATTTAGGAATTATGTCTTATTTTTATTTATGTTAAATAATACGCTTAGGGTATAGTCTTTAAACAGTAATCGGACTAAACTTTAATATTTTCGATACAAAAACACAATTTTCACATCATACTTAGATTTTCGGTACATCCAAACTAGAAGTCTTTGGACATTCAAGGATCACTCATAATCATCTTTTACTTCGGGAGGATGCACCCATGTGTCCACATTGTCATTTCGATTACCTCACCATTCATCATGTTTTACCTGACTGTCCAGGCCTCCGGCACTTGTACAGAATTTATTTTAATTCATCCTCACCAATCTTGACAAACCTCATTGGGACAACCCGGATTTTATTTTGAAATACAATTTTTATTGCTTTCATTGGTTATACGACGCAGTTTTTATCTTTTACATTTTGTGACATCTGGATGGGAAACCCATCCAGACTGCACTTGCTTTGAATTACTCTAACTTTTGTCACTACTGTTTTTTAGGTTTTAAATTTTTTACTCTTGCTTTTCTCATTACTTTCTTTATTTTACTAACATTGGGTTTTTAGTCTTTTTTTTTTTGGCGCAGCATGTCCCCTGTGGGATTTTGCGCCATAAAACCCTATACAACCAACCAACCAACCAAACTAGAAGTCCTTCTTTGATGTAGTTTCGGAATATTTCGATGATAACATTTTTAACTCATAATGATATGTTCATTTTTAATAGATGCAACTAAAACCGCAATGAGTATAGTATTTTATCTCTAACTCAAAAAATACTTGGCGGAATGAGCTGAAATTTTGGATTCTCATATTTCAATCTAGAAATCGATTTTTATTAAAATTTTACGGGTTACATTACATATTTGTTTCGAATATCGATTTCTTAATATATAAATTTAAAAAAAATCATAATCGAAAAAAATCATCGTAAAATATAAAACTTCTAGCATAAATCGATTTCTAAAAGCTTCAAATCTGTATGCCCCAAACATGAGGTCATTCCGCTAAGTAGTTCCGCTGTTATGCTTAAAATACTAACGACATTTAAGTTTCTTTTAGGACAGTGACAAAAACGAAAAATCATGCATCTGGCATTGATTACGGTGCCCATTCTACCGCAATCGAAATATTTTTATAAATTCCATTTATTTCTTAGAATGAAAAATAGATTCGTCAGGAATTGCTCGCCATACCTGGATATTTGTGCTTAATCCTTCGTGGAGACCCGTATGTAAACAATAGAATTTGTACTAAACTCCTAGGCTTTACGATCCACGAGAATCTGCGCTAGAACGCCCGTCCCTGTTCTCCTGACCATGGGCCCCCGAGGTGCTACAATGCAATATGTCCCGGAAAAGTGGTCAGCCTAAAGCGAAGTCCTCGATGTTTAGTTGACAAGCAAGAATTGTACTCATTTTATCGACCCCGAAGGAATAAAAGACTAACCTTTGCCAGCCAGGAATCGAGCTCTCGACATTCAGCGTGGCAGTCAGATGCTCAGACCACTACGCCACTGGATTTCAGAATCTATACACTCTACTTAATTATTTAAGGAAAAAAGAAAAAAGTGATAAGCAGAGCTAAGATTGGGAAACGCATTCCAGTGCCTGCACAGTACTGTAACGAGACTTCACCGGTTAATCATATTAAAAATTATATTTCTTAATTAAACGATTTAGAAATTTTATTACACATTTACACAATTTTCTAACATAATTTCAGGAATACCGCATAACAGCCGGAAATGTATTCCAATTATTTTGTGCAGTCCTGGAAGTCATCCATAGATTTGTATGATACATAATTCAGAAACTACATAAGCCAGTCCAGTTAGAAAATGATTAACAGCGTTGAAAATCAGCTTCAGCAATTTCTGCCATTAAACGAGAATGTACTCAAAATCTTTCTTATACAACCATGTATGTTATCTACTGATTTCAGATACCACATATAAAGCTAATTTTCAATTCAGATTAAAAACCCATAACACAACAAAAAACGAGCATTCATAAATGCCCATTCATAGACTGCAATGTATCCAGCTCATTGGTTAGCGGTGTATATGATTTTTTTTTTAAATACAATCAATTATTAGTGTACTAAATATAATTTATCTGGGGAATGCATTACACAATTAAATTAACCATTAAGCAATTCCCACGCATTGACAATAATGCTTTCTATTTATTTCGTGTAACCCTGTATATAATCTTTAGAATTTACACACAGCATAAAATATGCAAAAATGTAGTTAACCTTCCGTCTACCAGACGGGTCCATTGGACCCGACATGTACATTCAAAATATTTATTCAAACCAGAAATTTCTCCAAAACAAACTGAATGTATAAATCAGACAATAATAAGTTAAATAAACAAATTAAATAGTTTTAAGTAAAAATTCTGGTGTAGAATGTTTTTATAAAACTTGAGTAAAATTTCCGGTAGTTCTAGGGTTAAACTTATAACCGCAAACCAAAATTAAAAACGAACTTCTATCAATTATCCCTCACGGACATGTTATAGTAACAAAATTCTTTTATTCTTCCCTGTAAATAAACGGTAAACGCGGTGCAATTTACTGTCTCCAGTAAAAATCTTCTTATGCATCTCAGTAATTTCTACGATTTTCATTATGTTTAAAATAATACAACATCATTAAAATACGCCTCAAATGATTTTTCACAGTATACCATAGTATAATTAAATTAATTTCGTGTAACCAGTATATGATCTTTATAATTCACACACACCACAGAGTATGCAAAAATTTAGTTAAACTTCAAATCGCAAACCAAAGTTAAAAAATAACTTCCAGCAATTATTGCTCATGGACAGTTTATTGCAACAAAATTATTTTGCTCCTCCCTGTAAATAAATGATAAACGCTGCACACTCTATTGTCTTCAGTAAAAATCTTCTTATGCATATCAGTAATTTATATAATTTTTTCAATGTTTAAAATAGTCATCATCAAAATACGTCTCAAATTATTTTTCACAGTCGGGTAAAGTGCCCATATTTCGTCCCCCTTAATTTCTTAGCTTCTGCGAAAATGGCGCCACTTATGACGCAAGGCACAGGGGACGGAATGTAAAAGGGGTCAGTATTGAAAGTTTCGTTCGCCAAGACGCATACATAAATTAAAGACGCAGAATTTCCTATTTTTAGAAGACCTAAGATCTTATTACGTCGTTTGTTGAACGTTATTTACTGTATTGTAAGTATGTATTTCTTATTCATTGCATATATTTTACGTAGGTGAGATGCTGACAGTAGCATACAGTGAAATTTAGGACTCTCAGTTTACCTTACTGGAACTGATGCTCTACCATATTGGGAAGTAGCGTGGTCCCAATTTCGTCCCCCTTTCAGTTCTTTTTTTCGTCCCGGGGACGAAATTAAGAATGCTATTTCATGACAATTTTTTCAAATTTTCCCCCAAGTTTGGATGGCTAATGTTTCGTTGTGTTATTAATTCCACTGATAATTAGTCCAATTTTTTGTGCCTTACTTTAATGTAAATTAAATTACTTACTCATTTAGAAATAAATATAAATTTTGATTTAATTATAAGTTAAACCTAGACGTATTGGATTTGTTTTCTTTTTTTGTGGGGGTGGACGAAATTGAGACCATTTTCTTTCTTTTGTATTTTTTAGATACTTTTGAAAAAAAAAATTCGCACTGTTAAAAGTTTTTTGTACGATATTTGCCTATGTTTCTATGTGCGTGGATAGTTAACCTGCGTAAAATGCAAATTTGGTAGGTTTTCACTGAAAGTTACAACATTTGGGGCCTAAAAGCGACTGGGGGGGGGGGACGAAATGTGCCCTATACCATTATGTAATTGAATGTTTTGTGACAATGTAAATGAATAATATAGGCTTTACAATACATGTTCTACAGAAAGCATATACTAGTGTACCCCGTAAATGAATATCAATTTCATTTTTTTTTAAGGTAGTGGCATTAAAATCATTAAAATATACTGTTAGCGATTTTTCCACATAGATCCTATTGTAACGAAATTTTTGAGTGCGTATGTAAACGTCACACATACTTATACTTCACAAACTAACACATACTTCATTTTATACAGTGGAAGCCATGAATAAGCGTAATTCTCAATAACATGTATTAATGGAGTAGAAAATTGGAGTATGTTTGGTGCATTCTCATAATCTTTTGACTTTCGGGAAAAAAATCTGGTGAAATTAAACTTGCTAAAATAACATTTTAATCTGATAGACGAATGCCTTAATGATTCAAAATAAGGAAAAAATAGTCAGCTGCGAAAATTTTTCTATTTAACTGAGGTTTAAGTTAAACTTGCGAGTTTAATTTTCCTTACCATTTTACAGTTAAAACTTTTTATTTTCTTACAAATTTTTACTTATAATGAATTTGCATAGTACCCACAGGACATTGAAATAAGAAATAATAACAATGTAGTATTTTTAGTACAAAATTTTGTCATAAAGCGGTGTTAAAGAAGGGATGGTAAGGTAAGAAAATGGAAAGGTATAGGTAAAAGGGGCGATAAGGGAAAAAAAGGGATGGTAAGGATGGGATGGCAATGAAAATTACCACCTATCTTTCGGCAAATCATGTTAAGACTAAGTAATAGCCAAAATGTTGATTGATTTTTAGAAAGTGTTATTTACATTAGATTAAACTAAAAAATATACCTCGAAAAGTGCAGTAATAAACCTTGGGGACGGTAAGATTACAAATAAAGCCACGATGCTTGAAATTGATACTATTTTAATGCTGATTTAAATTCTGCAGTGAATTTCCTGTCAAAGAATTTTAAACTTTCTTTCTCTAGCATACTTCTTTATGAGAAAAAAAGTTGAAAAAAATTTTGTGGCTGCATCTGAAGTGATTTTCTGTATAATTTTAGAAGAGGGACGTTAAGGAATCTAAAACCCGGGTACAGAGTTCAAAAAATAATATCAACCGTAAAAAATGTGTGCAGGTTAATTTTTTGCTACATATTTATATAAACAATTGTCTCAGTTTCGGAAAAAAATACATCGAATTACTTTTATTGAAACAATTTTATATAGACAACTCCAAAAATAAAATCAGCAACAGGGTCACGGGACGGTATAAGAGTTTCCCAGATATTTGGACCACCAACATCGCCCAAAACTTATTTACCTCGTTAATATTGTTATGCAGTCATGCAATGGGATGTTCCTCAGTATATATATATATATATATATATATATATAAATAACCTTGAAGAATATGTACTAAAATAAAAATTATTATTCAGTGACTTACAAATTAAAAGATTGCGAGAATGGCTCTTTTACGTAGCACGTCCAGACAGACGAACTGTCGAACCAAATTCATAGCCACTTTTCTACTAAGTCTGAAAAGGAGATCAATTCTATTGGAAAGTGTTAACAACTATGAGAGAAAGAAAATCTAAAAAAGAAATTTCAATCTTTACACCGACATAATTCCGGAAGTATATAACGGAATGGCTTCCGTTCAAAATCACAATGTAAATGTTTCCGAAAACATCCAAATATGGTGTCAAAAATGTTGTTCATACTTGAAATTCTAAAGTTTTTTACAGTTTTCTCCTTTGTTTTCCCATTTTTTAGGTGCGTTCGTAATTATTGCCGAAACGTCAGTGAAGGCTTACTGTGGAGACACGAAAAGTTTTGATTTCCGTTTGTCTGTCTGTCTGTCTGTCCGTCTGTTCCGAGATAATTGCCACAAAAAGCACCCTATCAGCTTGAAATTTATTGGGCATATTCGTGAGATACCCGGACGTAGCTGTATAGTTTTTGGTTAAATTTGGTTCATTCGTTCGGAAAATATGGAAGATTTTATTTTTCTTTATAATGCTTTTCTACGGCAAGTCAGACGATTTTCAAATTTCGATTTGTTGAAAGAAAATGGCACGTTTGATTAATGGATTTAAATGTCAAATTATGGATACTAAAATTCCAAATAAAGGTTTTAAATTATTCCTATTATATTGAAGTTTTATCAATATATCTATAAGATTTTTTTATTTACGTGTATAATGTTTTGAGGACATTTATACATGTATTCCAATAATATAAAGAATTTTTAAATTAATTTTCTTGTTTTACATGATACATATTTCTTTTTTTTTTCCTTTTCTTCGTTGCCTAGCGACTGTTATTAGTAGCCTATCATTGCGTCAAATATGAATGAAGTTAGTAAATTACGTTAATTTTGTTGCAGGTACTATTAAAAGGCTATCACAAAAAATATTTTATCGCGCCAAATCGATGCAATTTATGCAATTAACAGTGGGCACGATAATGAATTATTTTCCTGTAGATTCCTCCAGATATGCCTATTTTGGGGGGCTTTTAATATGTTATTGCTATCGCATGGATTAGGATGTTTAAACTAATGTTTAACCATGCTATAAGTGAAAAAAAAGTACAGTTAAAGGCATGTAAATCCTTTTTAACACTTTACAACATGGATGAAAAGTATTTATCACTTCAGTTTTTCTATCTGTCGCCTGCCGTGTTTCTCTACGTGCTCTAACTCGCGTAAATATAGTCGGGATTACATGTAATTGATATACGTTATTGAGGTTTGCCAAAGTATGTTTGGTATTAAAAATGAAGAGTGTAGGATTCATAGCTTAATTACAGGGGCATTCAAAACTATTCCGTTACATTATAGTCTTTGGGAAAAATCGTCTGCGGTGTATTTTAATAATGTTACACAATTTTAAACGTAATGAAATTTATATACTTTATTAAGGTGCACTAGAACCTGGTTACTATAAAATATGTTATGTGTAGCACTTACAGCATGCGTACAGGTAACTCAAAAGTATCCATAATATTACAATCTTTGAAGAAAATCCTTTTGTGGCCTTTTTTTAATGATGTTACTCTGTTACAAAATAATAAAATTGATATGTATTTTTGAAACATTTTTGTAGTATATGGGGTGCAAAGTATATGTTTTTTTCAGGGTCACACAAAAGTGGTCGATTAAAATGTGGTCTACGGGGGAAAAAAACTCTTCACAGCTTATTTTAACACATTAGCGACGGGAAACGAAAATTCTCGTTTTTATTCAGAATACATCATTGGCTAAGGGAGTGACTTCTACCTTACAGAAAAGACATTTATATTGTGTTGTCCATATTTTTTATAGATTGTAAGACATTATATATTACATCCGTACATTGAAAGATATTTACTGCTGCATAAACATGAAAAACATATCTCAGAAACCAATTTCTGAGACACTTTCAGAAGAGGGAGGAGCTTCTACTGTTTTTAAACTCAGATTTAATTAAATTGCCTGTCGTCAGTGTGTTAATTGTGTTGCACTAATTCAAACATTATGAAATTAAATTACATTACTGTGGTTGACTACAAGAAGCTTGAATATGATTTGTATCGTATTTATCGTTCATTTATAGGGTCACATAAAACATTTCGGATACACTATGACGCAAAAGTTTAGACAATGAAGAAATTCTTACATACTTTGAAAAATATTTATTCAATTTTCAAATCACTGCTTGAAATTAATGTGCTGTACATATAAACAATATTTATAACAAAGAAAAGTGGAATTGTGCATATTGCAATAAATTAAATGGTAACAAAAATAAACTGCTGTCTCAAAAGTTTAGACACAAATTAAATAAAATCGAAATAAACAATTTTTAAAACCTGGTTGCGCATCCATGCTTATGTATTACGTCATATACACGAGATTGCATGGAAGAAACTAAATCTTGCATAGTTTGTGGATCGATATCGTACCATGCATTCTCAATAGATGTCTTAAGTTCCTTTTCAGAAGAGTATTGTCTAGCGTTGCTATAAACTTTGCGACACATGATGCTCCAAAGGTTTTCTATAGGGTTAAGATCTGGGCTACATGCTGGCCAGTCGAGAACTCTTATATTATGGGAATTAAACCAAGATTTTGAATGTTTTGCAGTGTGAATTGAAGCATTGTCTTGATGAAATTCCCACTGAGGACCCCCTAGAAGCTCAGCAAATGGCAGTAGGTTTTCTTCTAATGTCTGTGTATAATGCTGTGAAGTTTGACGACCGCTGGTGAAGGTCAGAGATACTTGTCCATTATAGCAAAAGGCTGCCCAAACCATCACCGAGCCCCCTCCTTGTCTGCGACTAAAAAAACGTCGAGGTTCCTTCCGCAAGTCATGCCAATACGATAAATAACCATCTGGACCATCCAGATTCCACTTTTTTTCATCGCTAAATATGACTGACTGCCATTTCTCTCCATATGACATATGCTTTCGAGCCCACATAAGTCTTTGTAACTTATGATGTGGTTTCAGAGCTGGTTTCTTCTGCATTTTGCTATAAACGATTGTTCCTTTTTCCAAAATTCGTCTACGAATCGTATCCTTTGATACAGAGAGTCCCGATGAGCTTTGAACTCCACGTACGCTCATTTGTTGAGTACTCGCTAGTCTTTGTATCAGGCGATCCTCTCGTACATTTGTCACACGTGGCCTCCCAGACCGACATTTTGCTTTATATTCGGAACCACTCGATAAAACTCGATAAATAGATTTTTTTGACCTATTAATAATAGCAGAAATTTCAGAAACGCTCTTCCCTTCACCTTTCAACTGCCAAATCCTTGAAACCTCATTCACTTGAATTTCTTTAGCTCTCGGCATGTCGACTATGAAGCGCAATCGTTTGCAGAACTTAAGTACTCCAAATTTGTGACATCATCGATTCTAAATTTGCATATGCCAGTGAATATTCAAAGAAATTTAGAATAGTGTCTAAACTTTTGCGACAAGCACATTTGAATTTTTATGAAAAAAATTAGTATTATAGCAAATAAAACGACTGTCTTTTGTACATAACATTTTAAATCAGTTTTTGAATATATTTACAGGTTTTTGTAATTCTTACGTCATAATTCTACATTTTAAAGCTGAATGACGTCATTGTCTAAACTTTTGCGTCATAGTGTACAGTTCTGGTCTATTAGGGATGATTGCTGAAGAGCATTTTTGATTATGGTGTGCGTTTTAACGTTAAGTAAATTTGTGCTTAATAAGTAGTGCTTAAATATTGTATAGACCATGTACAGGGATACACAAATGAATTCGTAAGTATAAATGAAAATGCGCGAATTGCTTCAGTGTTTTTTTTTTTTTTTTTTTTTTTTTTTTTTTTTTTTTTTGAGTTATGTATTTCCCAGCCCAATTACATTTAGTATACTAACAAATGTTTGCAGAATTTAAATAGAACCATATACAGGACTCCGCAGAAACTGGATATATGGTGCACACTATGCATACTAATCCCCAGAAATGTGATATGAGCAGTTTTAAGAGGGTTTTTTGTCTGCATTAAATTTAAATGTTATAGACGACGCGTAAAAATCTTCACGTAATATACAGGGCTGTAGAAAAGAATTCATGTACGTTTCCGTCTATTGGTAGAATTTACTAAAGGACATTAGCACAATTAATTGATAATTACAAATGTAAATTAAATTACACTACGAAGGGGTTCAGGGGGGCTCTGCCCCCCTGAAGAAATCTACTTTATTATCTAAAAATTACCAGAATAAGTAGCTCATGAGATTTTCAGAATACCATTACATAACAAGGGGTTTAATTTAACGCTTCTAATGTCAGAAACCTTCGAAATATTTTTTCGTTTTATAAATGTTTATGTAATTTCAAAACTTTAAATTTCGTTTTTTGTAGAAAGATTAATATTACTCAAAGGATGCTAAACACAATGAATTGTAGAGCTGACGTTGAGGCTCCTGATCTGCAGATTTACTAGTATAAATACGTAGCACCTATAGTCGTCGTTCAGTCCGTCTGTCTGTCCGTCCGTCTGTCCGTCCGTCTGTCTGTCCGTCCGCATATAACAGAGCAAAAACTACCCGACCGAATGATCTGAAATTTTTAATATATAATTGCTGCAAAATTTTGTCGAGCCATTTCCAATTTTATGAAAATCGGATGTATAGTTTAATTACAGGGACAGTCAAAAGTTTTTCTTTACATTACGGTCAATGGGAAAAATTATTGCAAGTGAATTTTAATGATGTTACAGACTTCCGAATGGTCTGAAATTTTTAATATATAATTGCTACAAAATTATGTCGAGCCATTTCCAATTTTATGAAAATCGGATGTATAGTTTAATTACAGGGACACCCAAAAGTTTTCGGTTACATTACGGCCAATGGGAAAAAAATATAGCAAATGCATTTTAATGATTTTACAGCCTTCCGAATGGTCTGAAATTTTTAATATATAATTGCTGCAAAATTTTGTCGAGCCATTTCCAATTTTATGAAAATCGGATGTATAGTTTAATTACAGGGACAGTCAAAAGTTTTTCTTTACATTACGGTCAATGGGAAAAATTATTGCAAGTGAATTTTAATGATGTTACAGACTTCCGAATGGTCTGAAATTTTTAATATATAATTGCTACAAAATTTTGTCGAGCCATTTCCAATTTTATGAAAATCGGATGTATAGTTTAATTACAGGGACACCCAAAAGTTTTCGGTTACATTACGGCCAATGGGAAAAAAATATAGCAAATGCATTTTAATGATTTTACAGCCTTCCGAATGGTCTGAAATTTTTAATATATAATTGCTGCAAAATTTTTTTGAGCCATTTCCAATTTTATGAAAATCGGATGTATAGTTTAATTACAGGGACACCCAAAAGTTTTCCGTTACATTATGGCCAATGGGAAAAAATTATTGCAAATGCATTTTAATGATTTTACAGCCTTCCGAATGGTCTGAAATTTTAAATATATAATTGCTGCAAAATTTTGTCGAGCCATTTCAAATTTTATGAAAATCGAATGTATAGTTTAATTACAGGGACAGTCAAAAGTTTTCCGTTAGACTATGTACTTATGAAGCGCAAAAAAATATACATTCAGTACAATATGGGGTGCAAAAAATAATTATAAAACTAGTTATAGTACGAACGCACCTCATTTGCCACGTTTGACGAGCAATTTCCAACTTGTTTCTTTTTATATATGTACATAATTAGGAAGAAGACATAATTGTTTAATAAAATGGCTATTTTCACTTTTTTATGCGACAGTTTGGCGATTATAGAGCATGGAATGTTCTATTCCGACAGTGCTTTACATAAAATGCATTTATTCTTTAGCATCCTATATTTTGCAAAAAAAGTCTGCGTGCATAGAGAAATAGGTGATATTAGATTATTTAAAAACATTTTACATATTAGATACAAATTTATTTTCAGAAATAAGATTGACGCTTTTATGGTTTATAAAATTGTAAACAGGCAAATTTTTGCATTTTGTGAAATAAGCATTTAAATCCAATTATAAAATTAAAACAAAAACCAACTTTGTTCCACACAAAAAAATTCCACGAAGAGTATTGGAATAACAAAAATTCTCAATAACTGCTACATTTATTTTGAAAAATTAAAGCAATGATTTACGTGACTTTTTCTAAGTAGAATTAATCGGAAAGGAATGTCGTCTCTATTATCGATTTTCGAATCTGTAAAGCAAAATATTAAAACAAACTGCTCTAGGTTATTGGCCGTTATCAATGCTTCAAAAGAGGAGAATGGGAATTCTCAGTTTTCTAAATTCCTGCCGTCTTTTGGAAAAAAAAAAAAAAAACAACTTGATATTTGAAACGTGATTCATGAAATAAAACCGTGCAAATATTTAATTCACGTAGAGAATGAAAAATATTCTTTTTTATGAGAAATAGTTTAATTTTTTGAGGCGGGATATTCGTATATAATACATGAGTAATTCTTGTCACTTCAGCCATTTTAAAATAAAAGTGTAATCATATTATTATTTCAAATTTGAAATATTTATAAAACAATACAATTACTTTTTTCAACTCAGATTCTGAGATATAGAATGCAAATTTCTTTTTACATACATACTTAACTGAAAAATAGTACTTCGAATTTTCACGTACAAAAATAAAATGAAATTATTGTATTATTGTTAATCACTTTCTTGTATTTCTAATTGCTTAAAAATAAATTGTATTATTTGAAATGTAACAATTTATATAATGAAATATTTCAGTGTCTTATGCATACAAAATTACACTGAAGATTATTGGAATAGAGAAAGTTTATATATATATATATGTGTGTGTGTGTGTGTAGACAGCTAGACTGATACATAGATGCGTAGATAAACAGAAAGGACAAGAGGTCTCTTGCCCTTTCTCTATCTTGTAGAGATTGAAAAAGAGCGAGGTGTGTATTAATAAACATAAATATAGATAAATTTATCAATAGAAAGCGAAACAGAGAATGGTATCCTATATTATGAAATTCGCGATATGATAGTTTGGAAAATACTTGTAAAAAATTATTAAAACAAAAAAAAGTAGCCTGTGACGCCTCGTGTCCATGTGTTTATACCTCGTGTCCATCTGCCCATCTATTTAAATGTGAAGTGAACAAAGAAGTAAATATGTGCATTTGATTTCCAGGTTTTTGAAAATTTCGAAATATAATTTAAAGCATTGTCTATTAAAGACAAACACAACATTATATATCTACATTTTTTTAATATGCTGTCAGTATTCTTTCAGAATATGTGTATAATACGGAACATGATTTTTACATTCTTCTAGCTAAACAAGAAGAAAGTATTGGATTCGTGAAAAATTTTTATTTCCGGTTTTCGAATGATTTATACATTTTAAAAATACCTGAACTCGGCTTGACTGTTTTTTGAAAATGTCTGTCTATATTTCTATCTGTCTCTATGTGACACAAAGCTTTTTGTGATTTTGCATAACAGGTGACACTGCTATAATGCATTTTTACGATTTCCGCGATAGCTATATCTCCAGAACTAATGCTCGGAAATTTATCGAACTTTATTTTCTGTTTGACTTTGGCATAAATAAACGTGGAGTAGGTTTTGTAGGTAATCACACAACGTTTTACACGCTAAATTTACTACAATTTATACAATATCTGTATCTCAAGCATTAAGGCACCAAATTCCACCAAATTTCATATTCCGATAGATTGTGACATAAATATCTGTATCATTAGATTTGGGTATATACTGCCCAACAGGTTTCACTAGCATGCTCTTTTTTCCCCAATTTCAGAGATAGAAAGAATCTTAAGAAGGAATAGATTGGTATTTAATTTTAGTTGCAGACGATTCGATTTATATATAAGGGAATTTGTAATGGCCACAATATACTAGTTATCGATAGGAACAAAGCTTGAACATTATCATTTTTCAAAAAGTAAAGCTAATCCAAGAAATGTAATATTTTATCATTTGTAATTTATATTAAAATTAATTGCATTACTTTTAAGAGTGTCTTAAAGAAGAAGAAAATCATACCCGTAACCTTTATTTCGATGTAAAATGACTTGTAAACTTTATTTGCGAAAGTTAGAAAAATTATAATACTTATAACAATTGGTTATACGCATCGATAATGCTTTTATAAGACTGACAAAATATGTGCAAAAACATTTGATGATAAAGATATGATGTTCACAAAGTTTTGGAGTGCTTTCTATTACTTTTGATTTAACAATCATTCCATTGTTATGCAGCTGATGGCTGCCTACTTGTGTAACTCATCAATGGAATCTTGCCGCGGCTGGTATCGTCTAGTTCTGAAATGTGGACGACTATAGTTCAACCAAAAATATCGAAAATGAATATGCGGATTATTTGTATATGCACATATTTTCTTACAAATGCACTGAAACGCATAACAGCGGTAGTACATTTTTCAACAAGTATGCCATTGTCATATATCTGATGACATTTTAATTGTGTAACCCGTCAATGGAACTTCCCAAGCTAGTATATGTGGGTGACGATAGTTCAAACAAGAACATCAAGGATGAATATGCAGATTGTTTGTATATGCACAGATTGTCTTATAAAGTCATTCTAACGCATAACAGCGGTAGTAGATCCTAGAACGGGAGACTATTACATTCGTTCCATTCTGTAATGGGAAAGGTATCGAGTATCACTGATGTATCAAAATTTGTAATGATTTTGTGCACATATGCTTCATCAGGAAGCAGAATTAAGCATTTGAAAAATGATAATCCTCCTGTTCCTCCCAGATAGTATCGTCTAGATCTGAAATGTGGGCGGCTATAGTTCAACCAAAAACATGAAATATGAATATGCGGATTATTTGTATATGCACAGATTTTCTCATAAAGGCACTCTAACGCATAACAGCTGTAGTAGATTGTTCAACAATCATGCCATTGGCATATAGCTGATGACTGCATACTTGTGTAACCCGTCAATGGAACTTGCCAGGCTAGTATCGTGTAGTTTTTATATGTGGGTGATGATAGTTCGAACAAGAACACCAAATATGAATATGCGGATTATTTGTATATGCACAGATTTTCTTATAAAGTCACTCTAACGTATAACAGTGGTAGTAGATTCTTCAACGGAAACTATTACATTCGTTAGATTATGTAATGGAAAAGGTGTCGAGTATCACTGTTGTATCAAAATTTTTAATGATTTTGTGCACATATGCTTTATCAAGAAGCAGAACTACGCATTTAAAAAATTATAATTCTCCTGTTCTTCCCAGATAGTATAGTCTAGTTCTGAATTTTTGGCGACTATAGTTCAAACAATAACAGGAAATATGAATATGCGGATTATTTGTATATGCACAGCTTTTCTCATAAATACACTCTAACACATAACAGCTGTAGTAGTTTTTACAACAAGCATGCCATTGACATATAGCTGATGACTGCATAATTGTGTAACCCGTCAATGGAACTTGCCAAGGCTAGTGTCGTGTAGTTCTTATATGTGGGTGACGAAAGTTCAAACAAGAACACCAAATATGAATATGCGGATTATTTGTATATGCACAGATTTTCTTATAAAGTCACTCTAACGCATAACAGCAGTAGTCGATTCTTCAACGGGAAACTATTTCTCTTGTTCCATTCTGTAATGGGAAAGGTGTCACTGTTGTATCAGCAATTTTAATCATTTTGTGCACACATAATTCATTGACGCATTTGCAAAATGATAATCTTCCTGTTGCCGTGCCATCATTCTTGAATCAAAGAAAATTAATAGATTGCTGCCATTTCCTTGCCGCCAATGTATTAATTCTCACTTTTTTCCGAACCGAAATCATTAATGCTCACTCAAACATAATATTTTGTATTAATTTGTCGCGATAGAAAATGCTTTGTAGGATTCGGGAAACTCTTCATGATTCATTAAAAGACGGTGCTAGCCTATATCGAACGAAGTGTTTAATTTCTTCAATGAATATTTCGATTATTGTATTGCTTTGGAATATTGCATGCATACGCGAAGCGACATGGATTGTCCTTCTTATTCACCAGATTTTAGTAACTGTAAAACGTTTTTGTAGTTTAGTCATTGATTTTTTTTTTTTCAGCGAGAATTTCTAAAGACTTTAAAAGTATAAGCTCTACAAAACAATATAATTTCTTACATTTTTTTTATGATTTACCTAAAGTTATATTAAAAGCTGTATTAAAGTTATATTAAAAGCTTTTTGAAGAGTAGAGTAGGGATGAATTTCCTATTTTAAATTAAACAAGAAATAAAAACCATGCGTCAAGTATAGATTATAAAAAATTTTCCAACACATTCGAAATAATGTAATTAACCCCTTTTCGGCCAAAGGGGCCTAAACGCACCATTTCAGTAAATATTTTTTTATTAGCACTGCGACGAATATTTTTGACTATTTTTATTTTTCTGCTATTTTTAAGGGTTCTGGAGACATCTGTTAAACTATCAGTAATTCAGTTGGAGTAAACACTTTCTGTTGAGAAATTTTCAAAATACGCTAGTTTTTTTTTTTTTTTTTTTTTTTTTTTTTTTTTTTTTTTTTTTAATTGAAACGGTTATTGACAAATTGGACTTTTTGAAAATGTATAATTATTCCAATAGAGATTAATCATATGTTTTTATAATGGATTAAAGATGCAAACTCTGTAAATAAAATAATAATAAAACAAATGTCATAAAATTTTTTAAAAAATGATTAGTTTTAAATTTAATGGTGCGTTAGCGCACCATTGACCGAATGCATGAAAATGCTGAATGCATTTTATTTCTCAAATGAAATATTATTTTTCATGCACTATTTTTTTTTTTGTCTTAATGAATATAATTTAATATATTTCTATAAAAATAATACCACATTTTATAAAAATTCTACGCTCGGCCTAAAATGGGTTAATGGTCATAATATTTTAACTGTTTAATAAGTTAAAATATTATGTCTAATTCAACCATATGGAAACGCATAACACATTTAAAACCCTCATTTCAATTGTTGCCATCTACAATCGGGAAATTATCCGAATTCTTTGAGCAGCCCTGTTTATGATATATATGTTTGTATCTATTAGCTACATGCATGTCTAAATTTAGTTCACTTAAGAAATATATATACTTCAGTTGAAAATTCACCTTCAGTAATTTCCTCTAATAAGGAGAATGGTACGTGAATACTTTTATTCAGCCCTGTATATTAGGTACAGAATTTATATATAACGAGAAACATGCATAAAATTAGTTAAATTATTATCATACCGAATTTTAGTAGACTCCAGCAATTATTACTAAAAAAAAAAAAAAAAAAAAAAAAACTGTAACCGGTTTTTTTTGTGCGTCCCTGTAAATGAATAAAAAATGCTATGAATGCCTTGTTCAAACGTGCTCGTAGTGAAATTTAGTGATTTATATCAGTTTCAATACATTTGAAATAGCGTAATTTGATTAAAATACTCTGCAAACGATTTTTCTCTATATACCGTAATGTAATGGAATTATTTTGAGTGCCCCTGTAAATGAAATAGTAATCCTACATACTTCATATACAGTACCAAGCATGCTTTGGTGACCCTAAGAAAATCCCAGTATGTTTACGGGAGTTACATCGGACAGACAAATCGAATGCATAAACAATTTTCAACTTTGTTGGTAAGTGTTAAATAAAAAAGGAAAGTGCCTAGTTAAACTGATGACATTGAGCTCACAAGCTAATCAAATTGTATATTATACTTTTATTTCAAAGAATAATGCCCCTCTAAAAATAAATTAAGGAGGGGGGATTAGTCCAATCCCCGTTTCTCCTCATTATACTTAACCAATGAATCTCCAAATTTTATCAGGGAAGCACTTTATCGAAATAAACCTGTATACCAAATTTGAAGCAAATCGGATAGTTAAAGCACTTTAAATCTAAATTAAGGGGGGGTTTAGACCCCGTCCCCCCTTTAGACTTAAACAACGACCATTCAATTCTAATCAGGGAAGAACCTTATCATAATTAACCGGTATACCAAATTTGAAGAAAATCTGGCAATTCTACATGAAAAACCCATTTATCTATGTTAAGGAGGGATTGGTCCCCCGTTCCCCCCTTTATACTTAACAAATGAATCCCCAAAACTAATCATGGAAGCGCCTTATCAGAATGAACACACAAAAAAATTTGAAGGAAATTTGATATTTATATCAAAAGTTATCGCGTTACGTACAAACATATATACATACATACAGAACCGGTTGGCACATTAGCTCCCAGGCTTTGATAGCCTGTGAGCTAAAAAGATAAAATGTAAAAAAGTGGAAATGGAGAACGTCTCACGTCATTTCTTTTGACTCAGAGGCATCGAGAACAGAATATTTTAATATTTTGAACTAAATTCATAAAGTCAAAGAAGAAATCAAATTATACAAAAAAGTAACTGTAAGACAAAAAAAAAAAAAAAAAGTACTTTAGGCAGACTGATAAAGCCATTTTAATATTTTAATATGATGAAAAGTCTTCAAATTATAAGATTATTCTTCATTACCTTTATGATGCAAATTACATAGTACCTCTGTGTTAAATGTGAAGACTTTTTCTGGCGTTACCAAGGTTACCGCTGAAAAACAGCTTTTTATTTTAAAAAAGGCTTTTTATTCAAATTCACTTTTTAAGCAATGGAAAAACGAATTCACTGATCAGGATTTGTGAATAATGATAATGTTTTATCGATTCTTCCTTGAAATTATAAGGTATGCGTTTGGTTATAATTTACGATTTACATCTGGATTTTACATTTGGAGATTTATTTTTTTTTCGCTAAAGATAATACGTTATAATCAGAAATCGAAATTTCTAATCGGTAGTTTTCAAATTTACATACTTTGCACTTAAAATCTGATTATTATTTTATTTCGCTGATCACTTATTTTCTGCATGAGATTGGCCTGTATTTCAAAAATAAAATATAATTTATTTAATGACATTTTCATTTTAAATTTGTTTACTTACAAAAAGCTAAAGATATCGATCAAAATTTTCATACTTGAGTAAATACTTTTACAGAAAACATTTAAGTAAATATCATGTTTGTAATATTAACACATGTTATTTAAGGGAAAGGTGGACGTTAAAAAAATTTTGATTTAATTTTCATCATAGAGATATGAAATTTTGTGGAAATATACATTTTACCACAAGTATATAGAACACTATAAAAGAAATTTCCAATCTTATTACAGTTTTGAGATTTTTTTTTTATTTACATTTTAAAACAATATTTTAAAATGCTCCATGCGTTTTAATTTTTGAGATATTTTGTCCATTTTGCCTTTTAATTGCTTAAAACTTTATTAGAAACCAATCTGTGTATCGATTTTATAATCCCTTGAATAGCTAATCTTTTAAAAAATTTTCATGAATTTCATATCGATTTTCATCAAAATTTTGCATTTTAATAAGTTAAAAATCAAATATTATTATCTTAATGAAGTCGAATTTAAAAATATATACACTAGTTCTTTATAAGCAATATCAGGTTTTTTCCTTATCAATTTCATAAATCTTGATCAAAAATTAAGACGTATAGAGCATTTCTAAAATCTAAAACCGTTAAAAAAAAACAGTTTTGAGATAAATAGAATTAAAGTTCATTAAAGGGCCAAAAATATGTTTCTGTACAAAATTCATACGCTTTTAACTTTGGAAAAATTAATCGCGTATGCATGTGGTTTGTCGCAAATGGGTCAGAACAAACTGGAGAATAATAATTCACTGTTAAAAATTTTGCAGCATTCAGGCAGGTCATTCGACCGTTTTTTTTTTTTTTTTTAAAAAAAACGGTTTCGTAACAATAATTTAACTATATTCTGACCATTAAATGGCCAATAATATGGTTAGAATAGTATTAAAATTAAGGTTGTGTAACCGTTTTCGGAAAAAAACAGTCAAATGACCTGCCAGAATGCTGCAAATTTTTAACAGTGTACACTGTTAAAATGTTTGCAGCATTCTGGCAGGTCATTCGACCGTTTTTTGAAAAAACGGTTTCATAACCATAATTTAACTATATTCGGACCGTAAAATGGCAAATAATATGGTCAGAATAGTATTGAAATTACGGTTGTGTAACCGATTGCGGAAAAAACGGTCAAATGACCTGCCAGAATGCTGCAAATTTTTAACAGTGTACGGATAAAAATAATTTTCGATTTTTGCTCAAATAAAGGTCCGCGGCACCCTTAATGTGATTAATACTGTTTCTATTTCAAGCAATGTCGCTGATACATATTTGACAAGTAAAAGTAAAATTTAAAAAATCAAAAAACCCGACTGCGTAAAAAGCGAATTAATTAATTTTTTCTCATCAATATGAAAATATTTTTTAGATTATTTACATATTTTTTTTATTTACGTGTATCGATGAATTTTAAGTTGTATTTAATTGTTAGTTCCTATCTATAAACACTGTTTTGATGGGGCCTATAGATGTCTATGATGGTTAGAGTTGCAGTAAAGCTAGAGATCCTATCTACGCAACTTCCAGGTTGTATAATATTTAAACGGAGCTGCTGACTGTAAAATAGTCAATGAAACATCGTCTTCATTTTGAAAGACCTATCCAATGATATGCCACTCAATAGGGTGTGTAAAATTTTCTTTTTGTCTCTACCGCCATTTTGTATTTTACGTCCGCTATTTTGAATTTATAAAAACAAAATCTAGCCTATAATCATCAACGACGGTTAAGACGAATAGTTGGAGACCCCATTCATTAAAATCCATCCAGCCGATGGAATGTTTCGAGGGTATAAAGAAATCCACATACCCAGATACGCGTGAAACACATAACCCTTCTTGGCAACCGGGTAAAAAAAAAAATAAATAAAAATAAATAAATAAATAAATTGCGGATTAAACCAATGAAAACGTTCAGATACGCTTTTCATTTCCTACCCTGACGAAATCAATAACCATTTTTCCAAATGGTTAAAAATAGCAATTTATCAAATTACAACGACCATTTGGAAAACGATTTTTTTTTTAAGCCTAAAATGTAAGACATAAAAAATCGCACGGAGTTGATCATACATTACGTACGCCATGAATTAAACATTAATAGTGTTATTACACGTAAAAATTGCAAGCCAAAAATATCGCCTGCAACCCGTCAGATTTCATGAAACTTAAGTATTATCCACCTGAAACTTACGTAAATATCCAAGCATTTCATTGGCTTTTCGGGAAAAGGCTTTTCCATCCGTCAGATTTCCAAGAAATCTGACGGCCAATTTTAAATGAAATTTCATTCTTAAACTTCTAAACATCCGACAATATTACTTTTTACACCGTCGGATAGAGAAATAAATGTACTTTTAAATGCAATTTGTTTGAAAGCTGTATCTCAATTTGTTTCTGAGTTATTAAATTTTTTTTTTGTAGTTTTTATTACTTTTTTGTCATAGTGGCAACAGAAGGTATCCATCGTTGTTGAAATTAAAGGGAAATACAGATTACTGTATAGACCAATCATAAAACGAATAAAATGCGGATTAAACCAATGAAAAGCTTCAGACATGCTTTTAATTTCCCATCCTGACGAGAACAATAACCATTTTTCAAATGGTTAAAAGTGAAATGGAACAGGAAGTTATACTAAGTTGCGTACATACACTAGGCTGTCTCAGATTTGATAATTATTTAAATAATTGCAATTAACATTCTTAATATAAATGTTGATTTCAAATTAAATAAATGGGTTTAAAGTTAATAAGATCGAAATTTATTGATGCTGAAAATAATTATTGTACATAAATACATTATTTTTTTACAGCTTTCTGCTTAATGTCTTATTATATATTTCGATTTAACTAATGTGGAAAATGCATGTTGGATTTGAAATTGAACTATTCGATCATTTGAGTGAATTATATGCCTGAGATAAAATTATATTTCTTTTTCATCCATATTAAGCCGATTACATATTTAGATACTTAATTATTGATGATGAATTTTTTTCCTATGTTGAAATAGCATATCTTACTTAAAATTTGTTCTCATAGAAGTTTGAAAGTAATAATCCTTCAATTATTTTCATACGTATACGACTACAGATGTCAATTTGGTGCAATAATGCACCAAATTCCACCAAATTTCAGATTCTAATAGATTGTGACATACATATTATTAAATTTGGGTGTATACTGCGCAAAAGATTCCACTGGCATACTCTGTTTTTCCCGATTTACGAGATAGCTATATCTTAAGAAGGCATTGATTGTCACTTAATTTTAGTTGCAGACTATTTGATTTTTATATATGAAAGTTTTGTAATGCCCACAATGTATTAATTATCGAGGAACAAAGATTGGACCTTATCATTTTTTAAAAAGTAAAGCTAATCCAAAAAATGTATTATTTTATCATTTGTAATTTATGTTAAAATTAATTGCATTACTTTTTAGAGTGTCATAAAGGGGAAGAAAATCATCCCGTAACCTTCATTTCGATGTAAAATGACTTTATTTGCAAAAGTTAGTAAAATTATAATATTTATAACCATTGGTTATACGCATCGATAATGCTTTTATAAGACTGAAAAAATATGTGCAATAACATTTGATGATAACGATATGATTTTCAGAAAATTTTGGAATGCTTTCTATTACTTTTGACATAGCAAGAGCCATTGTCATATAGCTGAATACTGCCTACTTGTGTAATTGGTCAATGGAATATTGCCGCGGCTAGTATCGTCTAGTTTTGAAATTTGGAGGACCACAGTTCAAACAAAAACATTAATTATGAATATGCGGATTATTTATATATGTACAGATTTTCTTGTAAAGTCAGTCTAACGTCTAAGAGCTGTAGTAAATTATTCAACTGAAGACTATTACGCTCGTTCGATTCTGTAATGGGAAAGGTATCACTTTTATATCTATAACTTTAATCGTTCTGTGCACACATGTTTCATCAAGATGCAGAACTACGCGTTTGCAAAATGATAATCCTCCTGTTGCTGTACCATCATTTTTGAATCAAAGAAAATTAATAGATTACTGCCATTTCCTCCAATGTATTAATTCTCACTTTTTCCTGACTCTAAATCATTAATGCTCACTCAACATGATATTTTGTATAAATTTGTCGCGATAGAAAATACTTTGTAGGGTTCGGGAAACTCATCATGATTTATTAAAAGACGGTGCTAGTCTATATCGAACGAATTGTTATTCAATGAATATTTCGATTATTGTATTGCTTTGGGATATTGCATGCATACGCGAAGCGACATGGATTGTCCTTCTTACCAGATTTTACGCACTGTGAAACGTTTTTGTAGTTTAGTCATTGAATTTTTTTTTCAGTGAGAATTTTTAAATACTACAAAAGTATAAGCTCTACAAAACAATATAATTTCTTTCATTTTTTAATGATTTACTTAAAGTTATATTAAAAGCTATATTAAAGTTATATTAAAAGCTTTTCGAAGAGCAAAGTAGGAATGAATTTCCTATTTTAAATTAAACAAGAAAGAAAAACCATGCGTCAAGCATAGATTATGAAACACTTCACAAGACATTCAGAATAATGTAATTAACCCATTTTCAGCCAAAGTTGCGCAAACGCACCATTTCAATAAATATTTTTTATTAGCACTGCGGCGAAAATTTTTCACTATTTTTATTTTTCTGCTATTTTTAAGGGTTCTGGAGACATAAATAAAATATCAGTAATTAAGCGCACAAATACGTACAATATCGAGTCAAAAAATCATATACGGCCATTTCGAGGATTGTTGGATCCCATTTCTCAGTACGGGAAAAAAAGATTAAAATGGCTTCAAAGACTTTCTTTCAGAAGAATTTTCGCCGCTTCAATCAATTAATTCAACCAGTTTTCGGTGGTATAACCGAGGCGTTCCTGAAACACACTTTAATATTTTTTCCCGCACTGAGGAAGGGGATCCAAGAGTCCTCGAAACGGCCGTATGTGATTTTTTGTCTTGCTATTGTGCGCATTTGTGCGTTTAAACATTGTAAAAGGTTTTATCTTATGTGTTAAAATTCGCACATAGTGATTGATTTATACCCGAAATCGGAAAAAAATTATTTGTAAATTTTTGAAATTTCTGAAATTTTTCGAAAATTTCAGATTTTTTATTTTTTCCCCAGTCTATTGTGTTTCAATGTGTTGCCACTAAAATCTGTTACTTCAGTGGTGGGGAAGCACAAAGCCACCTCCCCCCCCCCACCCCCAAATAAAAAAAAATCATGCTTCTCTCAAATTTTAGTATAAAATTAATTTATATTACGATTTGAAAAAAAAAAAAAAAAAAAATGCCAGATATTTCACTAGGAGTGATTCTGTTCTGATTTTACCGAAAACTTAAAGCTTTCGGTTTCGAAAAATTTTTTAAATTGGTCTTCAGTTCGAAAATTCGGACATAAAAAATATCCCGAATTTCGACAAATGGTCGCCGAAAGAAATCAATTTCTTCAACCGTTCGTGAAATATTTGCCAATTTCCCAAAAGGGTAGCGGAAAAAACATAAATTTCATCAAAGGATCGAGAAAAAAACCCAATTTTCTTCAAAGGATCATGGGAAAAATGAAACTTTCGTCAAAGGATCGCGAAAATTAACGCTAATTTCATCAAAGAATCGCAGAAAATGTACAAATTTCGTCGAAGAATCGCGAAAAAATGCGAATTTTTTTCAAAGAATCAGGAAAAAGCGTAAATTTATTCAAAGGATTGCGAAAAGACGCAAATTTTGTCAAGGAATCGCGAAAAAAAAAACGCAAATTTCGTCAAATGATCGCAGAAAAATTTTGCAGATTTTGTCAAAGAATCACGGGAATAACGCGATTTTCGTCAAATGATCGCAAAAAAAACCCAAATTTTGTCAATAAATCACGAAAAAACGCTAATTTCGTCAATTGCTCTAGAAATAATGCTAATTTCCTCAAAGGATCACGAAAAAAACCTCGCTAATTTCGTCAAAGGATTACAGAAAAAGCGCAAACTTCTTGTGGACGGAAAGCCTTTGGTCCCGAGGATTCCGGATAATAGGTCCTGTACGTTAGGTCTGGTCGAAAAAGGCGAATTTTTTCCGATCAATTTCTAATAGCGCCGCAAAGTTGCCTTTTCTAATTTGAAGAATGACGCAAAAATATTTTTGAAATCGGTTAATATCATTAGGTCGTGCATTGCACTTGAAGCTTTGAAAATATGATGAAAAGTGACGAATTTTGAAATTAATGATGATAATTAAAAAATATTCAAAGCTACTTCTATTAGAGCGTGAATGTAACTTTTGGTACTATAAGAATAACACAAAACATATTTAAAATCGGTTAATATCTTTAGGTCGCGCATTGCTCTTGTATTTTGGAAAATATGACCAAAATTGACAATTTTTGAAATCACATGATGAAAATTTAAAAACATATTCAGACCTACTTCTAATAGTGCGTAAAAGTCACAATTTTAAATTTGAAGAATAACATAAAAACTATTTAAGATAGATTAATATCTTTAGGTCGCTTCATCGCATTTGAAATTTGGAAAACATTGTCAAAAATAGCACATTTCTGCAATACAGTAGCCGGAATCAAAATATTTTGATCATATAACTACTACAGCTGGAACCGGTAGAGATAGTTTTAGAAGTGTTGTTTTATATCTATCTGAAAAGAACATCTCCTTAGATGAAGTCATTGCAGTTGCATTTGACGACAATTCTATCAATACGGGATAGAAAATATGGGGCTATTTGAAATTTAGAAATGCCGATAGGTAGGCCCTTTCATTGGTTTATTTGCCTTTTGCCTTTCATTGAATTACCTTTTAGGCACTTGTTTCAGCATATTGATAGAAAAAGCACAGATCTGGCATTATTTTCTGGTCCTATAGGTACACAGTTAAGAAATTGCAGCAAACTGCTCAGTCATTCGCCCGTTTTTACAGATAACAGTTAAAAACTGTATTTTTTTATGATCGTGATCATAATATTGTCAATAATATGGTCTTAATACGTTGACAATATGGTCAAATAATCGTTATTTACAAAAATAGTCAAATGATGAAACAGTTTGCCGCCGATTTTTAACAGTGTAAGCAAATATCTGCTTTTGTAACACAATTTGTTGTCAAATTTCAATTAATCAATTGCAATATCCCAACAATAACTGTTAATAAACTAGATGACTTCAATTAAGATTTAAAATATATATCTTCTGAAAATATTCAACACTGTGCGACTGGCTTCTGTCCTGGGAATCTTGCTGTCCGTAATCGAGGGCTGATTTGTCCCTAACGACCGCAAACCGGTCTCTCAGACTGTATGTATCCATTGAAAACCCTTTCAATGAATTGAAACAGTTAGTTTTATACGCCATGTAGAAATGTGCGTCTATATTGTTTGGCATTAATAGGAATCATTCTATTATTCTAGGAGAAATGCATCTGTACAAGACAATAACAATATCGCCTCAATTACCAAAAATAATTGAAGAAGGTGATACACTAGAGATCTGCACGGGCCGTACTTTATTTCTGAACGCTCGAGCCGGGCCATACTTTTTTCTGAAGTCTCGGGCCGAGACGGGCCTAACTTATTTTTTCTGTACAGAGCCGGGACTGGTTTCATTCCTAGTCTTCACGGCCAAAAATTTTCAGTCCTAGTTTTGACACAGCCCGTATGAAAATCATTGTCTCAGCTTGGTCAGATCCATTGAAAGATCAGTTAAATTAGACCTGGTCCAAAAAATTTTGCAAAAAATGCATACATTTTTAAATTGCCATTATTCTACACTTAAATATTAAAATTTATTTTTTTAAAGAACAGTAGATTTCTACGCTTATTAAAATATAGTAAAGGAACCTGCCTATGACGGAATCCCATATTTAAACTGAAAAACGTGCTGATTCATGCAAAATTAAAATATTAATACGTAAGAAAAGTATATATGATACATTTGTACTTGCTAAGAAAGAAATTTGTCTATAACGCCTTTTTTTTCTATGCAATTCCGTCTTAGAAGATTTTACTGTATAGCATTTTTCAGATTTTTAGCATACATGGAATACATGTATGTTAATACATGGAATATGGATTAACAATATTAATGATAACTGAAACATTTACATGCAATAAATAGAGATTCCTTAAAAAAATAAATATCGCAGCCTGCGGTACTTCTATAAAAATGGAGATTATAAACATGAGAAAAAAGAGTTAAGATAAATATTTTTGGTCAGAGCTTCCTCGTACGAGACAAATATTTAACCAAATTGACGTAAAAAGCAATTTTTTGTAAAAATTCATTCGGGCCGGGCCCGGGCCGAACTTTTCACTTTTTTACCGGACCAATGTTATTTTTTCTACGGGCGGTGCCGGGCTCGGGCCGAACTTTTAATTTTTTTATCGGGCCGGGCCGAATTTTTTTTCGATGTGTCGGGCGGGGCCCGGGCCAGGAAATTTCGGCCCGTGCAGACCTCTATGATACACTCTGTTACTGAGCGTAACGAAATCATTGCTCATCCACAAAACATGTGATTGTCAATGATCACAGATGAAAGAGAACAATAAGGGAATTGGGATTCAGACGGATTTGGAAAGCAGTGAAATCTGTGGTTGTCTGAGAGAGTTATTGAATCAATGAGAGACAAGATGCTCTCTGAGCTTGTTCTGTGCAAACTGAGAGATGAAGTAGCCTTGCAGGTAGACATGTCATTAAGCTATGAGTAATCGTGAGCACTAAAATTTAACTTGATGTCACAAAACCTTGCACAGTTCTCGCTCTTTCTATCAGCATATTTTTCTAGGTCTGAATATATATATTTTTATTTTCATCATGTAATTTCAAAAATTGTCAATTTTGGTCATATTTTCCAAAATACAAGTGCAATGCGCGACCTAAAGTTATTTACTGATTTTAAATAATTTCTGTCTTATTATTCTAGTGCGAAAAGACGACATTTACGCACTATTAGAAGTAGCTCTGATTTTTTTTTAAATTTTTATTATTAATTTCAAATATCGTCACTTTACATCATATTTTCAAAAATTCAAATACAGTGCGGGACCTAAAGATATTAACCGATTTCAAAAATATTTTTTGAGTTATTCTTTTAATTACAAAAGGCAACTTTTCTTCTCTATTAGAAGTTGATCTGAAAATTTTCACTTTTTTCGACCCATCCTACTGTACATATATATACATATATTCTACTTAATTTCTTATAATTATACTACACATAATTAAGAATGTTCATAATTTAACTTAATTTTTTATATACATTTTTAAACCTAACCATCGATTCAAGAGTTATTAAAAAATGATTTTCAGTTAAATATGACTCAACCCCTCCGTCTGGAGAACAAATTAAATTTATTTACATTTATCATAAATGTATTTTGTAGTTTACTAGGGGGCTCTGCCCCCTACAAGCTACGCTCGTCAACCCCCGTTCAGACACCGCAGACTCTAACAGCACGATAATTTAATCGGCATTAAAAAGATTTCGGAAGATTGAATTATAATTTGAATCTGAGAATTATAATCTGACGTAATTTTCACCAAACTTTTCTTTTTCTACGTAAAAATACTTTTGGTTGAAATGAAATATTATGATCATCTTAAAATATCAAATAAATGTCTCGAGCAATTTTTAAATTTAAACTGTTTTGCAATATTATTTTTAGTTCATTTTATATAATAAGTGTAATGCGACGTAAATGTGACGTAAGTTCTCCTATTTAAGATTTCTAACGCATGTTTATGAATTTATTATTCTACAATATTCTGTCTCTTTTAAAATTCACGTGTAATTATACTTTTTATGACGTAATTTTCAATGAGTTCCTGCTTTTTATATTTTCTGTTTATAATAGTCAAGTGTAAAATAAATTTTTAATTTGAAGTAAACAGTATTGTTTGCGCTGTTTATACAACTGGCAACAGTTTAAATTAATAACATTTTCTGAAATTTGTAAAAAATATCTCTCGAAATGCTGAAAATTTGAATTTAAAATTGAAATAAAACCTCAAAAAATTAGTCAAATAAGAAAAATAAATACAATCTGCACACCGGGAACTTATAATGTATAAAATGATTTAAAAATGATTAAATTCTCATGTATAGTTTTTGCCACAATAAAACTTTTTTAATGGAACGATTTTATCCAACTTTAGCATTAAATATCTCTTAAAATAATTCTTCGATTTGAAAACTGTCTGCATCAGCGTGTTTATCAAACATTTCTCTATAATACCACCGATTTTCATATTTTTGTATGCAACAGTTTTTTTAATATTAACGATGAAAAACCATGCTTAAGCATTCAAATTGGATGTGGATCTACCCGGAATATCTACGCAGATTTTCATCTGTGCATTTCCAAATCAAAACTTTTTTATATATATACAGATGGATAACAAGGGTAATTCTATTGTATTATTACAATATCTTACGAAAAATGTTCAGAGACACCTTATTGAGAAAATCTTTAGGCTAACATATATTTCTTTAAAAGATATAATTATTGTTATCTAAATGAAGTTATTAACGCAAGTTTTATCTTCAGATAAAATGAGCACTTAGAACCGAGAAAAATAACACTCTGTGTCTTATAAGTTCAAGATGTGTTAAGATACTGATGGAGATGATAGTTAAATAAATCCAAGAAACACGTTTAATCTTTTCACTTTGTACTTCTAATAATTAATAGGATAAAGAATGTCTTTATTCTGAATACTTATAAATAATAAATATTTACAGATTCTTCCTTGCAGAGTTTGAACAATACTTTGTGTATATTGTTGTAGCTTAATATAGAGGAATACATGTTGCTTATGGTATAGAATAGCCTATGAAAAAAAAATAATAAAATTAAATGTGTTTGTACACATGTAATGAAACACATTAGGCAAGGATTTTATCTATACATATAACACGAAATTAAATAACGATTGTAGAAAAAAAATTATAATAAGTATATATGTAACTATTTTGTGTGTATAAAGATAATGAAGTTGATCATTTTTTTTTTTTTTAATTTTCCTAATAGTAGTAGAGTTTAAATTTTAATTTGTAATTTAGATATTTTAAAGGATGCAATAAACGAGAACGCAAAATTATGCATCAGGCATACATTATGAAACATGTCCCAATAACATCAGAATATTGGTAAGAAATTAAATTTGCTTTCATACAATGAAATCACATGTCTAAATAAACAAATTAAAAAACGTATAACACAGTAAAAGGAACAATTTTAGCATTCATCGGTAGCTAATAATGTGTGTGAATATTTGCCCTAGAATATATATTTAGAATTGTCTGCCATATAAAACACTTACCTAAAATAAACGCTAATGCATTTTTTGAACAACATGCACAACTTGAAAGTTGCCCAATTTGAACAACATGAACAACAAATTTTTGAACAAAATTTATTATTAAACTGGGTCTAATTTACTGGGAAGCAATAAAGCATCCAAAGTTCACACTTTTTTATCAGCTGTAATCTCAAAACTTAGTCTTAAGTTAAACTTTATTATAATATGTATATAAAGAGTTTTGTAGCTATCTCAAACGATGTGCATAATTTTAATTCTTGTACTAAATCAATCTTTACGGATAAACATAATTTAAAATATGTTCAAAGTCAATTTATTTCTTCTGGAGTTAACATAGATCAAAGCCACTTTATCCCTTAAAGAATCTTTGGATTTTTTTTTTTATGCTAGAAAAGATTAATGAAGCACCTTCGACATGAAAAAAAGAAAAAAAAATCTTCAATCATTGTACTTTCGGAATTCATTTAAAATAATGCAAGATAAAGAACTGAGTTATAAATCCATTTTCCATTCAAAATTCTTTTTATTTGCTGATTTTATTACATATCTGAATTTTAAGCAAAAGTCATCATTCAAACTCCTTTCACATCAGTAAAAATTTTGTTATTAATCAAAAATAAATCTTAGTTGCTAAAATTAAATATTTAGCTTTGCGTATTTCAAATGCAGAATTATGTTTTTATTATTTCCGAGTATGGAAGTGATTATCCTCAGTTATATGATATTCAGGCATAACTAATTTTCAGAGTAAAAGTGTCATGTTGACTTTTCAAATTGATATCCATTCATTATTTCAAAAGAATTCGGTCATACATTTTTTAATGGATAGGGAAATAAATTTTTAGTGATTTTGCATTGGATTTATAAGAATCGGGCTGATTTGGCCAGCTTTTTATAAGGGAATGCCTTTAGGAGTGCTTTCAAATCCTTCCACACTCACACCGATCACTCCAATCTGATTTTAAACCCACAAACACAGGCCAAGACTTTATTTTTGAATAGCCCTCTAACCGCTGGACTGGGGCAGGGAACAGATATTTTAATGGATTAGGTAATACTTTTAATAGCTTACTTCCTTTATATATACACGATAAAACCACATACACAAACACACCATGTGTGTGTGTATGTGCATGTATGTTCTTATATCAATGATGTTTTTTCTCTGCATATATGCATAATATCCATTCAAAACAATATTACATTTTATCACTTCAATTGATAATAATAGTATAATAGACAACATTTCGATGCGAAGTGATATATAGAGTATGTCCCAAAATAGAGAAATATGAAATCTGGCATCCCAAGCTCATGTATCTTTAGAAATGATTCAGATACATTTCTTTTAATTGCTTTACTCGGATTTATTGTAAAAAGAATTAGAAAAGATATAAACACTGTAAAAAAATTAAGTAAAATGTAATATCGCCTGTCTCATAAATATAGATATCGTCTGAATTTACTTAGAAATATTATTAGTGAAAGGTTTTTTCAGCAGACGATTATTTATTCACATTTCTTGAATGTATGTATCGTCTGCTGTTGTGACTTTTATTGGTTTGGAATAAATTTTCAGTTTGTTTTTGACTGACTAATCGATCTTTTTATAAATCCGACAAAAGGGCTAGAGGTAAAGATATTTCGAAAGAGGAGATCATCAAATTTTTGGATTCAAAACTTAAAAGCAAAAATTCGAAAGCGATATTCAAGATTTTAAGGAGATCTTTAAAAAAGTGTTTACAGAATTTTGCATAATTGCGACAAGCGGTGTAGAAAGAAAATACCTGGTCGTCAAAGAATTACATCCATGCGTGTTGACAGACTCATTCTAAGCATGGACTCTAGAAAAAAAAAATATTTCATTGCGAAAAATTGTATCCAAATTTGGAGTGTCAAAAATGCCATTCACAGAAGAATACTGGGATCCAAGCAAATTACTTTCCAGGAAATGTTGAAGAAACCATGCTTAAGAAAACACCACAACGATGTACGTTTAAACTGGGCTAATAAAATGATGCCTTGTAGTGATAAATGGCTATCAACAATATTTATTGACAAGAAAAAGTGGAAGTTTGTTGGACCAGATGTATATAAACTTTACTGGTATGATTTAAGAAGCGAACCAAGAAGTTTTTTCTGTAAACAGCATGGTGGAGGATCTGTAATGACTTGGGGGTGATTTTGAATTTAATTGACAAACATTTTTGGCATTTTGTAGCAAGAAAATGAACTCACAGGACTATAAGCAAATCTTAGAGGACCATTTTATTCCACTACAAGATTTTCTGGGAGAACCAAGCCGTGTATTTCAACAAGACTATTCAACAAGTCTATTCATATGTATAACTCGAAAAAGATGTGGTTTAATATGAGTAATATCAATATCATGGACTAGCCACCGTCCGGACTTAAATCCCAAGGAGAACGTGTGGGGACATCTAGCACGAAAAGTATATGACAATGGATGCCAATATGTTTCATCTAAGGACTTTACAACAGCGATAGAGCAAGCATGGTATGAACTATCCCCAGAGGTAAAGCAAAACATATTACTTTCGATGCAAAGGTGGTTAAAGGTAATGGAAATACGATTAAATATTATTATTTGTAACTGTGGTCCTCAACGTTAAAAATCCATAAAACAAATATTGCCTGTAATTATGGTACACCCAATTTTCTGTTTTTCCAGATAAATTCGGCATTTGTTGTGGTTTCAAATACAAATTAATCCTATCTTTCTTGTGCTTCATGTAGTGATTGTAATTCGACACATACAAAAAAAAAAAAAAAAAAAAAAAAAAATTTCATCCCATTCATATTTTTACTGTGAATTGTATTTTATACTTTTGTCTATATTTTTTGGCACACACTGTATGTATATATATAAACACATGTCACTTTAAAAAAAAAAAAAAGAAGTCCACTAAATCCTATATTTTACTGCTAAAATCTAGCAGTTACCAAAACTCTTTTTTTGGAACTTTTCCCAAACCATTTAAGGAAATTGTAGGATTTATCGACATCTATAGAACGTAAATGTGTGATATGCTAAAATCTAAATCACCGTTATCTTTGCCGAGCTTCGGGAAAGTTTAGACAAGTGTGAGGGGCTACAATCAAGAATAAGTTTGTTTTTAGATAATATATTTTGAGTTTTATTACTTTTTTTTTCAAAATAATGAATGATATTATGCGGAAAAATGTATGGGTGTTTGCTTGACTCAGTGAGTAATAAGCAGAGTACCAAATTTTGTTTAACAAGTAACACATAAAATTTTTAAATAAATGAAGTGAAAGAAGCTAAAAGTGTTGGAAGAAAGCAAATAATTGTATACCAACAGTTGAAATTCTATGATATTCTCTACAAAGCATGCGAAGAGACACTTATAGTGCTATTATCTGCAGAAGATCCCGTGCTTTGTTAGATTAAACTGGCTGTTCAGCGTCATTTAAGTACAAAAACGTGACTGTAGAGAATATCGTCAGGTATTTGTTACAATGTGAGCCAACATTGGGAATTGTGCCTAGTAATCTGAAGACCACTTCCAGTTTTCTGGAAATATTGGCTGTTTGTTTTTTAATTTAGTTTATTATGTTCCCATTATAACAAAGCTATTTGAATTGCTTAACGATAGCTAACACAGTCTGAACTTTGAACTTTCAGCACCCGGATGAACTTTCACTTCATCATGCCTTCCACATAAAATGCATGAAATGCATTTTACTGATATATTTTTATGACATGTATTAGTGTAACCAAAGGTAATTTCATGTGTAGAGATAATAAAATTTTGACTATAGAATGCACCAGTGAATTCGTTTCCTTCCATTCCACTTCTCCAGGTTATTTTTGGAAATCTTGTAAAAGTAAGTATACTAATATTATTACATGCTGATTTAGAATTTAATATCAAATGCAAAATATTACAAGTTTAATGAACAATAAAGCGGAATTTAAAGAGAGCCGTTCTTATTAATTACACAGGCCTGCTATGAAAAAAAATACAAGGGAATTCATAGCTGAACTTTATGTATATTTTGGTGCTAATTAAAAAAAAAAAAAGTAAAGAAAAAATTCTATCGCGTCACATTTTCATGAAAAATTCAATTTTAGTTGGATTTTTATGAACATTCCATCGTCCTTACACCCAGTTCCTCATGGACCTGATGTGCCAGTGCATTTACCTCCAATTGAATTGCAAAGCCATCTCTTCAAGTTCTCCAGACTCATAACATCCAGAAGTTCAAGGCTGCTATAATGAATATAAGCTCTCTGGAAGCAATTCACCTCAGTCCATTTCTCAGGTTGAACTTAGTGATCTGGGACTTTTGAAAGAGGCATCAGAATTGTTGGGCCCCAGATTGAAAGATAAAAAACTTATTGGCTAAAGGAACCGCTTTTTTTAGTACAAGAATCGAGAAAAGGAATTTGTTAAATAGTACTGTGAGGAAGAAAGGAGCCTCGACTATTATTCTGATATTCCCGGATTGATGATCAATTTTAATATCACCTACGATGAAGATGAATGGAGAATGTTTATAGATTCATCGAAAAAGAGCCTTACAGCTGTTGTCCTTCATCACGGAAGCCAGGATGCATCTGTATCAGTTGGACACCGATGCACTTAAAAGAACGCTATCAAAACCTGTCTCTCATCATCAACAAAATTAAATATGCCGACCGCCGTCAGACCGATTGCGGCTGGAGAGATGGTTGCGGTGATTTGAAAGTTATCGTTATGCTTCTTGGTCAACAAGGCGTATACACAAAGTACCCATGTTTCATTTGTGAGTGGAACAGCAGTGATAAGACTCAACATTGGAGGAAAAAAGAATGACCGAAAAGACAAAATTTTAAACCAGGCACTAACAATGTGATTCGGAACAGTGTAGTTGAGCCAAAAATCGTATTTATTCAAATGATTGCGATTGTTTCGAATACCTGCGCAAAAAGTTTCAGGTTTATCCGAAGCCAAGTTGAAAGAGGAATTATTTATTGGTCCAGATTCCGCAAGCTTATGTAGAATAAAGAATTTGAGACTAGCAGGACAGCAACGGAAAAAGAACCTTGGATTGTCTTCAAAGATGTCGTCAGCAAATTTCTGTGTAATTACAAAATACTGACTATAAACCAATTGTAATGAATATGATGGACTCAAGCTGTGGGTTGCTCCATAAGTATCAAAATAAATTTCCTTCACTTACATGTAAATTTTTTCATCCCGAAAATTTAGAATCAGTCAGCGAAGAACAGGGTGAAAGGCTCCATCAAGACATCAAAGATATGGAGCACTCAAGGAAGATGGGATAAAAACATGCTTGTTCGACTACTGTTGGATTTTAAGACGAACACGAGATAGGCCTGTGATTGAACATAAAAAAAGAACATCAAAAAGAAGTTTCATAGGAAAAAGAGTACATACTTAAATTGAAGCATTTTTGTTTTGTTTTGTTTTTTGTTCAGTTTAAAAATTGCTTGAAACTTTCATGTATACATACATAATATTTGTTCCTCTTGGTCAGTCGTCTATTTTATGTACGTTGCCATATTGAAAACAAACAAATTAAAATAGTATGAAGATGATTTTGTTCTAGAAACTCCACACCATAATTTAATGTAAAAATTTTAAACTCGAGGGAACTTTTTGTTTTACCCTCGACCAGAGGTGGCTCGTTCGATATGGCAACAGTTGTTTTCATCTCTTTAACCTATCAAAAAATAATCAATTGCTGAAAAATCAATTTGCCTCACCAAGAATCGATTATTTTATATACATTTATGTGGATAAAAACTACTGTTTCCGGATAGTAGATGCAAAATTGTTCGAGAGAATTCCTTTTCAAATAGGATGTTAGCAAAAATATGGATATCGATTTTACAAAAATTCTGATGTGATGGGACAAAGTGCAGGTCAGCACACCAAATAACATAAGAATCTGCGAAAACTTCTCTTGTATTTTTCAAAAACTTCAATTTCGCAGCCCTGTGTTATTTCAGTCACAGAGTCAGCAAATAAATAAAATATTTCTACTAAATCCAGATATCTACGTAAGGTAGTGCGATACGTTAATTAAGCATTTCCTGGTCTCTAATAACAAACTCATTAATCTTTTACACCTTCAACAAAAAGGGTCTGTAAATCCAAACATTTAACCAGATGGTCTGGTAACAAGACTAAAATGGAAGCATTTAGAAAGATATTTAGGCCTTTTACCCAAACAATTTTGCAAATGCTATGATTTACCGGTAAAACCTAGGATTTACCAGACTTCGAGTAACACATAACACTAACACTAACAGTAGCACATATATATAACTATTTAAATAAGAAATTTGCTTCACGTTCACATTGTCTTTTTTTAAAAATTATTATTATTATTTTGAATGCACATTAAGTAAATATGCAAGAAAAAAAAAAGCAGTACAGTTAAGTATTTGTCGAAAACTTATGGGAGTAAGTTTTGAAAGTGTTTAAACGACTTAGTTACTAGACGTTATTAGTTTAACTGTGAAACTAATTGCAAATAATAAAATTTAACCTCTGATATAAGTGGAAAAATTATTTTCTAGGCAAAATGCTATAGATTTTCATTTTTACTTTCTTCTATCTTTACAAGAAGAAAGTATTGGTTTCATGAAAATATTCGAATTCCAGTTTTCGACGGATTTACACGTTTTACGGGTCAGAGATTCCAAAAAACATGTTTTTACAAAATGTCTGTCTGTGAGTCTGTGAGTCTGTCTGTCTGTATGTATGTGACACAAATTTTGTGGGCGCTCTATCTCAAGAACTAATGCACGGGATTTAATAAAAATTTATATTCAGGTAGTCCCTGATATAGATTGGTGCTGATTGGTTTTTGGTGTAAATCGTCCTGCAAATGGCGCTGCTATGTAGCATTTTGCAGAATTTTCGCAAAAGCTCTATCTCAAGAACTAATGCACGGATTTTTATAAAACTTCAGATTCCGTTAGTACTTGACATGAATCGATGATGTTTAGGTTTTTTGTAAATCGCCCAACAGGTGGAGCTGCTATGCTGCATTTTGCAGGATTTACACTATTTTCGCAGTAGCTCTATCTCAAGAACTAATGCACACATTTTCACCAAACTTCGGATTTAGTTAGTCCTTCATATGAAATGATGCTGACTACGTGTTGGTGTAAATCGCCCAATAGGTGGCGCTGCTGTGCTGCATTTTGAACTATTTCCTCAATAGCTCAATCTCAAGAACTAATGCACGAATTTTCATGAAACTTCAGATTTAAGTATAACTTGATTAATATTGCTGCTGATTATGTGTTGTTGCAAATCGCTCAACAGGTGGCGCTTCTATGCTGCATTTGTCATGATTTGCGCAATACCTCTATCTCAAGAACTAATGCACGAATTTTCTTCAAACTTCATATTCAGTTAGACGTTGAAATAAGTTGGTGATAATTAGGTTCTGGTGTAAATAACCCAATAGGTGGCTCTGCTATGCTGCATTTTGCTGGATTTACACGATTTCAGTGACGGCCATACCTCGAGAACTAATGCACGGAATTTCATATTTTTAGAATTCTCATGATGAACACAGATTGCCATTTAATTTGGCACTGAGATAGTGAATTTTGAAGTATTGACGTGTATGAGATAGAAGAAAGTTTTGTGATGGCCACAACATACTAGTTCTTTTGGGAAATACCAATGACACAGAAGTGTTTGCGTTTCCAAATTGTGAAATACTGGATAAAAATGATTTTGTTTGCTGTTAATTTTGTATTATATGGTTTTCTATCCATTAACTATCGGCACATATGATAGGATAGTAATGCTTTATGAAATAAAAAAAATACAAATTGACGTGGAATACTGCATAAACTGAAAAAAAAATAATAATTAGGCATCTACCAAAAGTCTGCTCCGGAGGATTTTAAACTGTGTGAATTCTTGTATAGCCTGTAAAATTAACTGCCATAGATTAATGATTCACTACATCGTTTAACATTTGGTGTATGTAAAATTAAATCTTTGATGGGTTTATCTTTACACTCCGACTTTAATATACGTATAATAAAATATTAATGCAAGACATTTTAAAGCTTTTTGAGCATTTAATAAACTAGAAAATTGAGTAAGAACTTACATAAGATAAATGCAATGCGTAGAGTTAGACAGAACATGGGCTCTTTTTTTTTTTTTTTTTTTTTTTTTTGTTATTGAATATAGTTTTTAAGCGAAATTTCTTAAAAAAAAAAAAAAAAAAAAATGGAAACTTCTTTTTTTTTCATTACAAAACTCAATGGTTTATGAAAGTCGCATAATAATAATAATAATAATAATAGAAGCAGTGTTATTACTAGTATTAATACTACTACTACTAATAATAGTAGTAGTAGTGGTAATAGTAGTAGCACTAGTACTATTAGTAATAATAATAATCATGTAACAATTTACAATTTCTTCAGGGAATTACCAATGGCATAGAAGTGTTTGCGTTTGCAAATTGTGAGCTACTGAATAAAAATGATTTTGTTTGCTCTTATATTAATGGTTGTCTATCCACTAACTATCGGTACATAATATTATAAGATAGTAATGCTTTATAAAATAAAAAAATTCAAATTGACATGGAATAAAACATAAACTATAAACACAAATAATTTGACATCTATCAAAAGTTTAGATAGTTTGCTCCGGAAGAATTTAAAATGTGTGAATGCTTGCTGTGTGAAAACATTTAAACTGTGTGAAACAATTGTAAAATTAACTGACATAGATTAATGATTCAGCAAAAGGTTTAACATTTGATGTACATAAAGTTAAATCTAAATTTGGGTTTATCTTTACCCCCCCCCCCCAACTTTAATATACGTATAATAAACTATTGATGCAAGAACTTTAAATTATTTTTCAGTTTTTAAAAAACTATAAAATAGCGTAAGAACTAGTGTAAGATAAATTTAATGCACAGAGTTAAACAGAATATGCGCAAGCATGTTTTTTTGTTATTGAATATAGATTTTTCGCGCAAGCTCTATGAAAAAAACAGCATGGATACTTTTTTTTTTTTTTTTGGTTCATTACAAAAGAACAAAATGTTATAAAAGTCGCATAATAATAATAATAATAATACTATTAGTAATAATAATAGTAGTACTATTAGTAATAATAATAATAATAATAATAGTGTAATTGATAAATAAAATGAAAAATTAAAATCTTTAAATGCGGATTAGATTCCAAAAAAATTCAAATCTCTAGCAACTTCTGCCGAAAAATAAATGAAAAGTTTTTGGTCTGAAAATATTAAAAGAAAAACATCATACATTAATTATTTCACATTAAACAGAAACTTCAAACTTATTTCGTGTGACTTAAAAATCACAAGTCTCGGTACTTCAGTCGGGTACTTCACTCGGTACAACGGATGTTGATACCCTCTAGACTAAACTTATGTGTTTCAAAAGAACAATTCACGCTGTATATTATGCGTTAAATCCCCAGAAAACCATTGTTTTAAGAGATAAAATTAAAGACATCTTTATACAGCTATAATAATAAACAATGATTTTCTTAAAACAGGTGACTAAGAAATTAGAAACAATGATGGCATGGTTACGTGCTTAACAAGCATTAAAACTTTAATGAAGAATATATCTTTAGAATTTTTTTTTTTATATTACTCTTTGAATTATGCGTTTTTAATTTTTTTATGAAAGTTTCAGTTTCTATTGTGAAACTTTCTTCAAGCGCTAAACATTATGTAAGTAAGCATTTTAGATTTTCATTTTACTGTTATCGTATTTCCTTAGAATGAAAATAAAGCTTTAAACGCCTCTTTGGTATTTAAAAAAACTAGACAATAGAGTAAGAACTAATGTAAGATAAATCTAATGCGCAGAGCTAAACAGAACATGCGCAAGTATGTTTTTTTGTTACTGAATATAGATTTTTTGCGAAAGCTCTCTGAAAGAAACACCATAGAATTTATTTTATTTATTTATTTATTTATTTGCTTATTACAAAAGACAAAGTCTTACAAAAGTCGCATAGTAATAATAATAATAATAGAAGCAATGTTATTATCAGTAATAATAATAGTAATAGTACTAGTACTAGTAGTAATAATAATAACAATAATAATAACATCATTGATAAATAATAGCATGAAAAATTCAAATTTTTAAACCTGGATAAGATTCCAAAAATATTCAAATCTCCAGCAACTTCTTCCGAAAAATTAATGAAAAGTTTTTGTCTGAAAATATTAAGAGAATAAAATCATATATTAATTATTTCGCATAAAACTGAAATTTCAAAATTATTTCATGGGACTTAACAATCGCAAGTCTCGGTACTTCAGTTTTACAACAGATGTTGATACTCTATTGACTAATCTTATTTGTTTCAAAAGAACAATTCACGCAGTGTATTATGCGTTAAATCCCTAGAGAACCATTGTTTTAAGAGATAAAATTAAAGACATCTTTATACAGCTTTAACAATAAACAACAATTTCCTTAAAATAGGTGACTAAGAAGTTAGAAACAATGGCATGGTGAATTTTACGAGCTGAAAAAGCATTAAGACTTTAATGAAGAATATAGCTTTTAAAAGAAAAGTTTTGAAAAAACAGTTCTCATGTCGGTTACTCCTTTGTTTTGGTTGTCTGTAATTTATCAATAATAAATTTATAAGTGTGCAAAATAAAGTGTTCAACTATAACTTTCAAACGTCGAGTTTAACATGAGAATAATTTAGAAATAATACATATATATATATTGAAGATTTAAAGATTTAGGTGCTTTGGTCCCCTTTAAGTAAATATGCAATAAAAAAACAGCAGTAAAATTAAATAATTGTCAAAAATTTATGGGAGTAAGTCTTTAAACGACATAAAGAATAACTGTGAAACTTATTGATAATAGTAAATTTTAACCACTGATATAAGCAGTAAAAATTATTTTCTAAGCAAAATTCTATTGATATTATTTTTCTTCTGGGAAGTACCAATAACACAGAAGTGTTTGCTTTTGCAAATTGGGAACTACTGAATAAAAATGATTTTGTTTGCTCTTAATTTTGGATTAAATGGTTCTCTCTCCATTAACTATCGGCACATAATATCATAGGATAGTAATGCTTTATGAACTAAAAAATATAATATGACATGGAATACTGCATAAACTAAAGTCACAAATAATTTGGCATCTACCAAAAGTTTGGGACAGTTTGCTCTGGAAGAATTTAAACGGTGAGATAGCTTGTATAGCCTGTAAAAGTAGCTGCCCTATATTAATGATTCAGTAAAAGGTTAAAAGAGGAAAGGTTTGTAAATTTCGCATAATGATAATTATGATAATAATAGAAGCATTATTATTAGTATTAATAATAATAATAGTAATAGTATTAGTTGTAGTACTATCAGTAATAATAATAATAATGTTATTGCTAAATAATATCATGAAAAAATCAAATATTTATATCTGCATTAGATTCCAAAAACATTCAAATCTCTAGCAAATTCTGCCGAAAAATTCATGAAAAGTTTCCGTTTGAAAATATTAAGAGAATAAAATCGTACATTAATTATTTCGCATAAAACCGAAATTTCAAACTTATTTCATGTGACTTAACAATCACACATCTCGGTACTTCAGTTTTACGACATATGTTGATACTCTCTTGAATAATCTTATGTGTTTCAAAAGAACAATTCACACAGTATTTTATGCGTTAAATCCTCAGAGAACCATTGTTTTAAGAGATAAAATTAAAGACATCTTTATACAGCTATAATAATAAACAATGAGATCCTTAAAATAGGTGACTAAGAACTTAGAAACTATGTCATGGTGCATTTTACGTGCTTAACAAGCATTAAAGCTTTAATGCAGAATATAACTTAAAAAAAGTTTTGATATGATTCTTTGAATTATGTGTTTTTAATTTTTATATGAAAGTTTCAGTGTCTATTGTGAAACTTTCTTCAAGCGCTAAACATTATGTAATTAAGCATTTTATATTTTCAATTTAGTGTTATCGTATTTCCTTTGAATTAAAATAAAATTGTTTGAAAAAATAGTTTTCTTGTCGGCTAAAACTTTGTTTTGGTTATCTGTAATTTATTAATAATAAATTTATGATCAAAATAAATAGTTTAACTATAATTTTAGAACGTCGTGTTTAATATGAGAATAATTTAGAAACAATAATAATTTTAGGAAGTGCAAAGATTTTTGTGTCCCGGATCACCTTAAGTAAATATTCAACAACAACAACAAAAAAAAAGAAAAAAAACAGCAGTACAATTAAATAATTATCAAAAATTTATGGGTGTAAATGTTTAAACGACATAACAGATGAACTGTGAAACTAATTGGTAATAATAAATTTTATCCACTGATATAAGTGTAAAAAATTCTTTTCTAAGCAAACTTCTATAGATCTTTTTTTTTTCTTTTGGGAAGTACCAGTGACATAGAGGTGTTTGCGTTTGCAAATTATGAACTAGTGGATAAAAAAGATTTTCTTTGCTCTTAATTTTGGATTAAATGGTCCTCAATCCATCAACTGTCGGCAAATAATATTATAGGATAGTATTACTTTAGGAACTAAAACAATGCAAATTGACGATTGATTGCATAAACAACAACAACAACAACACAAAAACAAACAAAGAAATAACTGGGCATCTATCAAAACTTTATAATAGTGTGCTCCAGAAGAATTTAAACTGTGTGAATGCTTGTATAGCCTATAAAATTAACTGCCATAGATTAAAGATTCCATAAAATGTTTAAAATATGCTGTATGTAAAATTAATCCTATGATTGGGTTTGCCTTTACACTGCGACTTTAATATACGTATATTAAAATATTGATGCAAGCTCTTTAAATTATTTTTCAGTATTTAAAAAACTAGAAAATAGAGTAAGAACCAATGTAAAATAAATCTACGGCGCAGAGTCAAACAGAACATTCGTAACCATGTTTTTAACACTTTCCAAAAATGTTGAAAAGTGTTTATGCATTCGGTTTGACTGTCCGTCTGTCCACGCTCTAACTCCCGTAAATATACTCGGATTTTCATGCAATTGATAATCCATATTTAGAGTTACCTAATCATGTCTGGTATTGCATATGAAGTATGCAGGATTAATATTTCATTTACATAGATAATTAAATTATAAAATTAATTCCATTACATTATGGTATACGGGGAAATAGCTTTTGCAGAGTATTTTAATGACATTTTGCTGTTTCAAATGTATTGTAACTGATATAAATCACTGAATTTCACTACAAGAGGATTACGACAGAATAGGGTATTTATAGCATTTACAGGTATATACAAAAAAAATCGGTCACAATACTGCCTTTGAGTAATAATTGCTGAAGTGCGTTTTCAATTTCGGCTCGCTCTTTTAAATTTAACTGTTTTAATCATATACAGTACTGCTCAAAGTATTCCTATAATTTTCCGATTATCGATGGGAACAGCTGAAGTTAGGTTTTAAAATGTGTTATGACTTTCCGTACGGTTGAATTAGACATAATATTTTAACTTATTAAACTATGAATTTTGTTACATAATTGAAAATGTGTTGGAAAGTGTTTCATAATCTATGCTGGACGCATGATTTTTCTTTCTTGTTTTGTTATTGAATATGGATTTTTCGAAAAACCTCTATGAAAAAAATAAGACAGAAACATTTTTTTTTTTTTTTTTGGTTCATTACAAAAGATTAAAGTGTTATTAAAATTGCATGATAATAATAATAATAATAATACTAATAGAAACAATATAATTAGTAATAATTATAATGGTAATAATAATAATAGTAGCGGTAGTAGCAGAACTATTAGTAATAATAATGATAATAATAATAATGGGATCGATAAATACTATCATGAAAAATTAAAAGCTTTAAATCTGGATTATACTCCAAAAGAATTCAAATCTCCAGCAACTTCTGCCGAAAAATTAATGATAACTTTTTGTTTGAAAATATTAAGGGAATAACACCATACATTAATTATTTCGCATAAAACTGAAATTTCAAACTTATTTCATGTGACTTAACAATCGCAAGTCCCGGTACTTCAGTTTCACAACAGATGTTGACACTCTCTTGACTAATCTTATGTGTTTCAAAAGAACAATTCACGCAGTATATTATGCGTTAAATCCTCAGAGAACCATTGTTTTAAGAGATAAAAATTAAAGGCATCTTTATACAGCTATAATAATAAAGAATGATTTCCTTAAAATAGGTGACTAAGAACTTAGAAACAATGGCATGTAGCATTTTACGTGCTTAACAAGCATTAAAACTTTAATGAAGAATATATCTTAAGAAAAGTTTTGATATTTTTCTTTGAATTATGTGGTTTTAATTTTGTTTTTAAAATTTCATTGTCTATTGCGAAAACTTTCTTCAAGCGCTATATATATTGTGTAATTAAAATCATTTTGTATTTTCATTTTACTGTTATCGTATTTCCTTATAATGAAAATAATATTGTTCGAAAAAATAGTTCTCCATTTCTCATGTAGGCTACTCCTTTGTTTTGGTTTTCTGTAATTTATCAATAATAAATTTATAAGGGATCAAAATAAATTGCTTAACTATAACTTTGGAGCGTCGTGCTCAACGTGAGAATACACAGGCAACATTTAAACATACAAAATCAAAATTATGAATTTGTATTGCTAAAAAAGTGCAAAATTTGTATAAATATATACAGATATTAAAGCATAAAAACCGACGTAGATATTAAAATGATGTTATGAAGTCAACAACAGAGCTTTTTCAACTGATTTGCACAGTCATCTTCAGGGGGGGATGGGGGGGGGAATTATTTAAGGCCTTAAAAAACTCTTACCACTGAAGATAACTGCGCGAATCAGTATTATAAATGTACCACCATATAAAAACACACAAGAAGCGTTTTGAGATGGAAATTTTAAAAGACCTTCATCAGCCGAAGTAAACACGTGTCTGTAAGGGGACAAGATCACAAATGAATTGAAAGGTAGAAAGTAGAACGCGATAGGTGGCCTTAGATTAAAGATAAACAATAATCACAGAGGATGAAAGTGTTGCCAAAATGATAGGAACATTTTTGAAATAAATAAAATTAAAATAAAATAAAGAAGTGAGTTAAAAAAAAATTAAATATAAACTTAATAAAATTAAATGTGACAAAAGAAAGGGGAAAAGAATTACATATGTAATTTCCAATCTGAAGAGAGAAAAGGAGATATTGAGAGATCATTGACAAGATTAATAGAATTAAAAAAAAAAATGCTTCATGAAAATCCAATTAAATGGGAGAGACAGCGGAGGAAATAATTCTGGCCGTGGAGAAATTGAAACAGTAGCTGGAAGTCCAACGGTGAGAGGCAATCGCAAGTCCCGGTACTTCAGTTTCACAACAGATGTTGACACTCTCTTGACTAATCTTATGTGTTTCAAAAGAACAATTCACGCAGTATATTATGCGTTAAATCCTCAGAGAACCATTGTTTTAAGAGATAAAAATTAAAGGCATCTTTATACAGCTATAATAATAAAGAATGATTTCCTTAAAATAGGTGACTAAGAACTTAGAAACAATGGCATGTAGCATTTTACGTGCTTAACAAGCATTAAAACTTTAATGAAGAATATATCTTAAGAAAAGTTTTGATATTTTTCTTTGAATTATGTGGTTTTAATTTTGTTTTTAAAATTTCATTGTCTATTGCGAAAACTTTCTTCAAGCGCTATATATATTGTGTAATTAAAATCATTTTGTATTTTCATTTTACTGTTATCGTATTTCCTTATAATGAAAATAATATTGTTCGAAAAAATAGTTCTCCATTTCTCATGTAGGCTACTCCTTTGTTTTGGTTTTCTGTAATTTATCAATAATAAATTTATAAGGGATCAAAATAAATTGCTTAACTATAACTTTGGAGCGTCGTGCTCAACGTGAGAATACACAGGCAACATTTAAACATACAAAATCAAAATTATGAATTTGTATTGCTAAAAAAGTGCAAAATATGTATAAATATATACAGATATTAAAGCATAAAAATCGACGTAGATATTAAAATGATGTTATGAAGTCAACAACAGAGCTTTTTCAACTGATTTGCACAGTCATCTTCAGGGGGGGATGGGGGGGGGGAATTATTTAAGGCCTTAAAAAACTCTTACCACTGAAGATAACTGCGCGAATCAGTATTATAAATGTACCACCATATAAAAACACACAAGAAGCGTTTTGAGATGGAAATTTTAAAAGATCGTCATCAGCCGAAGTAAACACGTGTCTGTAAGGGGACAAGATCACAAATGAATTGAAAGGTAGAAAGTAGAACGCGATAGGTGGCCTTAGATTAAAGATAAACAATAATCACAGAGGATGAAAGTGTTGCCAAAATGATAGGAGCATTTTTGAAATAAATAAAATTAAAATTAAATAAAGAAGTGAGTTAAAAAAATTAAATATAAACTTAATAAAATTAAATGTGACAAAAGAAAGGGGAAAAGAATTACATATGTAATTTCCAATCTGAAGAGAGAAAAGGAGATATTGAGAGATCATTGACAAGATTAATAGAATTTAAAAAAAAAAAAAAAATGCTTCATGAAAATCCAATTAAATGGGAGAGACAGCGGAGGAAATAATTCTGGCCGTGGAGAAATTGAAACAGTAGCTGGAAGTCCAACGGTGAGAGGCAATCGCAAGTCCCGGTACTTCAGTTTCACAACAGATGTTGACACTCTCTTGACTAATCTTATGTGTTTCAAAAGAACAATTCACGCAGTATATTATGCGTTAAATCCTCAGAGAACCATTGTTTTAAGAGATAAAAATTAAAGGCATCTTTATACAGCTATAATAATAAAGAATGATTTCCTTAAAATAGGTGACTAAGAACTTAGAAACAATGGCATGTAGCATTTTACGTGCTTAACAAGCATTAAAACTTTAATGAAGAATATATCTTAAGAAAAGTTTTGATATTTTTCGTTGAATTATGTGGTTTTAATTTTGTTTTTAAAATTTCATTGTCTATTGCGAAAACTTTCTTCAAGCGCTATATTAATTGTGTAATTAAAATCATTTTGTATTTTCATTTTACTGTTATCGTATTTCCTTATAATGAAAATAATATTGTTCGAAAAAATAGTTCTCCATTTCTCATGTAGGCTACTCCTTTGTTTTGGTTTTCTGTAATTTATCAATAATAAATTTATAAGGGATCAAAATAAATTGCTTAACTATAACTTTGGAGCGTCGTGCTCAACGTGAGAATACACAGGCAACATTTAAACATACAAAATCAAAATTATGAATTTGTATTGCTAAAAAAGTGCAAAATATGTATAAATATATACAGATATTAAAGCATAAAAACCGACGTAGATATTAAAATGATGTTATGAAGTCAACAACAGAGCTTTTTCAACTGATTTGCACAGTCATCTTCAGGGGGGGATGGGGGGGAATTATTTAAGGCCTTAAAAAACTCTTACCACTGAAGATAACTGCGCGAATCAGTATTATAAATGTACCACCATATAAAAACACACAAGAAGCGTTTTGAGATGGAAATTTTAAAAGACCGTCATCAGCCGAAGTAAACACGTGTCTGTAAGGGGACAAGATCACAATTGAATTGAAAGGTAGAAAGTAGAACGCGATAGGTGGCCTTAGATTAAAGATAAACAATAATCACAGAGGATGAAAGTGTTGCCAAAATGATAGGAACATTTTTGAAATAAATAAAATTAAAATAAAATAAAGAATTGAGTTAAAAAAATTAAATATAAACTTAATAAAATTAAATGTTACAAAAGAAAGGGGAAAAGAATTACATATGTAATTTCCAATCTGAAGAGAGAAAAGGAGATATTGAGAGATCATTGACAAGATTAATAGAATTTAAAAAAAAAATGCTTCATGAAAATCCAATTAAATGGGAGAGACAGCGGAGGAAATAATTCTGGCCGTGGAGAAATTGAAACAGTAGCTTGAAGTCCAACGGTGAGAGGCAATCGAATATTTGGAGATCTCTTGATTTGAAATACATCTCTGATGCTTTACGATCTGATGCTTAATCTGAACTTTTAAGCTCTTTTAGTTTTACCAATATAACCTAAATTACAGAATATTTGTATTAAATAAATAAATGAATAAATTTTATTCGCCTCTCTGTTTGAAAATTTCTAAAATCCTTCCCCCTTTCAATTTTAAAGTTATCTTCAATCCTATGAATAAAATAAAATTCTCTATTTTGAAAGATACCATTCCTACTGAGAACCGGTGGGTATTTTATTTTATTCCTTGCTCTAGCAATTTTGGTTATATTGGTCAAACTATGAGAGCTTTGAAGTTCAGATTAAGCGCGCATCAGAGGTATATTTCAAATCAAGAAATTTCTAAATCATCGATTCCCTCTCACTGTTGGACTTCCTGTCACTGTTCCAATTTCTCCATGGCCAGAATTATTTCTTCTCATGTCTCTTCATCTCACTTGGACTTTGATGAAGTTTATTTGTTTTTGAAAATTCTGATAAGCTTGTAGATGATCTCTCATCATCTCCTTTTCTTTCGTCAGCTTGGAAATTGCTTTTGTTGTTTTTTCCTTCTTCTCTTGTCTCTTAGTTTTATTATGTTTATATATAAAATATACCTTTTCTTTCTTTTGTTTTTCTTGTTTTACTTTATTTTAATTTTGTTTAATTCCTTTATTTCAATTTTTTTCTATCATTTTGGCGACACTTTCCTCTTTTGCATCAGCTTCTCTGTGATTGTTGTTTACATTTCAACTATCGCCAACTATCGCATTATTTTTAAGCTCTACTCCCTACCATTCAGTTCATTTGTAACCTTGTCCCCTTACGGGCACGTGTTTACTTCGGCTGTTCACTACCTGTTAAAATTTCCAGCTCGATACGCGTACTGTGTGCTTTTACATTTACAGAGGTTTTTAAAATTATTAAAATAATTGGGAAATTTATATATCAATCTTATATTAAAGAAATAATCATTATTTAAAAATATTGATACATTTAATATTTAGTGTGCATCCCCTCGTTTTTTATTAAAGATTCGATACGTCTTGGCATACTTTGTATGAGTTTTTGATTTTGGCAATTAATTTGTATTTCGTTGTCATGATGCCAAATTTGGATGAGTCTTTCTATCAGAACATTCTTGTTTGTGATGTTGCATTTCTTTAATATTTAATTTAAGAAAACACTTCCATGGCCTGGAAACAGTCCAAATATGAACCCCATAGAGAGTCTCTGGGTCATTGTAAAGAAAAATTGAAGAATTACACCCTCACAAACAAGAATGGTTTGATAAAAAGACTCATCCAAATTTGTCACTATGATAACGAAAAACAAATTTATTGCAAACAATTCCTACAAAGTATGTCAAGACGTATCGAATCTTTTATGAAAAACAAGATATGAAAAATATGATTCACACTAAATATTAAATGTATCAATAGTTTTTTAAATAATGTATTATTTTTTAATGTACATTTTATTGTAAATTTCACAATTATTCTAATAATTTTCACACCTTTGTATATGGTAATTTATACAAAGTTTTATTATTACGAATAGCAAAATTGTAATGTTGTTTTCTGTGTTATTTTTTTCAATGCTAAAAAAAGATGGGTTGTTTTCCAACATGATAGAAGATGTTTTATTACGTATAGACATAAAGCAATTGGGAGTATTAACCATAGCTTAATTTTTTTAAACTGGATTATATCTGCAGAATTATGTTAATTTAAAAAAAAATGCTTCTAGAGGAACATACATCCTTATGAATGGATTCGTGGTGATGAGAAGATTAAGTTTTTTCGATGCTGTTTCATCTAGTAGTTACACATTTATTATTATTTTTTTATTAATTTTTTTTTATGAAATGCATGCATCCGTAACAGAAAAAAATTCATACTGTAAGAGAATAATATGTTAAAAACTGAACGGATAAACGTTTTCATATATATATTTTTTTACTTTGCTTTACGTTAAAGAGAAGAAAGTTCGGTTTTATTTAGTTTTTACGCAAAATAAATGGATTGAGTATTGTAAAAAATATACGAAGATCTTCTTCCAACAGTACGAAAATAGTGCATCAGAAAAAAATGCAAATAAAACTGAGAAATAAATATCAAGTGAAAGTGGAAAAAAATGCAAAAATATACAAAATATTTTTTTCACAATCTTATTCGAAGATTTTACTTTTTTTATACAATGTAAAACAAAGGCGAAAAATAATGCGTCGGGCATAGATTAAGAAAATCTTTTCAACACTGCTAAAATGTTACATTTTTCGTAAAATGAAATGAAATATCTAAATTAAGATTTTAAATAAATGCACCGCAAATAATTTATAGCTTAGACCATAATATAACAGAATTATTTTGTGTGTATGTGTAGACGAATAACAAACACCTCCCACTCAATTTTCAAAAGCAAATATTATATAGTAAAGCTTATTAACATAAAAAAAAAAAATTACATTTCAATCCAAGTATATTTACGAAGAGTTAGGCCACGAATAGAAGGAAAGACGGTCAGACAAACTGAAACAATAAATACTTTTCAATTTCGTTGGAAAGTGCTGAAAATAGGAATTATAGAGATTTGATAAAATGATTTACGTTTTTCTAAAAATGGGGTGAGAAATAAAATCTAGAGAAATCAGAGAAAAATCAAGATAATGATAATAACCTCGAATTTCTGGCACGAGTAATATAATGCCGCGGAGCGCATTATATGTCGAAAATAAGGTACTCACAAATTAGGCCGGTCGTGAAAATATTTGAAGATTTAAGATGGGTCACATAACAATAAAGTTTGCAAACAAATGACATACCTATGTTAATACATGCATAAGTAACATAGTTAACAGATATCGTCTTTACATAACTGAACGTAGTGACCCAAATTAAGCAGAGAAATCTCTAGTTTCTGATACGCATTTGACATATAAATTACAATTAGTGAACCAAGAAGTGTGTTTAAGAAGATTGTAAGTTCATTATCAGGAATCAACATTACTAAAGTAATTAGTTTCGAACGTGAGTTCTTATTGTACAATTTCAGTAATATCCGCTAAAAAACAGAGTGTTTTTCTATTTATGTTATTTTTCTATTAAAAAAGTACAATCCACAGAAGGAAAATATGCTTACACTTAAAAAAAACAGTATTTTAATTAATATGTAATTAGTCAAACATACCTATGAAAATTATAAGAAAGGTAGTGCGTTACAGATCATTTAAATTTACAGCATTTTAGTTTATTTTAATTTTTTAGCATAAAATTGTTGGCATAAAATTTAGCATAAATAATTAAGCAATGAATCAGTTAAAAGACGCTTTAAATATATATTTCTATTTTATTTTAATCTTTGCAATCATGATATTGCTACAGATTCATTTTAACGTTCATGCATAAAGTGATATAATGAAAGCAGTTTATGTATGTATTTTATAGATAAAAATTCAGTGTTTAATAGAAATGGTTTTATTTAAGGGGACACAGTGCCTTTAAAATTACTATTTCGATTTTCAATAATACTGTAATATACTTAAATATAATGTCACTACAGATATTAGGTACTATAAAGCAAATATAATTTTAATATAATTAAAAAAAAAAATCTTTTAGAACAACCTATTTAACTAAAATTTAAATTAAAAAATAAATAAAAAAATAAATTTAAAATCCCTACTACTTTTTTAAATATGAATATTTTTGCTTCAATTTGTTTTCCATATTCCTTAGATTATAATACACAAAACTGTGCATGGATTTTTAGATGTATGGGATATTACATTTAATATCAATATTTTTCTCTTTTGTATAGTAAAAAATCAAGGAAAAATAATTGAATATTTAAAAATAAAATAACTATAACCTTCAATGTTAAATCCATGCACAATACTATGTAGTGTGTTTTTAAGATTATGGAAAAAAAAACTCTTCAGGTTATTATAAAATTTTTAGTGCTTCAACAATAAAAAGAATGACAATTTTAAAAACACGGTAAAATTCTAATCTTGTAAAAATTGGTGTATTTTTTGGTAGTGTGCCAAACACATTTTATTGTGAAAGATGATGGAATTTTCTTTTGTATTTAAAGTTTAATAAGTGACTAAAGTTTACTTCAGATTGATCAGGATCTGGGTAAAATTTTCAACAGAGATTAAAATCAACAAGTGGGTAAGTGCGATCACAGATCGCACAGAGGGTTTCGTTTAATATTTCTTTCAAAACACTATCCTTTTGCAAAATCTGTTAGCTCCACAATTCGCAACTAGGGAGTGCACTCTATTCTAAACAAACGTCTGCCCGACAAAACTCCGTTTTAGAACCTATTCGCACTTATATTAGTCGAGGAAATTGGACCCATAAAACTTAAAATAAGAAAGCCCTCCTGGCCAAGTGGAAATAAAATATGAAATGCTATTGTGCATAAAATGAAAGAGAGGCCGAAGGGTCGTCAAATGATATATCAGATGAGAGGTTTGGGAAAAAACTCACCCCCCCCCCCCTCTCCTGGAGCCTTCAAGTGAAACTAGCTCGCTGTAGCTTAATTAGCGGCTAAGTTAGAAAAAATGCTTAAAAAACACAAGTTAGAGCCTAGAGGAGTCAATAATGTAAGACTTTTTGAAAAATTTATCATTTGTCGTGTGATCACAAGTGTTCAGCTATAAGTATGCAAAATTTCATATCCCCAGCTTAATTAGGGCTCAGTTAGAAATAATTGCTTATAATATAGAAGTTGAAGCAAAAAGGGTTAATTATAAGACTTTTTCAAAAATTCATATTTTGTCTTATGATCTGACGCGTTCAGCTATAAGTATGCAAAACTTCATGTCTCCAATTTAATTAGGGGCTCAGTTAGAAAGAATTGATTAAAAAACACAAGCTGGAGTCCAAAGGGTTAAATATAAAACTTTTTCGAAAAAAAATATATTTGTCGTGTGGTCTCAGGTGTTCTGCTATAAGTATGAAAAATTTCATGTCTCCAACTTAATTATGGGCTCAGTTAGAAAGAATTGCTTAAAATACACAAGCTGGAGTCCAAAGGGTTAAATATGAAACTTTTTCCGAAATTTGTTATCTGTCGTGTGATCTGAAGTTTTCAGCTATAAGTATGCAAAATTTCCCGTCTCCAATACAATTGGGGGCTCTGTTAAAAAAGAATTGATTAAAACACACAAGCTGGAGTCCAAAGGGTTAAATATAAAACTTTTTCGAAATTTATTATTTAGCATGTGATGTTAGGCGTTCAGCTATAAGTATGCAAAATTTCAAGTCCCCAATTCACTTAGGGACTCTGTTAAAATGAATTGCTTAAAATACACAAGCTGGACTCCAAAGGGTTAAACATAAAACTTTTTCGAAATTTATTATTTGTCGTGTGATCTGAGGTGTTTAGCTATCAGAATAGAAAATTGCATGCCTCCAATTTGATTAGGAATTTTGCTATAAAGGATTGCTGAAAATAAACAAATTGGAATCCAAAGGGTTAAATATAACACTTTTTCAAAGTTTTATGATTTGTTGTGTGGGCTCATGTGTTTAACTATAATAATTCAAAATTCCATGTCTCTAACTTAATTAGGGGCTCTGTTAGAAAAAATTGCTTAAAATACACATGTTGGAGCCCAAAGGGTTAAATATAAAACTTTTTTCAAAATTTTATGATTTGTCTTGTTGTCTCAGGTATTTAGCTATAAGTATGCGGAATTTCATGGGTCCAACCTTATTAGGGGCTGACTTAGAAAGAATTGTTTGAAATACACATGTGGGAGCCCAAAGGGTTAAATTTAAGACTTTTTCAAGATTTTAGGATTTGTCGTTTCATGTGAGGTGTTCAGCTATAAGTACTCAAAATTTCAAGTCTCCAACATGTATAGTTTCTGAGAACGGGCTCTGTGACGGACAGACAGGAGGACTGACAGACAGACAGACAGAGGAGTGAGACGAATAGGGTTTCCTCAGATGAACGAAACCCTAATAATGTGTAGTAGTTTCTATAAAAATTTACATCGAATTTCAAAAAAGAACATTTTCAAAAAATTGAGTTTAGAGTTTACTCTTATTTCTGTATTACTGATAAACATTATTCATTTAGTTAAAAAAAAAAAAAATAATAAAGTCTCGCTGTCGTAGAAAAGAAAAAATATTGCACCATTCAAAAGGAGGAAAAAAATGATTCAAAATATTAAAAAATAACTTTTTTTTTTTTTACGAATTTGCTTTACAATTGTCCTTAATACATGAATAAGTGATAATTAAGTGACAGATATCGTCTTTACATAATAGAACGCAATCAGCCAAGTTAAGCAGGGAAATCTCTGTTTTTGATATGCATTTGACATATAAATAACAGTTTACTCAGAAAAGAAGTGTGCTTAAGCCGATTGCAACGCATTATCACAGATCAATATTACGAAAGTAATTAGTTTCGCACGTGCGTTGTTGCACTGCAATTTCAATAATATCAGCTGGAAAACAGAGCGCTTTTCTTTTTTATTTTATTTTTCTACTAGCTGAAATGCCTGGCGTTGCCCGGGGTTTTAAATATGTTTGATTAGAAAACCAATTTTGAAATTAAATAAAGTACGGACTATGAATTTCGCACAAATATGCTATTTTTTTAATTTATGGAAAGCCTTGAGAAATTTTGCTTTTATATCAGTATTTTAAAAAAAAAATTCCTAACCCTAAATAAATGCAGTTTTGATTCTTGAAAAAAAAAAAAAAAAAAAAAAAAAATGAAAAAGAAATTTAAATTAATGAAAAGCTCTTTATGATATCACTTTCTCTTTTAAAAGCCATTATATAACCATATACCCCTTTTTAATTATGAGGGCGTACAGTCGTGGAAAAAAAAAGTAAACACTCCCTACTAACTCCTCAACAAATCATCGTAGAAGAAAGTTACTGGTACCGAACGATTGGAAATAAAGTGTACTTTTAAATGATGTATATAAAATTTTCTTAGGGGGTCATCTACATATTAAAATGAATCCAAACTTCATTTTTTTCAATGGCAATACACAATTTTAACGAGGTATTTCAAATCTTCGGTTCAAACTATGCCTAGACACCAAATTTCAAGTCATTTGAATGATAAGTTTTTGAATTATAAACATTCAAAATTTAGTGCTTCTAATGTTAAATTACATTTTCATATTTTTATTTATATCTCCCGAAATTATGCTCCTAATGTGCTAATTTTTTTTGTAGTAATAATAGTAATATACCCAAACATAAATAAGCTGAATTTGCAATTTTTATAATTTTATGATATGAATTATGAATTATGAAATTAATATTCGAAAAAATTATGAATTGCAACCTACAATTTTTTTGATGGATTTAGATTTATTAAGTCTTGCTTTATGGAAATTCAAAAATTTCACATTTTTCATCCAAGTAGTTTTCAAATTATGCTTAAAAAACGGCAAAATGATGGTTTAAGGGGGGGACTTCTATGATGGAAGTGAGTAGGCATTTTGAAATTTATTCTGCTGTACTGTAATCAAACAGGTTTCATTGACGCTTAAACGTGCCTTGATCAAGAAGGCGGCTCTCTCGGTTAACAATCCAGTACGGAACCTCAATTTGGTTACAGCCCTTAAAATACGCTCTTTTTAAAATAATTAATTTCTCGGAAACTTATGGTACGAATTGCATAAAAATTCGTTTTTAGGCTAATTGAAGGGTGTAGAGTTCATTAATGCTGTTAGAATTGTGTACTGATATTGAAAAAAAAACAAAGTTATGGTTTGTTTTAATATGTAGATGGCCCCCCAAGCCAATTTTATATACATCATTTAAAAGTAGACTTTATTTCCAATCGTTCGGTACCAGTAACTTTCTTCTACGATAATTTGTTGAGGAGTTAGCAGGGGGTGTTTACTTTTTTTTCCACGACTGTACGTGAATTAACCTGTATTATTTAAAACTAAAAAGAAATGGCGCATCTAGTATTTGCCGAGAATTAAATAAAAATCATGCACTCGTGACACCATAATCCACTTTTATATTTTAACGGTATACTAATAAGGCTACTATAATACGTGACTCGTGCTATAGCCAGTATATACACGTCAGGACGCATTGCCGTTATCGTAATCTTTTTACGTGAAGGTTTCGATATGGTACCCGATTGTGAAATTTGGTAATTTTTGAAATTCAATATTTGAAAAATGGCATAATCATTAGATTTGAAATTTATATTAAAACAAGTAATATAAAAAATTTGCTTTTAAAGTCACTTCCTACTTAGGTCATCAAAGAAAAATTTAATATAATCTTTTAAGCTAATATTAGTTTTTGTTACATTAAAATATCTCAATTTGTTGATTTTCTATAAGCAAGTAGATTTACAATGGAACTCTAATGGAATTTGGCGAAATATTAGAGATCGCCAAGTTGGCGTCATTTTTGGCGACTCATTTTGGCCGCCAAATTTGGCGATATATCGCCAAGTTGGCGACAAACTTGGCGGTATTTGGCGGCAAACTTGGCGGTATTTGGCGACATAACAGGGTCCCCCCTATGGTAATCGCTTATTGAAATTACTTTAATTGATCTTCAACAATCAATGGCCGTCATTTTGTTTCCCATGCAAAACTAAAATTAATTAATTAAAATTTAATTAATTAATTAATATTTGAAAAAACTGTATTAACATCAATTCTCATCCAGTACAAGTTTAAAAAAAAAATATTTCAACTTGATAGTATGAATAATGAGTATTTTATTAACGATTGAAAATTTGAACAAGATAAATCTATAAATAAATAAATATGGGGAGAGTGTGAGCTAATAGTAGGAATTGAAAAAAAAAAAAAAAAAAAAAAAAAAAAAAACTTCTTTTTTTACCTTTCTAACGCAGTTTTTCTAACAATTTTCTGACGAATATTTTTCGAGTTATTAATTTTTTCAGTAACTTCAAGTGTTTGATTGTCCGAGATTAATCTGTGGCAAAGATTAGTGAAAATGCCAGTCGTCAGCAACGCATAGCTTTTTTATTAAAGATGATCAAAAGAACAAGGAGTTCCAACCTGGGTATCCCGGGTTCCAAAATATAGGTGTAAGCCATATATATATATATATATATATATATATAATAAAGAAAAAAATTACAAATATATGAACGAATGGTAAAATTCTAAAGATGAATGAGATGTGAACATAGAAACCAATATGTAAAATAAGAAACTATGAATAACCCACAGAATCATCAGAGGTGCTTGTTGGTTAATTTGTAGTGAAGATGCGTTATTTCAACTAATTTTGTCGGCATTAAGCCTAAAAGAACAAAATTTAGCACCTAATAGCGCCTTAAAATAATAATAATAATAATAATAATAATAATAAAATACCAAAAGATTTAAGGAAGGATACACTTCACACAGGATATTAAAAATTATAAGAGCACAATACCTCAATTATATACAAGGATCCAAAACATCACAAAGTTGACTCACAATGTTAAAACATATGAGGAAAGCGAACAGATTTAGGACTATTAGAACATGTGTGTAGAAGTTGGTGAGAACCAGAACATTGCTGCCAGCTGGTGAGAAAAAGGAAAACTATATTTTAATTAGGTTTAAAAAAGTGTTTAGTGCTGCCATCTATACCCATAAAACAGAAATGAAATTAATTGAAAAAATGAAGAAATGATTAATATTAACATTTATTTAAAGTAGAATGAAAAAATAGGAATAAACTTAATAAGCACTGAGTAAATATAAAATAAAATAAATAAGTGTATAAAAATAAGTAAATAGAAGGGCATTGAATAAATTAACTAGTTTAAAAACGAATATTATAAAATAAAAAATGAGTATATAAATAACATTTAAAAAACTATAAGAATTATTTTGAGTTAGTAAAATATGGCCTTGTAGTGTGTACCAATATATGAAAATTGATGAAAAATATTATGTTAAATGCATGATGCCCTATTTTTTTAAACATATCCATGTAATATATAAGCACACATACATACACATATACATTCTCACACACATATAAACATATATTATTGAAAACTCTAATAGATATTTTACATTTTATATATAACTTTTAGATTTTTCACTAAGAATACCAACAATCATTTTTATATGAAAAATAGCAATTATATGTTCAAATAAAACTTTGAAATTTATTAAAAGCGATACTTTTGTATTCTCATCGTGCCAGGAATTGACAATCGAAGAAATCGTCAAAGATCACTAGCCGTTTTCATTCTGATAATTTCAGTGGTTTAAGCGTGGTTCGATGACATGTCTTAAATTTGTGTTTTATTTATACTACACTGGTGTCCAAAATTAAGGTCCAGTCACAAAATGCTAATTTTTAAGTAAGCGAATACTCAAAAGGAAATGATATAATTAAAATAATTACTAACCCTACAGCATAGCTAGTCCATATAGCATCTCATTCATGTCACTCATGGACACAAGTGTCACAGTCACTACGGTGAAACAAAAAAATAGGAAATTCCACACGTCTCATTATGAGTCTCAAATAATCACTATATGCGACTCCACTGAGACGTCAATGTGACTGTTGATTTGTGACGAGTCACCAGGTGACTTTACAATGTAGTTAAATTGTGACTCTCATGTGACTGTCATTTTCAGACTCAATTTCAAAGTCATCATGAACGTTGCATTATGATAAGTCACCAAATAATATCACATTATAGTCACATGGTGACTTTTCACAAAAGAGCACAATGGTGAATTCACAGTAGTCTTTCTGCCACCTGAAAGCCATCATGTGACTTTAATGTGACATTATTTGGTAACTTATCACAATGCAGCGCTCACGATGACTTTGAATTTAAGTCTACAGATGACGGTCACATGGGAGTCACGATGTAACTACATTCTAAAGTCACAAAGCAGCAGACACAGTTACGTCTCAGTGGAGTCACATATAGTGACCATTTGAGACTCATAATGCGATGTATGGAATTTCCGTTTTTTTTTTTTTTTTGCTTCACTGTAGTGACTGTGACACTTGTGACCATGTGTGACATCGATGAGATGTTATATGGACTAGCTGTGCTGTAGAGATAGTAATTATTCGAATTATATTATTTCCTTTTAAGTAATCGCGTACGTGAAAATTAGCATTCTGTGATTGGTCCGTAATTTTGGACACCAGTGTATATTATTTTATTTTTAGATTCATATAGTTTTAATTTCGTTATGGAATACAAGGAGGAAATAAATTGTGAACTATTTTATTTATATTAATTTAAGAACAGATTTATCTTTTGTAATCGTCTGCCTCTTTAAAAAAACCATGCTTAAAAATTATTTTAAAAATAATAAAAACTGAGTAAATTGCGATACAGTTGTCAAACAAATCACAATATATTTTTCAAACAAATTGCATTTGAAAGTACACTTTTTTTTTTCTATTCGACTGTTTAAAAATTTTAAATGTGCTGTATTTAGAAATTAAAAAAATTGCAGTAAGAGTTAATAAAGGTTAAATTTAATCGTCTGTCGTTGCTATCGTCAAAATGACGTCAGCGTTAAGCACGTTTGTGCTTTATAATATAGATACAATCCACAGAAGAAAAAAATAGTTAATACATAAAAAACAGTTTAAAATTAATATGTAATCAATCAAACATAGCCATTAAAATTATAATGAAGGTCGCGTGTTACCGTCTTTTAATTTTGCAGTATTGTAGTTTATTTTAATTTTTTAGTATAAAATAACTAAAATCAGTATTAAAAAAAAAAAAAAAAAGCAATTTTACAAATTACAACGACCATTTGGAAAATGATTTTTTCGAAGACTAAAATTTAAGACATAAAAAATTGCACGGAGTTGATCACGGAGTTACGTACGCCATGAATTAAACATTAATAGTGTTATTACACGTAAATATTGCAAGCCACAAAAATCGCCTGCGGCATGTCAGATTTCTTAAAACTTACGTATTATCCAAGCATTTCATTCGTTGTTCTGGAAAAGGATTTTCCATGGTCAGATTTCCAAGAAATCTGACGACCCATTTTAAATGAAATTTCATTCTTAAACTTCTAAACATCCCACAATATTACTTTTTACACCGTCGTATAGAGAAAAAAAATTACTTTTAAATGCAATTTGTTTGAAAGCTGTATCTCAATTTGTTTCTGATTTATTAAATTTTTTTGTAGTTTTTATTACTTTTTTGTCATAGTGGGAACAGAAGTATCCATCTCTGTTGAAAGTAAAGGGAAATACAGATTACTGTATAGACAAATCAGAAAACGAATCAAATGCGGATTAAGCCAATAAAAACTTTCAGATATGCTTTTGATTTCCTACCTGACGAGGACAATAACCATTTTTCCAAATGGTTAATGCCCCACCAGTGGCTGAGAGGTTCTGCTCTCGAATCTGGTAGACGGGAGGTGCTGGGTTCGATTCCTATCGCGCCCGTCGGCCTAATCGTTCGGAGTTTTCGTGCTTTTCTTCGAACCTTGGATTTCCAAGCGTTAATACGGGTTAGGTTCCCCTAGAAAGACCCCCCACGAAGGACACCCCCCCCCCCTCTGGACCTATATCCCTCGTGCAGATAATTGGCCGTCATAAATACAACCAACCAACCAACCAAATAGTTAATAATTACGCATATTATTATCAAGATAAAATTTAACATAAAGTAACTACGTTTTAAGTAAGTTAAAACACTCTTTAAATATATATTTATATTTTATTTTAACCTTTGTAAACAGGATATAGCTACAATTTCATTTTAACTCTCATGATATAAAGAAAACAGTTTTAGCCAGCATAGATGAATGATACAAATGTAAATAAGTACGTGTAATAAGCCAAAATTACGTCCACTAATAGCCATATCACAATATTAAAATATATATCTGCTTAAAAGACGTCATAAAAACACATTAAACGTAAATTAAAAATCTATATTTACATGTTTCAACTCTTTTACCGAGTCCTCATCAGAATGTATAGCAGAAAATTACGAATACAATGCATATGAAAAATGGAAAAAAATCATACTTTTTATTCACAATTATTCATAAGAGAGTCCGTTGAAATTTATTTAAGAGGTTCAGGAGTTTGTAACGATACATTATCTTTTCGTATCCCGAATTTATGGATTGAATGTTTGGACAAGTTACGGAATCGCAACATAGAGGGAACACCTGCGATCGCGAAAATATGGGGCTTATATGATTACTTGTTTATATTTCGATGTTTTTTTTTTTCATTTTTCACATGCATTGTATTTGTAATTTTCTGTTATACATTCTGATGACGACTCAGTAAAAGTGTTGAAACATGTAAATATAGATTTTTAATTTACATTTAATGTGTTTTTATAACGTCTTTTAAGCAAATATATATTTTAATATTGTGATATAAAAACTGTTTATGCATGTCTTTTATTGATAAAAATTCAGTGACTTAAAAAACATGGTTTCGTTAACTGTTCAGTTTAAGATACAAAATGTCATGCTTTAACAATAAAAGGCATGGAAATTTCAAACACACGATAAAAATTCGAATATTGTAAAAATTGCTGTATTTTTTGTTGTGTGCCAAAAACATTTTACAGTAGATCCTCGATTATCCTAAGTAATTGCGACCGACCATCTTTCGGAAAATCAAAATTTTCGGATAATCGAGAATGCTTCAATGTTAAGATTAAGGGGAAGTTTATTTAATATTTACTATGACGGTAACGAGTGCGTAATAAAAATAAAGCAATAGCAAAATAAATACAAAAATAAATTAGCTGAATTTTAATTTTGAAATTAAGTAACTTTTACATATATCATAAGGGTTTTTTTAATAAGTGATCAAAGGGATTTAATAAGGGTGTAAGGGATTTTTGTAATATTATTAGTTCACCAGTATAACAGTCTTTCTGTTGCTACAGCCATACCAGACGTTTTGCAAAACATTCAAAAGCTTCAGAATTACTAATTTGTTCGTTTTCTTCATTCCACTCGGCAGCTTACGGGAGCTCAAGTTAAAATCAAAGGAACTCTAAGAAAAGTGATCGAAAATATTTATATGTTCTCGTCGTTCGGAGAGGAACGCTTGCACACAAGCAATATGATAGGTTTAAAAAAAAAAATAACCTTTAAAATTGATTTTGGTGAACCGAGAGTTTCGGATAAAAGAGGTTCTACTGTATTGTAAAATATGATGGAATCTTGTTTTACAATTAAACATGACACTTGCACCCATGATTTAATGAAGATTCAAGACACTTTTTCCGTCATCCTACTTGTGCAATATATACCTCCTGAAAATCGATATCTTCAGTTAGGATAAAGAGAAATAATATATTAAAGGAAAAATTATAAGTTGCTTTAAAAAGTTTTTTATTCATCTTTACCAATAGAACCAATAAAAGAATACAAAATCTTAAAAGTTTCGTGTACGACGAAATGTTTCAGAGCATACTTTTTCAATTCTTTATTTACAATATTTTAACTTCAATTATCAATTTATTTTACTGAAGATTTCTTAGGTTTATTGATAAATTATGTAGCATGCATTTTTATAAAATTTTACATGCTTCTGAAGATTCTAAATTTTAAAAAGATTTGAAATTTTAAGCTCAATGGCGATATTTATCTTGGTAATACAAATTGTTACCAAAAGCGTCATGTATTAATGTAAAATTTATGTTAATGTAAAATAACCGTGTGATAACATAGTTTCATGAGTGCATGAATATGGGGTGTTGTTCATCTATAAACACAATAAACATTAGAAGTTATAATTCTTCTTAAGGTTAAACTTCAGAACTACACCCATATAAAAATTTGATACCAAAAATGGGCAACTGTACAACAGTTTCAGTGGAGAGAAATATATAAACGAAATATAAAAAACTCGTTCCTGATTGCATAATGAATTTTTATTTGTTCTATACCAATTGATTTCGTGGATTTGTTCAAAAAAGAATGTTAATTCATTCAGAAAATTTATACATTAAGACAATATTAGAGTAAAGAACTAATATTAGAGCATTAACATTAAACATTGGGTGCTTCAATTGATTAAGGATTATTGCTTATAGTGCAAGAAAAATATATGTTTCTTAAACATCGAGCCTAATGTCCTATTCACCATATATCGCGGTCAGGTGGTCCACCTAACACGGAACTTCAGTATTTATTTCCCAAACAAACTTGGTACTCATTTTATTCATCTAGAACGGATTAAACGTTATTGTTCCATTTTCTGTCAGCATTCCGGAATCGAACTGATTAGAGTATTATATATTAGAATATTCAGCCTGAATTCTGTCAGTATCTGGTATTTATCCTGTGTTTCATGTTTGTGTATCTAGTACTTACATTTCAGCCATTGATGTAGTACTTGCAGTTCAGCGAACATATTGATGCATTGATAAATTCAGATATATTTCTATGGAATTTCGTGAATGTAGAGAAGTATGGAGTTACGCACAAAACTGTAAAAATTCTCCTCCAACCTCTATAAAATTTGTTTTGTCAAATTCGACTGGGCTCGGAATTATCCCATATCTTGGAATTTTGCCTTATGAACAAAAAAATCATACTTTTAAATAAATGAAGAAAAATCATGTGGGAGGTTAAATATACAATAATTTCATTGTGTTTGGTAAGAAGATTTGATTATTTAACAAACCTATTCTTTTAAAAAACCTCTTAATTATATTTCACCACCTGATTTTGCTAGGTTAACTAGGATATGTTTGGAATTTTCTAAAAACAGAAAGGATATTTGAATAGTTGAATGTCTATTGTTTTGCTATTTTAACCTGATTTAATCGGCAACTTGTACAGTCATGGAAAGAAAAGTAAACACCCCCTACTAACTCCTCTACAAATATCGTAACCTATCTAACCTATCGTAGAAGAAAGTTACTGGTACCGAACGATTGGAATCAAAGTCTAGTTTTAAATGATGCATATAAAATTTGTTTAGGTGCCATCTACATATTAAAACGAACCATAACTTTGTATTTTTCAATAGCAGTACACAATTCTAACAGCATTAATGAACTCTACACCCATCAATTAGCTTAAAAACAAATTTGTATGCAATTCGTACCATAAGTTTCCGAGAAATTAATTATTTTAAAACAAGCGTATTTTAAGGGCTGTATCCAAATTGATGTTCCGTACACGATTGGTAACAGAGAGAGCCCCCTTCTTGATCTAGGCACCTTAAGCTCCTCTCAAGGAGTCAATGAAGTATGTTAGATTACAGGACAGCAGAATAATTTTCAAAATATCTAGTCACTTCTATCATAGACGGCACCTTAAACCGTCATTTTGCCGTTTTTTAAGCATACTTTGAAAACTACTTGGAAGAAAAATGTGAAATTTTGGATTTCCGTAAAGCACGACTTAATAAATCTAAATCTATCCAAAAATTGTAGGTTGCAATTCATAATTTTTTCGAATATTAATTTCATAATTCATAATTCATATCATAAAATTATAAAAATTGCAAATTCAGAGTATTTATGTTTGGGAATATTTTTATTGTGCTACAAAAATAATTAGCACATTAGGCGCAAAATTTCGGGAGATATTAATAAAAATATCAAAATGTAATTTAACATTAGAAGCACTAAATTTTGAATGTTTATAATTCAAAAACTTATCATTCAAATGACTTAATATTTGGTGTCTAGGCATAGTTTGAACCGACAATTTGAAGTATTTCATTAAAATTGGGTATTGCTATTAAAAAAAATGAAGTTTTGAATCGTTTTAATATGTAGGTGGCCCCTTAAGAAAATTTTATATACATCAATTAAAAGTAGACTTTATTTCCAATCGTTCGGTACCAGTAACTTTCTTCTACGATAATTTGTTGAGGAGTTAGTAGGGGGTGTTTACTTTTTTTCCACGACTGTACATTTCATATAATTTACTCACACAAATTCATATAAAATTTTTGAACTTAATTTATAAACTTACTACAAAACTTAATGAAGTAGCCTAGACAGACGCATTATGATAAATCGTTTCACTAAATGCATTATTAACGTAGACAACTTAGAAAGATTTTATTAAACATGTATCTATTCTCATTGCAAAAATGTTTTCATTTTAGTTGTTTTCTTTAATCTTTCTAAATAACACATTCTGAAGCGTATTTTTTGTACAGCCGTGGAAAAGAAAAGTAAACACCTCTGCTAACTCTGCAATTAATTATACTAGAAGAAAGTTACTGGTACCAAACGATTAAAAATAAAGTCTACTTTTAAATGATGTATATAAAATTCACTTAGACGGTCATCTACATATCAAAACGAGCCAATTTTTGCTTTTTCTATAGCAATACCCAAGTTTGACACCATAAAAGAATTCTACACCTTTCAATTAGCCTAAATCCAAATTTTCATGATATTAGTACTATTAGTTTCCGAGAAATTAATTATTTTACAATAAGCGTATTTTAGGGGCTGTATCCAAATTGAAGTTTGGTAACAATCGATTGATGGTATGCTACGGAATGACTGTGTCACATCTATTTGATGTATCTATTGATTTTTTTGATCTTGAATCTATTGATGTATTATTTCTTGCAAATATGACCATTTCACTCGCTTAATACGTTTCGTCCATTGACAGGCCAAATACTTGTATAAAATGACTTCAATAAAGTATTAGCCTCCGGTACGGTATGCTATTTCTTTCTCACAGCTTATTTTGTTTCCAAAAAAATAACGTTAGCTTACAGACGCTAGCAATAAACAAAGTAGATGTATCATTGTACAATTAAATGCTGTATAGCATTTTTTTAAATTTCTAAACATCGCACATTTTCAGTTTTTATACCATCGTATTGGGGAAAAAAGTACTTTTTAATGCAGTTTGTTTGAAAACCGCATCTCTATTTGTTTTTGAAATATTATTTTTTTTGTAGTTTTTAGCGACATTTGTTTCATTTTGGCAACTCAAGTACGCCATTTCTGTAGAAAATAAAGAAAAAATTGCTGAAAAATAGCAATTATATCTTTTTGTTGCCATTTTCTCATAAAAAAAAATTAATTAAAAAAATTGAATTGAAAAAAAATTAATTAAAATACGTGCTAGTTTGAGAAAAATATAAATGAAGGATTTATGATAAAACAGGGAACTATTATAAACTATATTTAATTTTAAGCTTCTATATTAATGCAAATGACGTCATTTTACATAAAATAAAAGCGTGTGCTTTAAGTCTTAAAACTTAAATATTTTTTGCAGTAGAGTCCCGATTATCCGAGTCACGCTTAACCGAGTCTTCTGATGGACTGGTGGCTTCTATTATTATGAAACAGCCATTATAAATGAAGCATTAGGTGAAGATGAAAGAGTTGCCGTAAAAAGTTAAAACTCTGATTTTCTGGTCATAATGGAAAAAAAATGGCCATAATTTTTTTTAACGCTTCATTTATAATGACTGTTTCATAATAATAGAAGCCACCAGTCCACCAGAAGAAAATTTGAAGTAATGGAAATGCCGGGGCGACACTAAATTCTGAAAAAGCAGAATTCCTGTTCTCTAGTTTCAAATTATGCTTTTCTGCACATCGCAGACGGCCCATTAAACCACAATTTTGAGGTTTTTAACACTTTCCAACAAAGTTGAAAAGTCTTTATGATTTCGGTTTGTCTGGCCGTCTGTCCGTCTGGCCGTCTGTAAGCACTCTAACTCCTGTAAATATACTCGGATCGTTCTGAAAGTTTGGGATGTTATTGAACTCTACCATAGCACGAACCCTATTGCAAATGAAGTTTGTAGCATGTTTAGTTCATTTACAGGGACAGTCAAAAGTTTTCCGTTACATTACGGCCAATGGGAAGAAATCGTTTAAAATGATTTTTAATGATGGTACATGCTTTCTAACATAATAAAATTGATATGCATTTATCAAGTTGACTAAAATATGAATTTTCTGTACAATATGCGGCCCAAAAAATAGTTATTATTCATTTACAGGGCCGCACAAAAGAATCCCTTTACATAATGATATAAAAGAGGAGTGAATTTTTTCCGGCGTATTTTAATTATGTTAACCTATTACATGTATAATGAAATAGATATACGTCGCTAAGGTTTACTATAACTTATATCATGGATAATAAGAAATGCAGAGCATTTACAGGGACACACAAAAGATTTCATATACTATATTGTACCCGAAGTACTGTAAAGTAGCGATGATTGCTGGAAATGTATTTTTAATTATCTTATGTGATTTTATGTTTCACTATATTTATGCATTGTATATCGTGTGTATAAATGCTGTAATTGATATACAGGGCTACTCAAAAGAATTCGTAATGGTTACTGGGTATGATGCAAATTGCTTAAAGGTGATTTTTAAATGAGTTTGGCATATTTACGCTAAATGTTTGTAAAACATATATAAAATGAGATACATGGTCACGCAAAGAATTGGATACATGGCCGTCTATAAATGATAATTTCTGGAAATGTGATTCCGGTAGTTTTAAGAGTGTTTTACTTTGAATTAAACTTTAGCTAAATAGTGGCGTGTAATAAAGGTATTAGGTTAACTGCAGAGTTTTACAAAAGTATACAAGTATGTTTAAATCTATTAGTATAAATTGCTGAAAGAGAAATTTCAAACTGTTATGTGTTTTCTTGCTAAACTAAATTTCTCCATTATATAGTATATATATCAACCTACAGATCAAATATAGGGCTGTTCAAAAGAATTGGAATATATATTTGCTATGGACGGTAACTGCTGAAATCAGTTTTTCAAATGTTTTATGTGTTTTCTAAAATGTTTACTTTTAGTTCACTTATATACCTTATTTCCCTAAATAACGAAGTTTTGTTAAAGCATTCAGGAAGTGTTGGAAAGTGTTTCATAATCTATGCTTAACGAATGATTTTTCTTACTTGTTTAAGAATAATTCAAAAACTACTTGAAGGAAAAAAATTGAAATTGAGCATTCGAATAAAGCAGGGCATAAATAAATATATATCTATAAAAAAAAATTGCAGGTTGAAATTCATATTTTTTTCGAATATTAATTTCATAATTCATATTATAAAAAAATTTAAATTACAAATTCGATGTGTTTATATTTGGTTAGTTTAGAATTATAACCACACACACATTTATCGCGTTAGGATTATAATTTCAGGCGATATTAATAAAAATACGAAAATGTAATTTAACATTAGAAGCTCTAGAATTTGAATGTTTATAATTCAGAAACTTATGATTCAAATGACTAGAAATGTCATTTTTAGGTATAGTTTGAGCCGAAGATTTAAAATATATTGTCAAAATTGAGTGTTTCTGTTGAAAAAAACAGTTTGGCATGATTTTTATTTGTAGACGGCTCCCTAAGCAAATTTTATATGTATCATATAAAAGTAGACTTTATTTCCAATCGATTGGTACCAGTAGATTTCTTCTATTATAATTAGTTGCAGCATTAGTAGGAGCTTTTTACTTTTTTTTTCCACGGCTGTACAAGTATATATATGAAATATGTGCGAACTTTCCAAAATCTTGAAATCTATTAATATCTTATTTTTATGGAAATATAGTTATTGCTTTCCTTTTTTCAGCTGCCCACACGTATAAAGATTGTACCAGTCTGAAAAATTCTTATCAGAAAGCTGATAATTGATGTAAAATTAAAAATAGCAATTGGCACTACTGAATATTCATATAAAATCAAAACATTCATTAAGCACTCTTTAGACAGTAAGACCATTAAAAGTACTATATTTATGGCAGAACGGCTTTGAAGTAACTAATTCGCTTAAACAAATTGAGAAAAAAAAAACAGAAAAAACTGATTACTTAAGCATTAAAGCATTCATTAAGCAGTGAATATTTTAATCCAATTATTCTGAAAAGTAATTAATTTACTAACCAATTATTTTTTCATGAGGCAATACATGAAAAAGAGCGTACAATTTTATTGAAATCTTATTAATCCATTAAAATTTACATAAATTTTCGTGCTAAATACCTTTAAAATTTTTAATTATATGTTTTATTTTGCTCATAAGTTTATTATACCCCTCGATTTTGTTGGAGTATTTCAATGCTGTATTAAAAATACATTTCAAATTATTATTTAGTTTATTACTTTCTTCTACCTATACGAGAAGACTGTATTGGATTCGTAAAAATTTTAGCATTCATATTTTCGACGGATTTACACGTTTTAGGGTTCAGAGATCTCGAAAAACATGTTTTTTCAAAATGTCTGTCGGTGAGTTATCTATATGTGACACAAATTTTGTGAGCGCTCTATCATTAATAAAATTATCGATTCAGTTAGACCCTGATATAAGTTGGTGCTGATTACTTTTTGGGGTAAATCGCTCAACAAGTGGCACTGCAATGTTACATTTTTCACGATTTCCACAATAGTTATATCTCAAGAAGTAATGCACGGATTTTCATAAAACTTCAGATTCTGTTAAACCTTGATATAATTTGTGGTTGATAACTTTTTGGGTATATTTTTGGTTATTTATGGCTATTTGGCATTATTTATAGTTATCTCAATAGCTCTATGTCAAAGCTAATGCACGAATTTTTTATGAAAATTCAGATTCAGTTAGTCTCTGATATAAATTAGAGCTGTTTAGATTTTCGTGTAAATTGTCCTGCAGGCGACGCTGCTATGCGGCAATTTTCCCCAATTCCGCAATAGTATATCTCAATAACTAATGCATGAATTTTCATCAAATTTCAGATTATGTTAGTCCCTCATATACATTGGTACTTATTAGGTTTTTGTGTAAATTGTTCAGCAGGTGGCGCTGCTATACATATTTTTTTACAATTTCCGAAATAGCTCTATCTCAAAAACTAATGCACGTATTTTCATCAAATTTCAGATTCTATTAGAAGTTCACATAAGTTGTTGCTGATTAGATTTTGGCGTAAATCACCTAATTGGTGGAGCTGCAATGCTACATTTTTCAGGAAGTATTAACGTGTATGAAAAAGAAGAAAGTGTTGGGATTGCAACACCCGACTAGTTTTTTACGTATTTTTATATTTTATTTTATAAAAGTAGCTTTGGTAGTTCAGGAAGTTATAAAATGTTTATCAAATATTTCATTGCATTCACAATATCGCAGAAAATGTAGGTGATCAGTTTTATACAAATACAGGGCGGCTATAATTGAAACACCCCATCTTCGACCTCTCTATATATTGAACTTATCAGTTCATGATCTTCAAATTTTGTGCACATGCTATTCAAGTCATGGAGAAACGAATTACACGAAAAAAATAGTTTCAGACACCACCGATAGATGGCGCTGTACAACTGGTCATAAGCTGGAAATATTCATCTCTACATTTTTTATATGACCGTACCAAATGTTCACGTTACGACAGCCTAATCTACGCCCAGGATGCTGCTCAATCCGGTTTCCTTCAAGAAGATGTATAACCGCAGTCTCTGGACAGCTTGTTCAAATCAATTGACTAGTTGACTGAGATGCTTCTCATAAGTAGAGTGATATCTTCTTTCGTGTATGCCAAGGTTAATAGAAGTTATCGATAAGCAAGATTGTTTAAGTGTCCTCACAGCAAAAGTCCCACGGAATAAGATCTGGGGAATACAATGGCCAGGTTGTCAGAAACGCACGACTGGTTGCTTTATCATTATTGAAATGTTGCAGAAGAAATTACGTTTTCCTCAGTTTTTATCCTCTTTTATACTCAGAAGATGACTGCAATCCATGGGTTTATGTAAAGTTTTAATTCCCTTTTATACTCAGAACATGGCTGCAAACCATGGGTTTATGGAAAGTTTTGTGCTTACAAAGTAAAATTGCGGTTACAATGCCAGGTTAAGATTATTTACAATTTTTTTTTTCAATTTCAGTAATAGATATTAAAACGGAAACAGTTTATTTCCCATGGGTTTGGGTTTTCATTATTATATTTGTTTTTTTATTTTTATTTTCTGTTGTATTGTGCAATCTATTGGTGTTCCTGGAACTATATTTTTTTTGTACAATATGTTTCCCCATGTCTTGAATTCCAGATACACAAAATTTTATAACATTACATTGAGCATTTCGATATATAAGGTGTCAGAGTAGAGGTGTTTTAACTGTAGCCACCTGGTATGAGTTTAATTTCTGCGAGAAAAAATATTCCATAATTTATTATCCTTTAAAATCTAACTTTTACGGAAACTCTTGAAGAGTTTTTATTTTAGGAAAACTATTATAAATATTTACTCCAAGTTCTTGTTGGACCTATGTTACACATTCCAGAAAACATTACCACCGAAGTTATTGGAAGTACTTATAATAAATGGCTATACATTTAAAATATGCAAATGTCTACCTGTAGTGTTGTGGAAATATCTCATTTGAACAAATTCCTTCTCAAATTTGAACATTCCGCCAAAATTTAGGAATTACTGTTTAAAATGTAATAATAACTTAATTCAGAACTTCATGTGATTATATTTTTTATAAAGATTAAAATCCATGTGAAGATAAAAATAACTGTAATAGGATAATAATTCAAATGCTATGAAGATAAAATATCAAAGAAAATGTAATCAACTATATAAAAATAAAAATTTGTCTATCTGTAATGCTGTACAAATCCGGCCAAGGCAGCTAAAGTAATCCGGAATAAAAAAAAAAAATACAGTTAATTTTTAATAATAATAAAAAAAAAAAACCCACGAATTTAACAGCAATTTCCTATCAAATTTAAACAGTTTTCGTTATAGCAGTTGCCAAGAATCAAAAATCTACAATAAAATTCTTACCACAACAATTACGTCTCTATTGAAAGATTTCCACGTGAAAATTGAAAATGAAAAAAAATATTTTGATGATTTTTTAAGAAAGGAAATATTAAGTATTGGCATATTTTAACCTTTTGAGGTTCTCTGAATTTATTTTCGCCATTTTTAAAACTATTCTATATTTATCCGTTTGATTAAGCGCGTATATTAGAATTTCCACAGAGGTTTAGGTCCCTAGAGCTCATTCTTAATGAAGAACTGAAATAAAGGTTTCAGATTTATTTTAAATAAAATTCCTAGAATTTTTGTACTTGCAATTTTTCTTAAACCATGAAAAAATATTTAAATAACAAAATACTCGGAAACAACTTTTCATCAAAAGATTTTAATCTCGGCCTCAATTCAGATCACAGATTGTATTGACTAAATAAATAGGTAATCTGTCGTCCGGATTAAATGGAGAAAAAGAGTGAAATTTATGTAAATTAATACACAATCGTTGATTTTTCAAAATTGATTTTTCAAAACAAACATTCTTAAATATCCGGACAACACCGGGTACTTTAGCTAGTCTTCAATAAAAATAGTAAGATTTTGTGGAAAAAAAAATAAGTTGAAATAAAGCTTCAAATGATAATTCAAGGTCATAACAGCTATGTTCGTGAATCTGAAAACAGATACATTAGTACATTAAACGAAAACAAAGGAGAGGACGCCTCAAAATTTTTATTTTAGAAAAAATTATTTTGTAGACAGCACAGATGATTTACGAATGTTACCATTTATAACAAATCCAAATATCGGCAATTGACCTACATGCCTCCAAAATAGCAAAGTGAGTCGTACGATTAAAGATGCTAATATCTCGATAAAAGTTTTCAAAAAATTTTCCGGCCCTTCAATATCAAAAGAAATGGGTGACACTACCGTCTCTCATAATTGAGAACAAAGCATTTTCAAAAATCTGTCTACTAACACTAAAATTATCATTGATCGTACCTCTATGGCGACCAATGACATACAAGACCAGTTCATGACGTGTATAACGTCACTTGAGTCGATGACCTTTACACCACCGCCCCCTGAATACTAGGCCTGAGCGCTGGACCAAAAATGGCGGCTGCCGAAGGCGGATTTATTTCAGCGTATGTACGGTCCCTTAAATATTCCTACCAATAATTTTTTGAAGTTTTTTCCGCTTCATTTTTCTGAGAATGAACAAGGTAGAGAAAGCTTTTATAAAATACTGGTGTCTACATTTAAGAGACCGTAGCTACGCTAAAAAAAATCCGCCTTCGGCAGCCGCCATTTTTGTGTCATTTTTGTGCGAGCGCTCAGGCCTAGTATTCAGGGGGCGGTGTTTACACGGTGATTGATACAAAGATACAAAGCGGTGCTCTCATCGTTTTTTGCCAATAGTCCTGTAAAGATGATCCTCTCCGTGTAACGTTTTAAAAGTCATGAAATAACCTTCTATGTTGTTGGTCGCGTCTCTACCACTAGTAGTACCATGGATTCTCAAAAATTAATTTCCCCCATCTATTTACATCGACATCTTTATTGTAAAACTTAAAACTATGGTTTAGCTCTTTGAAAAACCTCGTATTAAATATCAATCTTTGAATTCCTACTATTACTCTTTTTAACCTGACTGATCGGTATATTGAGGTTCAATCATTTCAAAATTATTTATTTGCATTTATTAGAACTATATCCTGTTTTTTAGTGACCTCTTTAGATATTTTTTAATGTATAGTTCTAAATATCTGTAAATTTATTGTTAGTCTAAATATGTTTTTTTTTTCTTATTCTTTGATTATTTACTGCACTTAGGAAAGTAAATTCTGGATTCGTTACATTCCTGCAAGCGCATTAGCCGCTGAATTTGATATTCGGATACAATTGCTTTTTTACATCATTATTGTATCGTATTTTATTGTAACTTCATTTATATATTAAATAATCATATATTTTATTTTATATTCATTGTCGTCTTTCTGTGTGTATGTGTGTGTGTGTGTGGGGGGGGGGTGATTACTCCTAGGTCTTTACGTTTGTTTTTGACCATTTATAGATTTATTTTATTGTACACTCTTATAAAACATTTTCCATCCATATAATAACATATTCCAGGTTTGGAGACCATTTTTCCAGCCACTGTGTAGTAGAATGTCTCCTTGGGAACCTTTGCTTTTGAACTTTTATTAATTTATTTTACAGTATACTCTTATCTCAAAACATTTTCCACTCATATAATAATATATTATAGGTTAGGAGAACATTTTTCCTGTCACTGCGCAAGAGAATGACTCCTTGGACTTTGCCTTTGCTTTTGAACTTTTATTGATTTATTTTACCGTACACTCATATTGCAAAACATTTTCCCACACGTATAATAACATACTGCAAGTTAGGAGACCATTTTTTAGTCATTGTGTAGGTGAATGACTCCTTGGGACTTTATCCATGCTTATGACATATTATAGATTTATTTTGCTGTACACTCTTATCAAAAAACCTTTTCCACTCATATAATAGCATATTGTAGGAGACAATTTTTCCAGTCACTGTGTAAGAGAATGACTCCTTGGGATTTCACCTTTGCTTTTGACCTTTTATTGATTTGTTTTACTGTACACTCTTTTTGCAAAACATTTTCCACTCATATAATAACATATTGCAGGTTAAGAAAGCATTTTTTAGTACTTTGTAGAAGAATGACACCTTGGGGCTTCCGTGGCGCTCTTTCTGGACCTCATGTGATGATCAGTAGGGGTCACTAACACGTATCCAATAGTCTTACCATTGCTTTTGACCTTTTATTGATTTATTTTACTATACATTCTTATTTCAAAACATTTTCCACTCGTATAATAACATATTCCATGTTAGGAGACCATTTTTCCAGTCACTGTGTAATAATGTGTTCTCCATGCATTCAAAGCATTTTTTATTAAGGAGCGTTTTGCAAAGATTGTTTTTATTTTCCGTTTTGTTTCGCTGAAAAACGTGTTATGATGAAACACTGACAGCTCACATTTAATTTTACAAATTTTAATTATTACTATATTTAATTATTACATTTTAATACAAAAGATCGCGTACCAGTTTCAAACGGCTCACGTATCAGATTTGTGGCGCTTACCATACTTTAGTAAACCCTGTTAAAAAGGATTTTAAAATGAAAAAAAGCTTTTGTAAATTTTTGCTGTCTTAAATATCTTTGTAAACTTTACATTTTAATTAGTAGTAATTTTTATGCATTCGCTTTTAAACTCTAAAAAATAATCGTAGAGCTGTATGAATACAAGTGAAGTTAAAAGTACTTACCGGAATAATAGTTAAAATCGTATATATTTTGTAGCAATTCGTGTGAATTGCTATAGAAAAGTTCCTTCCGGACGCAAAATATGTTTATGAAATCATTGCGAAATCTTTGGGCACACATAGTTTTAAGAAAATTGATGTTTTGAGTTACATTTCATGAGCACAACATTTTGCATTTCAGAAAGAATAAGAAATGGATTTTGTGTGTGTGTGTGCATTTCAAGTATTTTTTAAAAGTAAATTAAAGTTGGGATCCGTTAATGAAAAACATTCCTTGTATGCAGGGTTTCTTGATTCATGAATAAAATAACACGCATATATCGCATTCTTTCATTGCCAATAAATATCTAAATGCGAACATCAACTAAACCTTAACAACATTTTTAATTATTCCCAAAAATAATTAAGATATACAATTTAAACGGTTGTTTACATCGAGAATACAAATAAATATGATTATAATTACCATTTTTGTTTATCCCTAGAACAGCTATACCGGGCATTTTAAAAGTGAATAATCAAATATAGTTTAGAACCCATTTTTTTAAAATAAAGTTGTTAAATATGTATCAAACTAAAATAAGTAAAATATTTTGTTCAGGTAATATTATTTAAAAATTCTTGTTTAAGATATTCACGCACATTTGTAGGTGATTTTTTAAAATTTCTCTCTTTATAACAATTTATGGTGATATTTAATTTAAAAAACTGAATTTTTTTTTAATTATTTTAACATTTACACAGAAATAACTTTTTCAAAGTGAAAAATATTCAAAATTATGTGAAAAATACAAATTTCCACAAAACATGATAACTCAAAAACAAGCCAATGGATTTGCATTTTGCGAACTGCATAATAAAGAAAATAACTTTCTCAAGGACATAGACTAGTCGCATTATAATAGCATCTATATCTCAGATGCTTTTGGAGCTGAAATACTAATTTAATGATTTTTTTTTATTTGTTGCAACTTATACACTTTTATCAGTGTAAATATAAAACTAATTAATACATTATTATAAGTGTAGTCCATTCCTCCAATATACATTTGTAAAAGATGTACACAATATTTCAAAGCATTTAATGCATGATTTTTTTACTATAGAATGTTTTGCATATAGTAAGAAAAAACAATGATAAAAGTGAATTTAGTGATGTAGTGAGAAAAATTTGAAAAACTCCATTTTGAGAAAAAGATACAATAACTTTTAAACACAGTTCAAAAGAAGTAATACCTGTAACTTTACACGTTTGTAACTTTAGTTCTAATTAAGATGCAGACGTAATTTAAGCATAATTCACATTTAAAAGTTTCAGTTTTAATATTATTGCAAAATTGAAACATCGATATTTTGATCGAAAATGACGTTTCAAAGGTGTGCGGATACCTTCATATATTTTTCTATGATTTCAAATAAATTTGCACACGCTACCAATCTACTGTTAAAATTTTCTTGCATTATAAAGAATATATATATATACTGTAGTTTTCATGTAATGAGTTCTTTTCTCTTGTGTTGTAAATAGTTTGATTGTCTCAGAACACGAAATCGCTTATAATTACAACCTTCATTTGTAACTGTCAATTCAATATTTATAGTATAATTTTGTTATGTTATAGACATATCAAATCCCATTGAAATCAAATGCCATTTTTTATCTTAAACTCTTTTAAAGAAAATGGCCAACAAAGAATATGTAAAGAAGAAGGAAATATTTTCGATTTTGGACGTTAAATTACTGCATTTATTTTGTTAACTCGGCATCTTACTAGAAAAAAAATTATATAAAAAAAAGTGTAAAGCAAAAGTTAAGGATGCATTGGGATTAAATATAAAGGGAGGCAGAAAAACTTTTTCTGCTCTAATACTCCAAGGACCTTTTAATTCTCATTTTAATTCAAATATCTCACTTTTAACTGATTCTTCAATGAAACTCGTGGCACATAAATTCTGCGCATATATTCCTACGAAAAAAATCTCCAGAGTATTAAATTACTCTTTGATTCTTAAGATTTTTTATTTTACATTTTAGATGAGGTATTCGAATAAAATGAAATCATTTAAAAAATCAATTGTCGATTTTTATCGGTTTCTATGGTAACTAGAAGAAAATCCAATAGTTCTCTTTTTTTACAGATTTGAATTTGATTTATTAATGTTTAAAAAAAAAAAAAAATCAATTCTATGAAGGGCAATATTTGTTCTCTTACAATATCAAATAACTTTTAATAAATTACTCTTGATTAATAAATTACTTTTAATAATAAATTACTCTTAATAATAAATTACTCTTAATAATAAATTACTTTTTTACATATACTAGGGCAGGGACGGCGAACCTATGGCACGCGTGCCATAGGTGCCACGCGGGAGATTATTTTCGGCCGGCATAGACTCATGTTCTAAATTAAGATATTGCAGATCTCCCGTGTAAAGCAAGATAATTAACAAAATGGAACTTTTGATACAGTCAATTTTCAAATTTTGTGAAGAAAATACACACAAATCTATTATAATTGTTTCCTGCTAAACAGCGGATTTGTTAAGAATGGAACTTCTGTTAACTTGTGTGCAATATGTTTCCTCGAGAGACTTTATTTTAAGACTTATGTGCAAATAGCTTTCATTTTGCAAATTCAGATGGAGAAAATTAAAAAATTAATATATATTGTGTAAAATTTCTGTACTTCTAGAAAGTTGTTACGATGCAGTTAAATAATTTAAAAAAAAAATCAATCAGAATTTTTTTTTTTTTTTTAATGCCAGTTGCCACGTTTTACACGCCAGCGTTTCATATAATGAAAATTCACTATTTTGAATTTAGACTTGCTGAGTTTTTCTAGATTAGGTTGCTTGTCGTTGTCATACAGATTGAATAAACTGAAATACAACTTTATAAATCTCAATCTGTCTCAATATTGAGTCAAAAAATTATATTGAGAGAACTTGGAGATTATCGGGAAATAACGACCATAAGCGAAAATTCCGATGGTGAAATGGAAGTTGGAATTTCGAATTCAATTCCATAGTAAGAATTTTTTTTTTTTTTTTTTTTAAGAAACCATTTTGATATATAATTTTTCTCATAGTTATTCTTATTTTTCTTTTTTTATTTTATTTATTTATTTATTTATTGGGGGGAAAGGTATGATAAAGCATGAAAAACTCAAGTAGAAACCTGTTGTTATGTGTCTCCAATCCAGCTGGCATTCTCATATGAAAAAACTGGAATACGAAGCTGATCTGAATTATTTGGCATCTAAGACGTAACAATAGAAGTAGGATTTTGTAAAATACTTAAGTATGTTACAAAATGTTGCTTATATATTTTAAATCCTAAAATCAGTATTTTATTTAATTTTGCTGCTTCGATCCATTAAATTTGTTGGCACGCCGTGATCATTTAAAATACTTTTGGGAAAAAAATTGGCACACGGATGCGAAAAGGTTCGCCGACCCTGTACTAGGGTATAAACCCGGACTTCCCAGGTTAGAAAATATTGGTGAATACTATCAGATATACGTTATTTCTCGTTTCAACATACTTTTTTCTCTGCACACATTGGCACCGCGATGACTGGAGTAATTCGAAAGGTTCTGCATGTGTTTTTTGATGTAGTATATTTATATATCGTTAAAACGCGTTGATTGTTAAAAGAAATTGCAATTAATGAAAATACGTATCAACAAATAATCTTAGGGACATCGATGAGAAAAACTCTCACGGATCTTTCTCTCTATATATATATGTATATATATATTAATTGATAAATTTAAGAGATTTTTTTTACATTTAATATATATTTTTAGAATGCCCATTAACAATACTTAAATTCATATTCATATGAAAAGCAGCAATATTTCGTTCAACTAAAGTTTTGAAATGTATTAAAAGCGATATTTTCCTATTGGAATCGCGTTAAGATATAACAGCAAAAGAAATCGCCAACGATCACTATTTCTAATCAGCCTTTGGATTCGTTTCATTTCACTGGTTTAAGCGAGAAAATTGATTACATGCCTTAAATTTGTTTTTATTTATACTTTATTGTTTTACTGATTGATGGATGGATGTTTTTATTTCGTTAAAGAATATAAGATGTAAAATAATAAATAAATAAATATGAGCAATTTATATTAATTAAAGTGCAAAAAAGTTTTTATCTTACGCAATCGTCTGCACACGATAGAGAAAATCATGCTTGAAAAGTAAATGGGTATACCATTTTCAAACAAATTGCGATTTAGTTTCAAACAAATTGCGTTTGAAAGTATATTTTTCTCTGTATTCGAAGGTGTTAGGTGTTAAGATTGAAAATATGTGATGCTTAGAATAAAAAAAAAAAAAAAAAAAAAAAAAATCAAAAAATTGCAGGAAAAGCAAAATCTGATCGTCTGATGTTGTCATTCGTAAAATTACGTCAGCGTTAAGCACAGGTATGTTTGTACTTTATAATATATATGTGTCTTTTGCATTAGTTAGATTTAAATTTCTATTTATAAAAATTAAACTAATGTCCACATATTGATATAAACATTTTAGTAACTTCTCTATGTGTTCCTATGAAGATAAAGTACGTTTTAAGCGACTTATTTGTTCTCTATAATGTGTGTAGCATATCGTGAAAAAATAAAATGCTTATATTTAATTAATAAAAAGAATTTTTGAAATAAGTAAAAGTTCTCATTAAAATAAATCACTTTATGGGCAAAATACCATTTTACATAGTCCATATAGAATCGATAATTTTTTAACGAAAAAAACAAATCTGCTTTTCTGTCAAGAACGTACAATGTAATAAAAAAAATCCCTGCCGACTCGGCCTACAGTCACAGCTAAATTTCGAAGTCAAGTACTAATTTCACCAACAAAAACTAAATCAAGATTAAAGATAAACTCAGTTTAACAATTTTATGTCGCCGCTTTTGACAATATATTAATTTTATTTTTCATTAAGAGCTGGCTTTATCAGAATCATGTTAATATGATATTTTTTTCTTCAACCTCTTATTTAGTTATTATTAATTATATTTTCTCTGAAAGTTAGTCGTATGTAAAACTTGTCAATATAAATGTTGTACATAATATGAAGAAGATTTATAATAAATTTAAGAGAATTTTATAACTGATGAATTGACGAAGTTATGATTTTTTTCTTCTTAATCCCCCCACCCCTTTTATATTTATTTATTTATTTATTTTTAATGTAACAGTTGGTCCTATCAAAAGTTATGTTTTTTTTTTTCCACAAATCCCCTCCCTATCTCCACCCCCTTTTTCAGATTTTGCCCATTAACGAACTTGACCGAGATTTTCTGCCCCTCGATTTTATGTATGAGTTTGGAAGAGATTTGTGCAATATTATGGAAGTTATCGTGTCCATAAAAAAGTGATATATATATATATATATATATATATATACTTACATAGAGATAAGTAAAGTTTTGAACTACACATATTTTTGGGTTGTATGAATCATGATCGGCGTAGATCCGTTAAAACTTTTCAGAATTTCCAACATAGGTAAGAATGTAATAAGTATTATTTCTTAAGAAATCTACCTAAAAATTCAGTTATCTTAATATACCTTTTTACATTTTTTATCTATTATTACTATTCTAGCATCCACTTAAAATATTAAAAATGTATAACTTCAATTTCAGTTTGTATTACACAAATTTTGATTTTGTTTTAATGACGTGTAAAAATTGAAAATTAAGCATTTAAGATTTTTAAACCATGGTATGGTATTTAAAACTTTTCAAACATATTTTACATAAAATTAATGAACCTAATTAATTAAATTTTTATTTTCAAAATTAAATTTTCACTAAAGAAGCCATGTGTAAAGACACTAATACAATTTTGGCATCATAAATTCTTTCTTTCTATGATTTTTAATATGTAATTTTAAAAATACCCTTTACTTACACTATTTATTTTAAGATAATATGGTACTTATATGTACTGCCGCTTTTAATCATTTATTATATCAAAATATGCAATTAAGAAATATTACAAATATTTGTTGTTTAAAATATTTTGTTTAACATTACTTAGAACACATATTAAATTTATTTTTCGTAGCACAACCGTAACAATTGTAATTTGTGTTTAGGTAATAAAGAAGAAGCGCAGCGAAAATAAAATATTAAGAGTTGTTGCAAATTAAGCATTCAAGACTTTTAACATTAAAAAATGTTCACGAAACTTTTTAAATAAATTTTGTAAAAAAATAATAAATTGAATATGTTTATTTTATTTATGTATTCATTTATTTTTTACAAAATTTAGTTATCATTAAACGAAGCATGTGTAAAACAACTTACGTAATTTTAACATTGAATGTTGCATTCCCTCTATGATACCTAATATGTGATTTTAAAAATATAGTTTACTTATACCAATAGATTTTTAGATAATTGGATGTTTATATATACTAGTTCGTTTTAATCATTTAGCGCACCATACACGTGAGAACACGTTTTTCGAAATCTTTTCGAAAAATCTGGATTTCTAAACGACATTTATTTTTTGTTGTATCGTATTGTATCATGTTCTATTTTATTTGCAACTGTGGATTTCCATGGATCTTACATGGTGCTTTGTAGTAAAAAATTTCTTCCCCGGCACTGAGGCTTAGCCTAGTTACAAAACCTAATTTCAGACTTCCGGGTTTTGATGTTCTCTGCTCTGCTCTTCTAGTCATATTTTATTGTAGAATTGCTCCCGCCAAGCTAGCCACTTTATTTGTCTCCACATCATTTTGATCTAGGCTCTACAATTTTACAGCCATTCCAGTTACACTATGTGATTATATTGAAATCATATTTTGCATATGACAGCAACAAAAAATAGAGCATAACTCTGGTGAAATAGAAATATTTAATTATCTCAGAAAAAATTCACCTGCGCAACGCATTACTTTGTGTTAATTTGTAAAATTTATATATATATTTGCATTTATATTACCATTAATCAAAATAATTTCTCTTCGCTTTTAGATTTCATATGGCATCATATAATAAAACTAACTGGGTATTTCACATCTGGTGTAACAAGAGAAGAATGCAAAACGTTTTACATTCAATTACATATTTCATGGCATATCTTTGACACAATGAAACTTTTCATCATAATACAAAAACGCGTATTCGCATTTTCGCTCTCCAGTTAAGATGTATTTTTTAACAGTGTTCTTTTAAAACTCCGTTTGATGTATAATTTTCCTTAGAATTCCCTCAGAATCACATAATTTGAATCACTATACCACAGTCTTTAAAGAACTGCTAGAACTGCAGCGCGTCGAACCATTTTGTATTCATAGGTATTATGTCTGGCACTTAAAAATCACTTCCTTATTCATCAATCGTCCATTGCCAAGGCAGGAGTTTTACCAGACACAGTGACAACAGACATGTGTTAATAAAAATATCGATTTTTGAATACGCTATTTTTTTAATAGTAATATTCCTTAAATTTAATCACCTTCATCGATTATAGTGACAGTGACTAATTGCCATCTATTACGGTCGTGAACCATTTTTCTCACCGTTATAGATCTATGTATATGATTTCATAATTTTTCTCATTTTTTTCGTTTCTTCATACAAATCCCCTACTTAATATAACAAAATAATACACATCACATTCTAGGCCACTAGGTAACTCTTTACTCTATTTTTTCAATTCCTACTATTAGTTCACACTCTCCCTATATTTATTTATATATTTATTTATTTATTTATATATTTATATATTTTGTTCAAATTTTAAATCGTTAATAAAATACTCATTATTCATCCTATCAAGCTGAAATATTTTTTTTTAACTTGTACTGGATGCCAATTGATGTTAAAACTGTTTTTTCAAATATTAATTCCTTAATTAAATTTTAATTAATTATTTTAGTTTTGCATGGGAAACAAAATGGCTGCCATTGGTTATTGAAGATCCATGAAAGTATTTTCAATAAGGGATTACCATACGGGGACCCTGTTCTGTCGCCAAGTTTGTCGACAACTTGGCGATATATCGCCAAATTTGGCGGCCAAAATGAGTTACCAAAAGTGACGCCAACTTGAGGATATATTCCGCCAAATTCCCATAGACTTCTATTGTAAACCTATACTTGCTTATAGAAAATCAACAAATTGAGATATATTTACAGTACATATACATTTAACGTCTGAATTTAAAAACCATTAAAACACCAAATACAATAAACTAAGACAGACTTGAGCACAGTTAAAAAATATAATTTATAAAGACAATAAAAAACAATTAAAAATACAATATGTAAACGTTTCGCCAAGCGACACGCAAGGCATCATCAGTACAAAAAATATCCATTGCATTTCAAACGTCAGAACAAATCAAGAACAGTTACAGTTAGCTATTTTAAAAACAAACAATATTCGCTAGGGACAGAACGAGCATCATTCAAAGCATGCGACCGCAATTCAGTGAACCAAGCCATTAAATGAACAACTACCATGGTAGATTGCTCCTTGAGGCTTGGTTCACTGAATTGCGGTGGCATGCTTTGAATGATGCTCGTTCTGTCCCTAGCGAATATTGTTTGTTTTTAAAATAGCTAACTGTAACTGTTCTTGATTTGTTCTGACGTTTGAAATGCAATGGATATTTTTTGTACTGATGATGCCTTGCGTGTCGCTTAACGAAACGTTTACATATTGTATTTTTAATTGTATTTATTGTCTTTATAAATTTTATTTTTTAACTGTGCTGAAGTCTGTCTTAGTTTATTTTATTTGGTGTTTTAAAATGAGATATTTTAATGCAACAAAAAGTAATATAAGCTTAAGAGATTATATTAATTTTTTCTTTGATGACCTAAGTAGGAATTGACTTTAAAAACAAAATTTTTATATTACTTGTTATTTAAAGTTATGTCATGCTTCATTAGCTCAAAAGTTGAACGGACAAATAATACCTCTCCATCTTTATAGCAATCATGAGACACTCCTAGAAAAGACCTATCAGTGACAATTTACGAAATGGATATTTTAAATCCAATCCAAGGCTTCATTGCCTCACTGCGAATAAAAAAGACTGTCACTCTATAACTTCCTGCTTATTGGCTACATTTAAATAAAATAAATATACTTCACATGCACCTAACTAAGTTTTACCGTCTTTTTACCCGACTGAAAAGAAGAGTTATGTGTTTCACGTTTATCTGTGTATGTGGATTTCTTTATACCCTCGAAACATCCCAACGGCTGGATGGATTTTAATGAATGAGGGCTCTATCAATTAGTTTTAACGGACCAATGGTTATAGGCTAGGTTTTGTTTTTATAAATTCAAAATGGCGGCCATAAAATACAAAATGGCGGTAGAGACAAAAAAAATACGCACAGTATTGACTGGCATATCATTGGATAGGTCTTTCAAAATGACGACGATGTTTCATTGACCATTTTACAGTCAGAAGCTCTGTTAAAATATTATACAACCTGGAAGTTATGTAGGTACGATCTCTAGCTTTACTGTAACTCTAACCATCATAGACGTTTATAGACCTCATCAAAACAGTGTTTATAGATAGGAACTAACAATTAAACACAACTTAAAAGTCATCAATACGAGTAAATAATAAAAAAAAATAGTTCAGTAATATAAAAAAGTAATATAAAAAAAAATATATTTTAAATCAATTCCTACGTAGGTCAATAAGGGAATTTTTTTTCTCCCATTCTTCTTTCCTCTTGAGTGGCGCTTAAAATGCCATGATCAAGAAGAGGGCTCTCTCGGTCTTAAAATACCTTGATCAAGAAGAGGGCTCTTTCGATTATTGAAAATTAATTAATTAAATTTAATTGATGAATTAATATTTGAAAAAAAACCTGGATTATCATCAAGTGTCATCCCCTACAAGTTTAAAAAAAAATATTTGAACTTGATTGGATGAGTAATAAGTACTTTAATAACGATTGAGAATTTGAACAAGATATATATATATATATAACGAGAGTGTGAGCTAATAGTAGGAATTGAAAAAAAAAATAGTTTCACATTGATGAGAAATAATTAATTAGTTCGCTTTTTACGCAGTCGGGTTTTTTTATTTTTTTAATTTAATTGTTTATTATAATTATTTATAAGTAGCTTTTAACAAAATGTTAAAAATTCCATAAATTTTATATTCTTCATTAAAGTATGTTTTCTTAAAAATATATTTAATGGATTTACAAATAAGATAATGTGTTTAAGATACAAAAACTCAAAAAGGCATTTTTCCAAAAGCATTCTACAATTTTGTTTATATATAAGTGGATATTATCATGAAATTTCTCATTTTTAATTAGATATTTTTGAGTAAGAAATGAACAATCATTTATTCCATTATTTCAATGCGTCTTCTGAAATTTTTGCGAGAATCATTCATAGTTCTTTTCACAAAGAACGTAACATTTATTAGCTTTTATACACATTTTCCCATTCTGACGTCAAATATTTTCATAGCGCCATAGAGAGGGGAAAAAATTAAAGTTCAATCTCTTGAAGAAAATAAATTTTGAAATCAAATTACTTGTTTTACAATCACGTGAAATTATCATTGCTTTTATTACCTCAAACAATGATACTTATTATATTTTTTCAAAATTCTCTATTATAAATTTAAGTTCATTGAAGCGTGTTTCAACATCTGCAGTCCATTCTAAGCACAGTCGTTTTGAAAATTCTTAAGCACTTAAATTAAGCTGAGATGGAGTTTTATACTGTTATTGTTTCAGAAGCCTTACAGCAAAATGTTTTGTGTCGTTTCGTTCACTCATTATTTTAGTTTCTGCATTAAATGTTATACTTAGGTGATATGTAAAATAAGAATGTTCTACGAGTGAAAATTATTTTAACTCGGCTTGTATTAATAAAACTTTAGGATGTTATCCTTGTTGAAATATCGTAATTTTATATTTATTTTTGCTTCAATAATCACTCTATTCATTTATTTAACGAGAAAATTTAGAGTACAAAATTATTTAGAAAAGATGAAATAATGAAACATGCATGTGCGAAAAATTTGTAATTACAACAAAGTGCGTTACGATTAAAATGGAGATATCTTTCTTGAGAACTGACATAAATTGATAATTTAAAAAATCGACATAAAAAATAATCTATTTTCTGTATAAATCTACTTTCTACATCTGCATAAAAAATTATTTATTTTTTTTAATGAAAATAAACTACAATTATAATATTGTATTTTATTTTACAGTAGTTTTTTGTAGTTTATTATCATATCAACAGAATAGTTTTATTAATAAAATATCCTGTTAATATGATAATTCTGAAATGTAAAATAGTTCTAAAAAATGTGTGTAAAACTAAAACAGTAAGACGTATTTAAGAAATGTACGCGTTCAATACTGGAAATCCCACGTCCTGTTAAACCAACTACGGATGCTGTGATAGACCCCAGCTCAATATCACCAGATGGGCCGGTGTAGATACGGTCCTTAGCTAAACCGTTATATCGTCTCCCCCCAAATGGTGTGTAGCAGTCCACAGGAGCAAACCACACTTTGGAAACTAGTAGTGTTTCCCACCATGGACTTACTCTACCGCCAGCGAAGAATATGAATTCCCTATAATAATCATAATAGAGCAAAAGGTCCAAATACTAGCTAGGGTCCAAATACCGGCTACTAGGTGTTCTGAGAACAGAGCGCAGTGCAGCCTACCGGTGATAGGCAGAGTTTGTAACTTTAATTGAGAGAAGAAAGTTACGAAAAGTACGTCGCTGAAGTCTGTGTCATTTACAAATGCAAAAACACGTAAATGCAAAAGTGTCGAATCTACGTAATCTGTTACATCAAAAGTTTTTCAGATATGTGTTTCTCATTTTTTTTTTAAATATACTGATCGTATATTGGCTTGAATTGTTGATTAAGTTATTTTCTAGACATATTTAGCTCTCAATAGCCACGCGCGCAGTATTGGTATTTTATTATATGAATGAGTAATACCGGTTTTAACTTAAACATAGCAGTGGTCCGAATACCGGCTAACTAGAGTGGTCTAAATACCGGCTAGCCGGTATTTGGACCTCTCTAGGTTGCTCTGCTTGAAGGGGAGGAAAATAAATTAATTTAAATAGTTCCATAATTAATAAATTAATTTAACTGGTTCAGAAATAGTTCCTGTCCCATTTCGAAATATGAAAAAAGCAACCATGGCCGTAATTTTTCAGGACCGACACTGGTTACCGGATCACTTTCCAAAAAAGAGCTGTTGGACACTAGAAAATTGCCTGTAGTAAATGTGAAGAGGAACAAAAAAATGACGGAGTAAACCAGGCGAAAGAGGCAGAAATTTGATTTTAACCCTCTCGCTGCACAACCCGAGATTTCCTTGGGCATCGTAAAAGTAGCAAAGTTTGCGCAACCAGATATTTCCTCGGGGATGCATTTTTTCCGTCTAATTAATCCTCCTTGCTTATTCCCACCAGTTATTTTTTTATTGTAAATTATGCCTTATTTAATCAGAGCATTTTCTCGTTTAAATTAGACAAAAACGTTTGTTTTGAAAAACCGCTGAAAAAAGAATAAAAATTCTTAAAAGACGCTCGTCGCAAAGGGGTTATAAACGAAATTTTTGAAGCTATTTTGATAAAACAATTACGCAGCGAGAGGGCTAAAAAGTGAAAAAGGAAAATATCCAACAGAGGAAGATGATACATTTGTGTCTTCTGCATGGGTGCTTTCTCTGTGGACAAGAATGGGGGAGGGGATTCTGGATTCAATGTTAAGAATGCGATATGTGAGTTGATAGGGACTATACCGACGCAGGGAGTGATATTATGCTTTTGAATTTTTCAGATAAAACAATTCTCATTTCAATCAGCAAGCTTTTTTTTTTTGTTTTACACATTAAAAAATAAAATTAGAAACATAATGGGAAGAAGATTGTGAGAGATAGTCGAAAAGAATTTTAGAAATTTGACAAAAATACTTATTTATTAAAAATTGCGCATTTTTTCTGTGCATAAGAAATGTTATTAATCAATACAATTTATTAAAATATTATTCTTATTGCTTAATAATTGTCATTAGCTCTATTTGTGTGATCTTTTGGAAAAAAACTTAGGTAGCCGGTATTTAGACCCCATTTTAAAAACTCAAAATTTGAAGACTTTCGGAATTTTGCTTCTTATAAACAGAAAACGCGTCTTAAACTGATTTTTTTTCTCTAAACAGGTGTAAGACGTGTCAAGGTACCCTGCTGTCACTTTTTATTTTATTAATTTTGAAAATTGCATGATCTAGAGTGAAAACAAAAGTGGTAGCCGGTATTTGGACCTTTTCCTCTATTAAAATATTTATTTGCTTAAAAGACGTTATAAAAACACATTAAAAGTAAATTAAAAACTCTTTATTTACATGTTTCAACTCATTTTCTGAGTCGTCGTCAGAAAGTATAATAGAAAATTACAAATGCATAATGAAATAAAATCCCAGCCGGCCCGGCCTTACAGGCGGACGTACATTTTGAAGTTTAGTATATTAATTGCACCAACAAAAACTAAATCATGATAAATCCACTTTACCAGTTTTATCTCACCGCTTTTGACGAGTTTTTATTTCATTTTTATATAATAGCTGGTTTTATCAGAATCATGTTAAGGCGTTATTAAAAAAAAAAAAATGCTTTTTCATGCTGAGCAACTCGAAATTTTCTGGCACATTTTCAGATTAATTTTTAATAGAAAAAATACGAAACTTGCTGACGTGATTTTTGAAAATATTTATAAGCGACAAGTGTTTTTATTTATCTTTCAATTAATTGAAACTTGATTAATAAACAATTATTTTCTCAGTAGGGCAGTATTTTTCGTTTCTAACACAATCGCTTCTGGAAATTCTGTTCAAAATGCCCACTTTGATATCATTTTTTGAAATATATTCTGCCTCTATCAAAAAATCGATCATTACGGTACATTATATAGTTTCTGAAGGAGAGATTCTATCAATTGGACGCGTTTGAGAGCAAAAATTAATTTAAAAATGAGTAAGGAAATAAGCAGTTTGGATTGGAATACATTCTTAATAAGATGATTTTTTTCTTCAAACGCTATGCACTTTCAATTTGTTTTTGCTGTAAGAATTGGTCTTATCAAAAACTTGTCTATATAAATGTTGTCGACAATATTAAGAAGATATATGATAAATTCATGGGGATATTATATCTTGTCAATTGACGGAGTTACGGAAATTTTTCTTCTTTAATCCCCTTTTTTTGTTTTCGTTTTTATTTATTTATTTATTTTTTCGGTACGAATTGGTCCTATCAAAAACTTATGAATATACAAGTTGTAGACAATATTAAGGGGATGTATAATAAAATTAATTGGATTTGATATCTTGAGAATTGATGAAGTTATGAATTTTTTTTCCCAAAAACCCTATTTTTTGCACCCCTTGAGCCCATTTTTAATTTTATCAAAAATCTGTGATACATAAATTTTTGGCCCTATTTTTAGAAATAATAAAAACTTTAAACTGATTTGATATGTACAAAAATTAAGAAGTTATGGGGTTTTTTCGCTTTTCACAAAACACCTCCCTATTTCCATCCCCTTGGTCCGATTTTATCCTTTAACGAACTTGACCGAGATTTTATGCCCCTTGAATTTATGCATCAGTTTGGAAGAGATTTGTGCAGAATTGTAGAAGTTATCGTTTCCAGAAGAAAGTGATATATATACATATATATATATAGAGAGAGAGGGGGATAGATAGATAGACAGATATATATATATATATATAAATTTTACTGAGGGTGGTTTTGGGTTCTAGGGGTCACGATCGGTGTAGATCTGCAAAAAAATTTCAGAAATTCTAACATAGGAACGACGCCAATAGGTAGTATTTCATACGAAATCTACCTAAAATGGAAAAAAAAAAATCATCATAAATAAACAAGTAATCAAGTAACGCGCCCTATATTTTCGCGATTGCTCGTGTTCTCTCTATGTCGCGATGCCGTAGTTTATCCAACTATTCAGCCCATAAATTCGGGATACGAAAATATAATGCATCGTTGCAAACTCCTGAACCTCTTAAATAAATTTCAATGGATTATTTACAATTATTCATAAGAAAGTCCATTGAAAATTATTGAAATCGATTTTTTAGTTGAATTCCTTGATTTTGAAAGCCCACTATCCTCTAAAATGCAATGTACAGTCTCCCTTTTTACCCAACTTCTAAGAAGGGTTATGTGTTTCACGCGTATCTGGGTATGCGGATTTCTTTATATCCTCGAAACAACCCACCAGCTGGATGGATTTTAATGAATGAGGTCTCTAGCGATTCGTCTTAGCCGTCCGATGGTTATAGGCAAGGCTTTTTTTTATAAATTCAAAATGGCGGCCGTAAAATACAAAATGGCGGTACAGACGAAAAAAAAATTTTTACGCACCCTATTGAGTGGCATATCTTTGGATATGTCTTTCAAAATGAAGACGATGTTTCATTGACTATTTTACAGTCAGAAGCTCTGTTTAAATATTGCACAACTTGAAGGTTGTGTAGGCAGGATCTCTAGCTTTACTTTAACTCTAACTTTCTTAGACATCTATTGGCCTCATCAAAACAGTGTTTATAGATAGGAACTAACAATTAAACACAACTTAAAATTCATCAATACAAGTAAAAAAAAAAAAAAAAAAAATAGGTAGGTAATATAAAAAACAGTTTCACACTGATGAGAAATAATTAATTAGTTCGCTTTTTCCGCAGTCGGGTTTTTTACTTTCTTCTATCTTCAATAGAAGAAAGTATTGCAATCGAAATTTTTTTCGGCTTCCGGTTTTCGACGGATTTACATGTTTTAGGGGTCAGAGATCCCCAAAAACATGTTTATAGAAAATGTCTGTCAGTCCGTGTGTCCGTCTGTCTGTCACCATTGTACCATCCAAAAGTGTATGAAGTTATGCATAGAATTGAACCAAATTTTTATTTTAAGTTTTTGGATATGGCAGGTAAGTCCTCCCTGAATTTGGAAAAATTCTGCTGCAAGGGGGCGCTATAATTACGATGTCTGTACCATTTTCTTTATTGTAGAATCGAAAAGTGTATAAAATTATGCATACAATTGAACCAAACTTTTTGTGCATGTTTTTGGCTTTGGCCAACAGGCCCTCCTTGAATTTGGAAATATCGCGCGGTAAAGGGGCTCTGGGATAGCGATTTTTGTACACTTTACTTGATTTTTCGTAGTTCTTTTGTCCATCGGCGGCCTGTGCAAAGGCGGGAACTCACTTCCTTCTAAGCCGGCTATTCGCAAACATCTGATAGCAACAGAATAAGGAAAAACTATTAATTTTAACAAATATCATGATATAGATTAACTCGTTTTTAGTTCATTTAATTGACTGAAGCAGGAATTTAAGATGAAAATCAAAGTTTGCATAGTAATGAACTAATAATATTGAAGTATTAACATGTGTAACTAGTTTTTAAAATATTAAGATGTATAAGATAGAAGAAAGTTTTGGGATTGGCACATCCAACTAGTTGAAATTTGAAATTTATTTTTACTTGGACACTAGTTTTTTAAAGCAATTTTCATCGCCTAACCTAATGGCAGAATTATCGGCAATTAAAGATAGATAAATAAAGAGTAAGAAAATAAGGGTATCCAAAGCATTCAGAACCCTGATTTCCGCGTGAAACCTAGAAACACTCTCGAGTGCAAAGGTTTAATGGGTCTCAGGAGTCTTACTTTTTACCTGGCTGTGCAATTTAGCAACATGTCACATTTAATTTTTTTTTCCTCAGTCTCTATAAAACATAAATGCAGAAATTTTTTAATATAGACAACCTAATATCTCTTCTATTTAAAATATTTTTTTTAATATTATATATTGAAATTTTATTTTATTTTTGTTATATTTAATTATTTTGATATAAAATTTAAAATCGGTTCTTAAATTTTATGCTTGCGAGCGGCATTTTTCACAAACGAATAAAGCAATTTGCAAGAAATTTGGTAAATATCTTCATTTTAAGGTAAAGAATAACTTATACTTCAAATTTAGTATTATAATTGCATTGATTATAGAAAATTGGCAATTTTAAAATAAATGAATGATTTTTTCAAAATTTTATCATTTAAATTTGAATTTATACTAAATTAATTAAATAAATTGTGTACAAATGAAGTATACGTTCAAGGTACATTAGTTTTACATCACAATTAATATTTTGGGGGCACTTGAACCAATAGTTTCGGTACAGTCTTGCGCGAAATGCATGCAAGTCAAAATAATAATAACAAAAAAACCTAAAAACTTAAAAAAAGCAATTTAACAAATTACAACGACCATTTGGAAAATGATTTTTTCAAAGACTAAAATTTAAGACATGAAAAATCGCACGGAGTTGATCCTGCATTACGTACGCTATGAATTAAACATTAATAGTGTTATTACACGTAAAAATTCCAAGCGACAAAAATCGCCTGCGACTCGTATTTGGTGTGAAATATTTATATGTATACATTCTTGTCCTATTTTTTTTTTATTGGTTTATTCCATTTTTCTTTGCACGTGAAAATATTACAAATTAAAATTAACATTTTGGCAGAAATTGTTATTCATTTTCTTTCATTTTCATTAGTTATTATCCACCTGAAACTTATGTATTATCCAAGCATTTCACTGGCTGTTCGGGAAAAGTCTTTTCCATTGTCAGATTTCCAAGAAATCTGACTACCAATTTTAAATGAAATTTCATTCTTAAACTTCTAAACATCTGACAATATTACTTTTTACACCGTCGGACAGAGAAAAAAAAGGGACTTTTAAATGCAATTTGTTTGAAAGCTGTATCTCAATTTGTTTCCGAGTTATTAATTTTTTTTGTACTTTTTATTACGTTTTTGTCATAGTGGCAACAGAAGGTATCCATCTTTGTTAAAAGTAAAGAGAAATACATATTACTGTATAGACCCATCAGGAAACGAATAAAATGCGGATTAAACCAATAAAAACCTTCAGATATGCTTTTGATTTCCTATCCTGACGAGGACAATAAGCATTTTTCCAAATGGTTAATAATAATAATATTTTTTTATCAAAATTAAACATTAAAAAAATAAAATTCCAATATAGAATATTAAAAAATATAATTTAAATAGAAGATATATTAGGTTGTCTATGTTAAAAATTTCATGTATTTATGTTTTATAGAGACTGACAAAAAGAAAAAAAAATAATTTCACATGTAGCTAAATTGCACCGCTAGGTAAAAAGTAAGACTCCTGAGAGTCCTTAATGAAGAAAATACTGTTGTCGTGACACATTTTCAGCTACATGAAAAGAAATTAAATCAGTTAAAAACACATTGAAATTTCGCTCAGAAAATAGGTAAAAGCAGAATTTTCACATTTTCTGTTAAGCAATTAGCGCATCATTTATTCTTTTAAAACTTTCCAAAATAGTGCAAAGCTTCTTATGAAATAGGTTTGTCTGCACTGTTAAAACTTTGCAGCATTCTGTCCAGTCATTTGACCATTTTTTCCGAAAACGGTTACACAACCATATTTTAACACTATTCTGGACATATTATTGGCCATTTTACGGTCAGAATATAGTTAAATAACGGTTATGAAACTCTTTTTTGAAAAAACGGTCGAATGACTGGACAGAATGCTGCAAATTTTTAACAGTGTGTATGCCTGTCAGTAATGTAGCTTTTGTTTATACATTCGGAATACCAAGTAATTTTGATATGTTATTGAGGTTTACAATAGAATTTCCAGTATTGAAAATGAGGTGTGTCGCAGTTATAATTATTTTACAGAGACACACAAAATAACTACTCCATTACATTATGCTCTATGGGGAAATTTGTTTCCGGTGCATTTTATTAACGTTACGATAGTTCATATGTAATAATATTCATATACTTCACTGGAACAGACTAACAACATTCTTTCTCAAGAATATATAATAAATAGAAATCGTTTACAGAGAAGCGTAAAAGAATCCAATTGCATTATGAGAAATGGAGAAAATTTGGTTGAAGTCCTTTTTAGTGGTATTACGATATTGCAAAAATAATAATACTAAAATTGGAGCTTATAGAAATTACTGATCAGTGTTCATTAATCGAAATGCAAAAGAAAATGGGTTTCAAGGCTGACTATATTCGAAAATCGCTGGAATTGCGTTATCCGATGTGGTATGAAATGTTAAAAATTTCGTGTATTACGTGGTGTGTATGAATTGGATAGATGATATACAGGGCTGCCCGAAAGGGTTCGTGCATATTGCCGGACATGAACAGAAATTTCTGAAAATTGATTTTTAGACACTTAAGTGGTTTTTTTTAATGAATATTTAGATATCACATTTCATCTTAAAAAATTAGAAATTTTTTAGTAACCTCATGTTAGCTTTTGAAATTGTCGTATAGTTTATCCATCATTTTTATTCATGTTAAATATATATATATATACATATGCATTAAGCATAGATTATTAAACACTTTCCAACACTTCCTGAATTATTAACAAAAATTCGTTATTTAGGGAAATATTATAAATAAGATAACTAAGTAAACATTTTAGAAAACAGATAAAACATTTAAAAAACTGGTTTCAGCAGTTACCGTCCATAGCCAGACATGATTTCTAATTCTCTTGAACAGCCCTGTATTTGATCTGCATGTTGATATACATACTATGTGACACATGTACAAAAATTATCATCCATAGACGGCTATGTATCCAATTATTTGCGTGTCCCTGTAAAATATTTTATCTATTTTCTACAAGCATTTATTAGTAAACTAAATGCAGTTCAACGTCAAAATGCATAACTCATTTAAATACCACCTTTAAGCAATTTACGCTCACACTCAGTAAACCTTACGAATTCTTTTGAGTAGCCTTGTATATAAACTATATCATTTATATACACTATTTAGTGAAACTTAAAAGCCCATATCATAATTAAAACACATTTCCTTATATCATCTCTAATATACAGTTCTTTGGATAGAATCGAATATTTGAAATCTTTTGTGCATCCCTGTAACTGCCGTGCACTTCATATTATACATGAAATAACTTATTAAACCTCAGTGACATATATCAATTTCATTATATATGAAATAGTATAACATAATTAAAATGCACCGCAAACAATCTCCCCCCATACCATTATGCAACGGAATTCTTTTGTGTGGACTTGTATATGAATAATAACAATTCTTTGCATCGCATATTCTAGAGAATGCATATTTTAGTGCACTTCATAAATGTATATCAATTTTATTATGTTTGAATGGGTGTTAAATCATTAATATTCGACGATTAATATAAGACGATTTTTTCTAATTGGCCGTTATGTAACGGAATACTTTTGAGTGTCCCTGTAAAAGAACTAAACATGTTACAAACTTCCTTTAAAACAGGGATCATACTATATTGAGCGCCAATAACATAAAAAAATTTCATTGCAATTCGTGTATATTTACGAGTGTTAGAGCGCGGACAGACGGACAGGCGGTCAGACAAACCAAAGTCATAAGCACTTTTCAACATTGTTAGAAAGTGTTTAAAAAACGTGCCTTCTAGATCTACTCTCAATAATCGCTCTTGAGGTAATTTTTCTCATAACTTTAATATGTTTTTAAAAATATAGTTTTCTTTTTCAAAATCTATTTATTATTCGGTTTCTTAATCTTATTACAAAATTTTTAAAAGGTGGATTCTGCGGCTTATTATATTATTTTTTCTTCATTTCCTCCTTTCTTATTTGACGTTTCTCTGACAATTTTTCTAAAGGGATATTTTTTTTCAGTACTTCAACATTCTTTTGCCTTTCTGATTCTATTTCCGTTACATAAAAATGAAATAAATAGAATAATCTTTTAAAAGCGGGATAAATAATAAAAGATATTTAAATTTTTAAATATTTATCCATTTAGATGTAGATTGGAAAAACATTTAAAAAAACATTTAGAAGTGTTTAATACACATTTATCCTGTATTTAAAATAATAAACAGTTATAAACTGTGCAGTTATCATTCGGGTGTTCTGCGATTTTGTGTGTTATTAAATTTCTCCAGTAGACATAGTTAGAACGCTATAATGATCTATCTTTTTGCCCATTAAATCACAAATTTCCGTAGCATCTCGTAGAAAACATATCTTAACTGTATATATATATATATTTAACGGTATACTTTTTCCATTAAAATCGTATCTCATTTTGCATAGATGTTTCAAAGATTTATGAAAGAAAGTATTTAAAGAAGTCGTTTACAACTTTATTTCACTGTAAAAATAATTTGTTGATTTTATAATATGTAGCTTCACTAAGGAATGCAATGAATGATTTTGTAGTCAAGATCTAAACGAAGCTGCACAAATGTCTACACAAGGAAATTAGGTTGAGTATGAAGAATTAAAGCGAATATTTATGTTCCGAAAAATGTGCAAAAAATAAAGTGGGAGATATTGAAACACCAGCTATGTGTGGGTGACATTTCTACCACCAGACTCTCAAAAAACAAATGGTTGTTTTTATCGTATAAGAAATCTGCACAACATTTTCAAACGCTCACTCAAAAAACGAATCCTTATCATTTATTTCTTTATAAAAAAGTGTTTGGTAACAGGTTCGCTTTTAAAACATAGTATTGGAAAAAGTGAATACGGAAAAAAACTTCAAAAAGTTATGTTTAGATTAAAGAAAGTGCTTCTTCAGAAATATACTTAAAAATGACAAAATTATTGATTGCATTATTTCGCAAATTAAAAACACATGTTTTTTAAATGTATACTTTATAATTCATATTCAACATACATACAAAAATAATTGATTTTTAGATAATTATATGATCTAAATCCTTTTTAAGTCTTTAAATGAAAATATTTGAAGTATGAAAAACCTGATAATATATATATGAATATAAAATATAATACCTTTGATATAAAAAACTAGTTGGCAAGTTCGAGTAACAAAAATGACCAAATGACCGAATCTCTAATTTAATCGTAGCACGTAATGATATTTTACAAGAATTGTTACAGTAAAAAATGTATAGATAGAAAACATCTTAATACATGAAACCGACAAGAACGGTAGATATATATGTAGATAGAAATATACACATATCGTATTTCCACTTAAAAGTAAATCACAACCCTATCTTTTTATTCTGATCACGATAGATATTAATGCATACAAATAATGATGCAAAACTATTGTTAAATTTGAAAATATGGAATACTGAAAGAAAGTTGTTATTAAAAAGATGATTTTCTTTAAATCACATGAGATTTCTCTTTTAAAAATCAATTGTGGATAACGATTCATCATTAGTGATTGTTCTTATATTCTTTGTTAAAACTTGGAATTGAAGACTGTTGAAATAATTTACGAGAACATGCATAGGACCAGTATTCTTTAATGAAGTGTGTTTTACATATATATAGATATGAGGACGTGAATTTCAAAACTCGCGTTACCTAGAAAATCAAATTTTGGGAAATCGCGAAAATCTTCTGAGTGCGTTCATTGGTTTTCATTGTAAATCAAGATTTTACAATGCGAAAAACTAATCGGTTATGCCAATCCCAAAACTTTCTTCTATCTAATACATGTCAATACTTCAAAATTCTCCAGTTGAGTGCCAAAATTAAATGGTAATCTATGCCCATCATGAGGATTCTTTCATCATGAAATTGCGTACATTACTTCGTGAGATAGGACTACCGCTAAAATCGTGCAAATCATGCAAAATGCAGAATATCAGCGCCATCGGTTAGATGATTTACAGCAAATTCTAATCATCAGCAACTTATGTTAACTTCTAACTGAATCTGAAATTTGATGAAAATCCGTGCATTAGTTTCTGAGATAGAGCTATGTCGGAAATCGTAAACAAATTCCACATAGCAGTGTCACCTGTTGAGCGATTTACATCAAACTCTAATAAGGACCAATTTATATTAGGGACTAGCTGAATCTGAAGCTTGGTGAAAATTCATGCATTAGTTCTTCAGATATAGCTATTTCGGAAATCGTGAAAAATGCAGCACAGCAGTACCATCTATTGGGCGATTTATACCAAAAAGTAATCAGAAAAAGTATATGTCAAAGTCTAACTGGATCTAAAGTTTTGTAAAATTCTGTGCATTAGTTCTTGAGATAAGGCGCCCACAAAATTTTTGTCACATACAGACTCACAGAGTGACAGAATGACAGATAGAGTGACAGAAAGACATTTTCTAAAAACCATCAAATCGTGTTCAGGACCTTCTAAAACGAATAAATCCATCGAAAACCGGAAGTCGAAAATTTTCATGAATCCAATACTTTCTTCTTGTAAAGATAGAAGAAAATAAAAGGTAAAACTATATTTTTTATTTTCTGCTTTCTTTACAAGAAGAAAGTATTGGATTCATGAAAATTTTCGACTCCCGGTTTTCGACGGAATTACACGTTTTAGAATGTCCTGAACACGATTCGAAGGTTTTTGGAAAAAGTCTGCCTGTGAGTCTGTGTAAGTCATAATTTAAGTGAGTCTCAGAGGAAGTCTAAGTTACTTGCTGGTATAAATGGTTCCTAATTAGTTTTTGGTGTAAATCGCCCAACAGGTGGCGCTGCTGTGCAGAAATTTTTACAATTTCCGCAATAGCTCTATCTAAAAGACTAATGCACGGATTTACATCAAATTTCAGTTAGAAGTTGACATAAGTTGTTGATAATTAGATTTTGGTGTAAATCATCTAACCGGTGGTGCTGATATGCTGCATTTTTCAGGAAGTATTAACATGTATTAGATAGAAAATAGTTTTGGGACTGCCACATCTGACTAGTTGTAGATTATATGTGTTTTTTCGGTGCAGGTTCACCAAGAATAGATTGACAGAAAATAGTAATTTTTTTTAAATTTTGGATAAGGCGAGTTTAGAAACACACGTCCTCCCATATATATATTAATATTTTCAAATAATAACAAAAACTTTACATTAACATCGATTGTCATTCATTATCAAAACAATGAACATGTTAAATGAAACATTAAGTTATTATTCTATATATATTTTTTCTTAACTTGGCGATTGCTACACATTTTTAACATTTATTTAATTGTTTAGTTGAGAATGTGATTATTGTCTCAAGAGACTAAAGTAAATAATGATAATAAGAAGAAGAATTACGCATATCTATAACTAAAAATATAAATAATCTATTTAAAAATATTTTTAATAAAAACTGATAAATACAATATGTTAATAAAATGCATAAATAAGGTTTTTTCTATTGTGACTTTATATTTCATTTTGTATTATCTATATTATCTTTTTTTTAAACGATTTGGAAAAATGGTTATTGTTCTCGTCAGGATGGGAAATCAAAAGCATATCTGAAGGTTTTTATTGGTTTAATCCGCATTTTATTCGTCTTCTGATTGGTCTATACAGTAATATGTATTTCCCTTTACTTTCAACAGAGATATGTTTCCAGTATGACAAAAAAGTAATAAAAACTACAAAAAAAATTAATAACTCAGAAACAAATTGAAATACAGCTTTCAAACAAATTGCATTTAAAAGTACATTTTTTTTCTCTATACGACGGTGTAAAAAGTAATATTGTGGGATGTTTAGAAGTTTAAGAATGAAATTTCATTTTAAATGGGTTGTTAGATTTCTTGGAAATCTGACGATGGAAAAGCCTTTTCCAGAACAGCCAATGAAATGCTTGGATAATACATAAGTTTCAGGTGGATAATACGTACGAGTCGCAGGCGATTTCCGTCGCTTGCATTTTTTACGTGTAATAACACTATTAATGTTTAATTCATGGCGTACGTAATGTATGATCAACTCCGTAATATTTTTTATGTCTTAAATTTTAGTCTTTGAAAAAATCATTTTCCAAATGGTCGTTGTAATTTGTTAAATTGCATTTTTTTTTTTTTTTTTTTTTTTTTTTTTGAGGAAAATGTAGAACAAATGTAGTACGTTGTAATTTAAAAGTAAACTTCAACAGCTATGTGATTAAGGAAATGTAATATGTTCGAAAAAATATATAATTCATTTTTAATTAATTAATTCTTTGAAACTCTTTTAAATACCATATTAAAAAAAATATGACATTTCGAGTTATAATTTTTCAAATAATGAAAATTTATCCAAAAATGTATTTTGAGAAAAATGCATTTTTAATTAACATGAGAAGACAAGTTATTACAAATACTTTTATAAAATGTTAATTATTTAAACTAAGAAAAAGTTTAAAAAAGTATTTTGTTAAAATATATGGTATTTCAATTTCGTTTGTCCGGCTTAAAAGCGAATTTCAAAGATTTTTTTTCAATCACTACCGGTTTGTAAAAGCTTAACGAAGTATTATCTTTCTTCTAATGGCATTACATACAAAATCAACACTGGTTTAAAGAATACATAAATGCTCTATTCGATAAATCCAAAAACTGAAAATGTAAGGCTTTGTGAAAATTAACCGTATTATTGCACATTGAGTCTCTTTCAGTACGTTTTTAGGTGCGTTCGTAATTATATAAATACGTAGCACCTATAGTCGTCGTTCAGCCCGTCCGTCTGGCAGTTCTGTCTATCCGTCTGTCTTTCCATCCGTCCGTCCGCATATAACAGAGCATAAACTATCCAAACGAATGGTCTGAAATTTTAAATATATATGTGTTGTAAAATTTTGTCGAGCCATTTCAAATTTTATTAAAATCGGTTGTATAGCTTAATTACAGGGATAGTCAAAAGATTTCCAATACGGTTTTCCAAAGTACGGCCAATGGGGAAAAATTATTGCAAATGCATTTTAATGATGTTACAGCCTTCAGAATGGTCTGAAATTTTAAATATACAATTGTTACAAAACATTGTCGAGTCATTTCAAATTTCATGAAAATCGGATGTATATTTTAATTACAGGGACAGTCAAAAATTTTCCGTTACATTAAGACCAATGGGAAAAAAAAATGTTCAAGTTCATTTTAATGATGTTACAGCCTTTCGAACAGAATGAAATCGATATGCACTTATGAAGTGCACTAAAATATACATTCAGTACATCATGCGAGATAAAAAAATATTTCTAAAACTAGTTATAGTTCGAACGCACCTCATTTGCCACGTTTGACGAGCAATTTCCTACATGTTTAAAAAAAATATTGCGACAAAATTCTCATTTATATTAATAAGAGTTCAGTTTTGAAACTTACTTAAATATCGGAAAGATATCCATGTTAACATCGCACTAATTATTTTAAGGTAGATAACGCTGATATGTTCTATTTCTAAATGTATAAGATAAATTAGAAAATACATATCCTGATTCTTGTGAGATGCACATATAAGATTAGTTAATTTTTGTTCACTTTGAAAATTTTCTGAGAATAAGGGGAGGGGGAGGCTACATAAATGGGGTTCCAAAATGTTTGAGTTATTTCGGAAATAATAATACAATTAAACAAATAAATAAACGTTTCTTTTAGAATAATCGGGTTATTCATAAAAATAAAGGTAATGGTAAATATCATAGTTTATGTTTAAAACGATTCTTACCTGGAACGTATAATTTATGTTAAGCATAAATTAAAAAAATTATTATGTATTTCTACATGGGAAAACATGATCTTTCCGTTTCCAAAATACATTTTATTCCAATATTACTTCTGCACTTAAGATTTTTTTAATGATAAAATTGATTTTATGGATGTTGAGAATAAGCAATATAAATATTTTCAAAATTAAAGCATCTAAACAAATCACAGTCACCTGTTCCCTTTTCTACTTTCTTCTATCTTCAATAGAAGAAAGTATTGTAGTCGAATTTTTTTTCGATTTCCGGTTTTCGACGGATTTACAAGTTTTAGGGGTCAGAGATCCTCAAAAACAAATTTATACAAAATTTCTGTATGTCAGTCCGTCTGTCGCCATTGTACCATCGGAAAGTCTATGAAGGTATGTATAGAATTGAACCAAACTTTTTGCGTATATTTCTAGCTACAGCAAGCAAGTCCTCCCTGAATTTGAAAAAAAAAATCTGCCTGAAGGGGGCGCTGTAATAGCGATGTCAGTGCCATTTTCATTATTGTACCATCGAAAACTGTATAAAGTTATCCCTAGAATTGAACAAAATTTATTGTGCATGTTCTTGGCTTTGGCCAACAGGGGCTCTGTCATAGTGATTTTTGAATACTTTTCTTGATTTTTCGTAATGCTATTGTCCACCGGCGGTTCATGCAGCGGCGGTAACTCGCGTCCTGCTAAGCCGGCTATTCGCAAACGGCTGATGACAACAGAAAAGGAAAAATTATCTATTTTAACAAATATCATGATATAGCTTAGCATATTTTTAGTCCGATTAATTAACTGATGCAGAAAGTTAAGATGAAAATCAAAGTTGGTATAGTATTGAACTTATTATATTGAAGTATTAACATGTGTAATTCCTTTTTGAAATTTTAAGATTTATAAGGCAGAAGAAAGTTTTGGGATTGGCACGTCCAACTAGTTTTCTTTTACAATTCCTTATCAGTATCGTATTTTGATATCAAAGCCATTCTGAACAAGTTAAATAAATATCATGATTATGATTTACCCACAACTTGGATACAAGTTATATGAAATAATTTTAGAATTTAATTTTATCCATTTGTAAAAGTTTTGATAGATAAATTTCGTTCGATGAAAGTAAATTGTTTAAAAATATTGTACATTTAATTTTATAAAAACTGTCATGTTAAAAAAGAATAATTCAACGACATTAGAATAATCATAACTTTTGAATTCAAAATATGAAAAGTTAGTAATTATATGTTTATTAATCTTTTAGATTAAAAAAAAAAATTCTCTTTCAGGAAGTGGCATTCATTTTGCAAAAGACTTTCAAGAAGTGTCGTAAACTATAAATCAAACAAAAATTTTACAATTTCCAAAAAAAAAAAAAAAAAATTCAAAAATCGATAAATCTAATGGCATTCAAATTCTGATCAGTGAATTGATTTTTTCATCCTTAAAGAACATAGAAGCCATTTTTTAATCAAATGCCATTTTTTAGTGGTTGCCTAGGTAACATCAGAAAAGTTCCGATTTTTAACACAGAGGTACTATGTAATTTGCTTTATAAAGGTAATGAAGGATATTCAGCCTTACAATTTAAAGACCTTTTTATCATATTAAAGTATCAAAATGACTTTATCCAAGATGCCTGAAGTATTTTTTTATTCTTTTTAACTTACTTTTCCAATAATTTGATTTCTTCTTCAACTTTATGAAATTAGTTCCAAAAGGGGAGAATGTATATTAAGATAATCTGTTCTCGGTATTATTCTTAAAAAAAAAAAAAAAAAAAAAAAAAAAAAAAAAAAAAAAAAAATGGAACGATGTATTTTTACTGCCGTAAGAAATTCATCTTTTGAATTTGAAATTTTTGAATTTGAAAAAAAGCTTTGCACTTCAAACCGTTTTAATTTTTATTTAAGTATAACAATTTTGATGGTCAAGAATTTATTTTTGAGAAAAATGTAAAAACAAAAAAGCAGAAAATATGTTTAATTTTGTTTACACATTCTTAGCAGGGAAAATGTACAGTGGTGTAATAAAAAATAAATAAACGCCTCCTTCTAACTCTGTAACTATTTATAATAGAAGAAAGTTACTGCGACCGACCTATTGGAAATAAAGGCTATCTACTTTTAAATGATGTATATGTTATATAAAAATTTTTACTTTTACTATTAATTTAAATTATTCTAAATTGCCGACCTATACATTATTTCCTTTTTTTTAATACGCTCTATATTTATTTCTAATTAAATTCCTATAATTTTAAAACGCGTATCTTAATAATAGATTTATTCCAAAACGTAATCTAAACTTTTAATCCCTTCATTAATTTTTATCGTCTACCAAACTGTAAAGTTCTGAACGCAGTTATTTATTTTTTGAATGTTTATCAAAGGCATTTTTACATTTTTATTCTATTTCATCTCATTTTCCCGCTCGCGAGGCGTCAGCCTTTTCACATCGAAATCATTTCATTAGCGGTGCCGGGATTTTTTCCTGTAACGTTTCTTGGTGGCTCTCCATTGGCTGAGTGTCGGATCCCAGTTCCACTTCGAGGCTCCTTTGTGATTTTGGTTGGTTTATCCTGAAGTTTCCTTTTCAATCAGAATTCCTCCGCTCATTCTCATAAATAGCGAGAGCATGAGCTCAGAACGAGAGATTTTGTGCTGTTTGATTGTTTACACAACCTGTTACCCGGTGTCCTTAGCCATGTAGAATATTCATTTCGTGAATTAACATCTATTTAGCATGAGTAACTAGTTTATGCACGAGGGGAATGCTCTGATTTCTCATCCTGCGGGAATTGTTTAGTGTCCGTATGTTCTGATGGAATAAACAGTTTTCCTATGACTACGTTTCCATGTGTTTAATTGGGAAAACCCCCGATTTCTTCATACGCCTGTTGTCACCACTCACGCGGTCTAACCTACCTTGTTTTCATAATGCTTGTGCAACAAAGCTTGTGCAACAAATTGTGTAAACAATGCTTGTGCTAAGTGGTAGGTTTGCTTACAATATCACCAACGGCTGATTAAAATGTGGTATGAATCCAGTAATATGTTGTAAATGCACGACGTGATATTTCAACTACACCCATTAAATTGTTTCGTAACATATATACAATTTGCTTAGGGGGCCCTCTACAAATCAAAACCAGCACTAATTTTGTTATTGCGAATTCTAATGCCTAATTTTGACAATATATTTCAAATATTCGGTTAAAAGTATGCCTATGGACGAAATTTCAAGTCATTTGGATGATCAGTTTTTTAATTTCTAACGTTAAATTACATTTCATAAATTTTTTAATATATCCTGAAATTATAAACATAATGTAATAATTTTTTGTGTGGTTATAATGCAATGAAATTGCATTTGCAATTTTAAAATTTTTATATGAACTTCATGTGTACGTGCCGAAAATGTTGCATATGATCCTTCTTTTGACTATCATGCTTTTGAATAGTAATCTTCACATTATTGAATCGCAAAAAATCTGCGATTAAATGAGGTGCATATTACTATTCGGAAATACTGGTAGTCTTAATTAAATTGATCTATTTGTAAAATCGTCCAAAGTCGTTGAGCATAAAGTATTTTGTTCACAAAATGCTTACTAATTGTGAGGGAACTGAAAAATTTGATATTCTCGTGGACGGAGGGGGACAATAAGTAAACTTGCCTCACGTTATAGATTACATATCTTTTTATTGAACTAAATTGTCACATCGATATCGTTGAGCTGGAAGATTATTATTGATTTGTTCAAAATTTTCAGTAAAAGCGGTTTATTTTTATTATTATTGTTATTTTACTATAGGAGACACTGCAATCAGAATGTTTCAAATGTTCGATAATTTGCAAAATAGTTCCTGAACTGCAAAGTATGTAAATTGTTCTCAAATTTAAAAAAAAACTGGAGACGCTCTTTGTAGAAAATGTCATCATATTTTAATATTAGAAAAAGGTGGTGTGATACAATAAGATCCAAAAGAACTTCTTAAAGCACATTAATATATGCATAAATGTATGTCGATCTATATATATATATATAATTTTTTAAAGAATAATTAGAATATTGTGACTAATTAAAATTGTTTTTGCAATATAGAAATTAGAAGCATGTGGTAAAAAAGTGCATCTAACACATTTCTGTAAATTGTATTTGGTTTATTGTAAGTTACAAAGCGAAGCGATAACAATTTATAAATAATTCTAATTTTAAATAAAATTATATTTGCAACTTTCAAGAAGAGCATTTGAAGCAACAAGAGGTAATAATGTATATATATATATATATATATATATATATATATATTATTTTGCATAACTCCAAAAGTTCACATTTTTCTTTAAAAATATTATTTTATTTTATCTAAGTACATTAAATGTTTAAGCCTTTTTATTTCAGAGATCACGTTCCGAATATGCAGAGGTTTTTTTTTTTTTTTAGTCGAGAAAAAGATGCTCAGCTGAAATTGGAAATTTCCCTTATTTCCTATTGAAAAACATAGCTAACAGGCAATAACACAAAAAAGTTTATTTTAGTAACAGTTAGATTTGCATAGTTGAAGATGAATAATACAGAAACGACTTCCTTCAGTTTAATTCTTTTTTAGAAAAAGTCACGTAAATCTTTATTACTGTTTTTAATCAGAAAATTTGCAGTTATGGAGCAAATGTTTTTATTAAAACTAGAAGATAAACCCGGTCTTACCGGATAACTGAATATAGGTGAAAACCATCATTATATATTACATATTTCTGATATCAATATCAGATTGTTTCTCTGCACATACTAAAAACACAGCGATGAATGAGGTATTTTTCGAAAGGTTCTGCAAGAGGCTTTTGATGTTGTATATTTATATTTCGTTAAAACGCGTTATCTGATTAAAAAAAAAATACTTAATAAAAAAACGTATCCACAAATAATCTTGATGACTGAGTTGAGAAAGACTTGCAAGGACCTACTGTTTTATTATTATTATTATTATTATTATTATTATTATTACTCTAATATATTTTTTTTTACATTTAATATATTTTTTATAATGCCTATTAACACTAGTAAACAACATATTTACATGAAACGCAGCAAATGATGCATTCAAATAAGTTATGAAATGTATTAAAAGCGATATTTTCCTTTTGGTCTAGCGTCAGGATTTAACAGCCGAAGAAATTGCCAAATATCGCTTAATCAGGCTGTTTGATTCGGTTAATTTCAGTGATTTAAACGGAAATTCGATCCCATGTCTTAATTTTGTGTTTTATTAATATTTTATTGTTTTACTTATTGATTAATGGATGTTTTAATTTCGTTATAGAATATAATCTGGAAACAAATTAAGAGCTATTTGTATTAACATTGCAAACTTATTTATATTTCACAATTTTGTTCACACATTAGAGATAGATTTTTAAAAAATCAAACTGATTTTTAACAATAAAAATTGAGTAATTGGCGATACAGGTTTCAAACAAATTTCGATATAGTTTTCAAAGAAATTGCGATAGAGGAGACCATGGCTAGGTGCAGTTTTTAGTTATTGATTTCTATTAATTTTTTTTTTAAGTTTTTTCACAAAATTTCACTGCACTTCTAAAGCACAAACATTCGGCTATAAATACCCGGAGTTCTATATTTGTAGCTTTTGTAGTTTATGTTTAGAGGAAGCCTGAAGTAAGAGAAAAAAATGTGTGTCAAACTACGCCGCTGCGGGACAAGTTGCCTGTACCTATGGGGTAAGTTGGCTCACGCTTCATAAAAAGTTAATTTAAGCTCAAATAAGACACGTAGTGAAAGAAATCAATTTTATTATTACCAGAAAGTTTAAACAAAGGAATTATCCCCGTACAATGTAGATTCTAAATTATACAGGCATAAAAATAATGCATAAAACATTAACACTGAGTAGCTTCTATCGTACTCAATATAATCATCAGAGTTATGGTTATCACAAATGTAAAATGGAGTATCTCCGTTTGTGCAGACCACATGTGCTTAAACACTGCATCGCACACATTTCTAATGGTGATTTTTCTGTTTCTAAAGTACCAACACACCACATATATCAACCTTCCTCGTCATCTGAGATATTGTCAAGATTCGTGCTTTTTTTCAATAACTTGTTCCCTTTTATTGTATGTGGAAACAAGTTTCCCTTCCAAATAAAATTAAAATTTACATATATATTATTAGTTTGATATTAAATTAATATAATTAGTTTGATAAAATTAGTCGGATATTAAATACACCTTTTAAGTAAATATTTCTTTAATTTTATTTCGATATGGTGAATGTGACATTTGTGGTAAATGATGTGCCTTGAATGTGGTGAATGATGTGCCTTGAATGTAGTGAATGACACATTCAAGGTGAATGTGACATTTCCAACGCTATATGTTTATTCATATATACTTTTTGTGTAAAGTTTTCTTTGTTATCTGTTTACCTTTGGCCAACTTTTTCAGTTGCTTTTATTTTCTTCTTTTTTGTATTTCATCTTTTTTCCTCTCTAAAGCTTACCTTTCCACTTTCAATGCCTTCAAATTTGGTGAATCTGTCAATATTCATGTGGCTGCCTTTTATCTACGCCAATTTTTATCTATTTTCTTTTTTGATTCTGCCTTTTTTATTGGTCTAACATCTTCAGAATATAACTATCCAACATTCTAAGCCGAAATCAGAGGAGCTCCAGTGACTGCTGGAGATGAAACCAAAAAGGTGATACTGAATCTTTTAAACATCCAGCTTCTAGCCTGTCATAGCTGAGTTATGAACCTCATCACTCGTTTAAACTTCGTTCTTCATAATTTTGAAATATGGGGCTAGACTTCTTGAAGGAATATTAATAGCTTTAAAAGTTTGCCTAATAGAGCGTGTGTTAATTATTACGACTTACGCATCGTTTATATTCTTCGGAGTGTTAACCTGTTCAATTTTTCTTTGATAATCACGCATGTTTTTTGTTAAAAAAAAGTAATTAATTTATCAAACGGGATAAAATAACATAAAATATTACGAAACAGTGTAACGGATTTCTTGGCGCACTGAGCCAACTTTCCCCGTGTTCAATGCGCCTACTACCCCCATAACAAATGTCTTAACAAAACTGTATATTTAACCCTCTAAACATAAAAAATCCAAGTAAATCACATGGTATAGGTAGAGTTAATGATACACTATTAAAAACTATAAAAACTAAATTATTGCAATTATTAAGATAAGTATTAGAAAATGGGAAAAGAATGAAGCAACAAAAAATTACTTATGAATGCGAAAAGAAGAAAAATCGTAATAAATGTCCACTGCAGGTGGGTAACGCTGCAAAACTACAATGGGGATTGTAGAAAGCAATAAGAAAGGTACTCTGTGACTGGGTGCGTCATCTATCTGTAAACGGAAAAATTATGAGGACTGCGCCTACTTACCTCTGTAGCCAATTAGCCCCGGTCTCCCCTATAGATTTCAAACAGATTGCATTTGAAAATACATTTTCCCTTATTCGAAGCTATGAAAATTTAAAATATGTGATTCTTAGAAATTAAAATAAATAAATAAATAAATAAATAAATAATGCAGTAAAAGCGAAATTTGATCGTATGTTGTTGCCATTCGCAAAATGACGTCAGAGTTATGTACAAACACGATTGTCCTTTATAATATAGGTACTTTAAGTGGCATTATTGAATGTTCAAAGAAAACCGAAGATGGTTTTGGAGTTAAACCTGGAGATAAATAGAATATTTCAATATAGGCGGAAGTTATACAAGTTTACGATTGTTTATACATTATAGAATACAAGTTTAGAATTGTTTATACATTATAGAAATTAAAAATTTAATTAGAACTATATCTTTAAAACGCTACACAAGATCTACATGGTGTCCTATTGAAGCATTTATAATATGCATGCATATATAATTAGTATATTTTTCAAATGACAAAACGGACAAAATTCATTATCTCGAATATGAAGTAAAGCAATACAGTTAAATAATAAGAAATTTCAGAATGCCAATGTAAAACTCGTTAGAAATCGTTAATAAGTTAGTTAACTGACATAAATCTAATAAAGATAATAATTGCATTTGTAGTTTTTTATATTTTTTTTCTAAAATTCATTCATAGTTGCATATTGTATGATAACAATCTTTTTTATTCTTCTGATTTAGGTATGAAATTCCGGAAACGATTAATTACCTTATTATTTCTAATTTACAAAAAATACGACGTGGATAAAATATTTCACTATCCATATTTTTACTGTTTTAAAAGTTTTAATTTACGCTTTTTAGCAACTAAAACTAGTATAGATATTCTAAAGTTTATAGAAGCAAATCATGAAGCAATAAAATTATATGTTTCTTGATATAGTTAATAGTTTCTCTGAATTAAACTTTCAAAAAAATCTGTGAATTAATCGTTTAATCTCGATCATCAGCTGGGATAATCACGATTACAGAAAAAATTATATATGTGATTGTTTACTTTATCGAATTACGCAACACAATGTTTGACCAATTCCTTATCCAACGAGAATGTTAAAATCATAAATAAATTTGACTTAAATCAAATGTTAATCATTAATCTAGGGCCCCACCAGTAGCTGAGAGGTTCTGCTGTCGAAGCTGGTTGACAGGAAGTGCTGGGTTCGAACCCAATCGCGCCGTCGGCCTAATCGTTTGGAATTTCGTGGTTTTCTTCGAGCCATGGGTTTCCATGCGTAAATACGGGTTAGGTTCCTTTAGAAAGATCCCCACGAAGGGCACTTCCCCCTCGGGCCTATATCCCTAGTGTAGATAATCGGCCGTCAAACCAACCAACCATTAAGCTGGGACATATTACATTTAAACAATTCTATTTGATATAAAACAGCTTCCATCAGAATAAAAGTTAAATATTTTATTTTAGTGGACATCTCAAGAAGGTATATAAAGTCTCTGACATCTAATTAGTGCAAGAAAAAATATTATTAATTTATTGTAAATACAGAGTGAAACACATACTATAGTGACTCACGGAAAATAATGATGTTTTACTTTGTACAGTTTATACATCTGCAGAATAAAAATATCACCTTAATATAATGGGAAAATATTTATACAAGATTTGTGGACTAACTGTTTCATTTTAAAAACTACGTTTTAAATTTGCTATTTAAAGCATTCTTTCGTCAAACAAATTATTAAAAAACAATATTAAAAAAAAAAAAAAAAAAAAAAAAAAAAAAAAAAAAAAAAAAAAAAAAAAAAAAGTTAAAAAAATTAGAACACTTATTTCAGATCACAATCTCCTCAATTAGTTGATACAATCATACTTACAACAATATATATGTCTATGATAGTAAATTCAAAATAACTTATTACCTAAATGCTAGGCAAAGTCCAAATTCAAAGTGATTGTGAGAAATTGTAGTCTTTCCTTATATACAGGCTGTCCAAGCTAAAAGTATCCAAAAGTTATGACTTATTATTACAGAACTATTCATTAGAATATAATACACCGATTCTCTGTGGATTGGAAACCCCTCCGAGATTTTTTGAGACTCCACCATACTATCACAGAGATGATCGATTTTTAATATGACGTTTCCTGGAATTTAGATTGGAAGACCGGGCCCAATTGCTTTTCCGTCAAGGTCTCTGGCTTTGACTCCATTAGACTGATTTGCTTGGGTATTCATTAAATCCGTTGTGTATAAGTTACTGTGTATGAATAGAAGACATCTTAGCTCTCTTCGTCCGCAGCCCTTTACTCTTCCACTTATTCAAACTATTGAAAGGGAGGGCTCGGGGCGATGAAGCTACCCGACGACCCCTTGCTTCTTCTAGCTTATTATTAGTCTCGGTCAGAGGTTGGGGCGGGCCGGGGGGGGGGGGTACAACCGCCGCGGCGAGCGGCCCATCTTCATCCGCAGCCCTTTATTCTTCTACCCTAGTCCGACTCTTTTGCGGAAGCAAGATTCTTAGGTCCCCAGCCACGTCCCGAATGAAAGACTATCTAGCGACAGCCAGATTGAAAAAAAAAATCAAAAATTGAAACCAGACAAATTTAAAAGGGAAATTACACAAATTAAAGACACCGAAATGCGGGAAGGGTTGGGCTCGGGGCGATGAAGCTACCGAACGACTCCTAGCTACTTCGAGCCCATGATTAGCAATTCGTGTAATAACTCCTGATGTACTACGAAACATTGGAGAGAACTGGGGTACTGTTAGACTTTTGCCATTATACAAAAGGTACACACAGCGAAATCTATCGATATTAAAACTTTGTGAGATGTTCTTTCTATTTAAATATATATTTTTAAAATTCTATTGGGTAGTTCCGTAAAAATAAGCCTTAACTTTTGGATACTTTTAGCACGGACACCTCGTATATAAAATGCATATAGGAATTTGGTTCCGTCTGTTTATTATTTGCGTTCTGCTTAATGGATATTGATAGGACTTATATAATATTATAATATTATTATAATTAGATTATTTTATGGGATAGTTTTAGTATATTATATATAGTTCTACGTTGCTTAGATACATAGTTAAACTTTTTAGTTTAAACTTTTATCGGTCCGGGGTCCCGATTATGGAAAATTGCTTAATTTATTCATTCGCAGAGCGTTTATAACCTAATAAATTTGTTTCATTTCGCATAAAGGAAACGATTTAAAATAATTTTTTTTATTTTCATTATATGTTTTGCAAGTTCTTGTACACTTATTAAGCTTCAGAAATGTTTTCAACCTATTGTGAAGAGGAAGTATTCCATGAAAACAATTTTTACTTTCGATAGAAAACCGACAGATCGATTTCTAGACATCCAAAACATCTAATCTGTAGTTTTCAATAAAATCGCTAGAGCTTAAAGATATATTCACAAGAATTGCTGGTTTAATCGTACAAGATACATGATATAAAATTACAGAAAATAAAAAATAATAATACGCGTTCGAGTCAAATGAAAGTGATCCAATCCACCCACGCAATAATGATTCGGTCCATTATCTGCCACGCATGTGCGTAGCAGACAGGCATCTATCATTTACGAAACTAACACGAAAGAGAGGGGATAAAAGTTTTTTAATGTTCTCTCACACACTGGGTTGAAAACGGTTGCGTGACATAATGGACGCTCCAGAAGATGAACAGCGTGGTGTGACCAGGTTTTTGACAGATTTAGGTGTTTCCCTAAACGAAATCAGTCGCCGTTTGGCTGCTGTGAACGACGAAATTGTATTTCATTGGCCACAGTGAAGCGTTGGAGCAAACGGTTCAAATATTGACGTGAAAATTACAAAGACGATCCAAAACCTGTCTATAGCCAACATGCATTCACTCCCAGCACTATTGTACAGTAGGGTGGAACTAAAAAACGAAGTTTCGAATTTTATATTCTAATAGTGATTATTTTTTTCCTTTTTAACTCCATAAAAAGAAAATATTTTTCTTTTAATTTTAAAATGATATTTTCCGGTTCCTCAAAGCGCCTGATTTTCTCTAAGAAACGAAAAAAAAAAAAGCCAATAATTGCATGAAAAGTTTTTAAGCTTATTGTTAAATTTATATTTTGCAAAATTAAATTAATTAAGTGTTAATGTCCTGTAATAAAGAGAATAATTTAGTTTGAGTGCCATAGAAAAGTTAGCCCCACTTTATTTGACTTTTGTAGAAGCCAGCGTCGTGGGCGTCGGCTTTCATTGTCTCTGATTTATTTGGCTGCGAGACATAACAAATTAGTCCGCTTTAACGTGTGTTAACAGTTTCTTTAATTATTTTTCAATAAATATTCGGTGACAAAAGTGACAAAGTCTGTTAACGTACGTAAATCTAGATAATTTTTGAAGTGTTCTGTATTTCGTGAACCAAAACAATTAACATTAGACTGCCATCTTTGACGAACATATGAAGATGTTATGGAACATTATTTTTCGGTTCAATTTAACTTAAAATCTGACAGATGGAATCTGGTACACACTATTTCTAAAATATCTAAAGCTGTTGATGATACAATTAAAAGTGTATTGCTGAGACCTTCAATTCCAGCGGTTTCTGATACACAAATCATAAAAGATGATTAGAGACTAGCGCGAGAAATGTCAAAATTTGAAGAAAAATATTAAGATTAGAAAGAATAATCCCACATCCAATATAAAATTGCAAAATGTTAGGTAATCCTGCAAAAAACATTTCTTTGTGTAAAAGCACTAAATATTATCGTGTATCAAAACAAGAACGTCACTTTCTCAAAGACCAAAGAGAGATGGGGTGATGGCAATAGGATCAATAGATATAAAAACTACAAAAAATGTGTAGCAAGACTGGAAAAGGAAATATCAAGAAAAAAAGTTATTTTAAAACAAAAAAAATGATGTTTTGATTGAATGATCGTCAAGTGTAAAAAATAGTTCGGAAGGAAATAGTTCAATCGGTTGTTTTTCTAAACCGGAATTTGATAATCAACAAGGTGAAAGAACCGGAGTATTAGACAGAACTGCAAATATTATTGCAAATGGCATCTTAGAAGATATGGGTATTTCTGATGATAATAAAGAAAAGGTAACTGAAAGAAGGACTTGAAGACGACAAAGAGAAAAGAAAAGGAAGAATTTGAAAGAACAGGAAAGACGAAATGAGTTAATTTTAGAAGGTTAGTATTTTGATGGCAGAAAGGATAACACTATGATAACTGAAGCAGAGGGAAAAAAAGTATAACTAAGAATCATTAAAGACGAACACCTGGTCTTAGTTCAAAAACCAGGATAAAAATATATTGGTCATATTTCATTGACATCTTCTTCTTATATTAATATAGCCACTGCAATTTTGGTGTATTTTCAAAATAATAATACAGACATTTCATGTTTGAAAGTTATTGGGTGAAACAGAAACGCCTTTAATGCAGATGCAAATCTGGAGTTGTTAAAACACCGGAAGCAATGCCCTAAAAACTTTATAATGGATAATGTGATTATTACGTGCAAATGAACTTTTTTCTTAGATACTTATTTCAACATCTTGCTGGAAAAACTACGGGTATAAAAGTATTTTCTAGACCAGTAGGAAACCAACTTGAAAAAATGCGAACTTATTGAAATTATAGACTATAAAAGCATTGATCCTATCTTGACGGACTGATCGGATGAAGAATTTAAAAAAAGTACAAACAGGGGATACACGTGAATTTTAGATTTTCCTTGTCATACTCAAACAGTGGAAACGTGTGTCAAAATTGTCCCGCGAGCTGCGTCAACCGTCTTTAAATATTAAGCGAAAGATGGCTTAATCTTGGGAAAGTTGAATTCCCACAATGTAATGACAAAGTTTGCCTAAAAAGACAGTAGGTTGAATATCCGATTGAATTAATCCATAACAAAGGGAGGTAAGGAGGGTGGAAGTCGATATTTAACCACCTCCTCGTGGTGACTTATGGATAGTATTTTCTAAATAAAAGTAGATATGAGCTAACAGTTACATTGTTTACTTTAAGTTACTTTGTACTGAAATTTCAAAGCTTTGACCTGCTTGAGGAACCGGAAAACAACTTAATTTAAAAAAACCTTTTCAGCGAAAAGTTTAGACATCCAAAAAGGAAAAAAAGTTTTCACTATTACACATTAAAACAAAAAAAGTTTTTTTTTACCCTATACTTAAGTTCCACCCTATTGTACAGGCAGATGAACGGATTAGACAAGAACGGTTGATAAGCATCGATGAACTGGCAGAGCGGACGAAAATCAGTCACGGTTCGCAATAAGGAAAAGGCAGCTAGCGTCACTGTTGGTCAAATTACTGTGGATCAGCAAGAAAAACCTGATCCTTCTTTATGAGTCCTACCTGTACACATGAGCTCAGATAATTTGATTCGTCTACGTTTAACAGGTCGCTGATATGATTGGCCTCCGTCGCCAAGACTATTCCTGTAATGATCGTTATGACAAAAATGTAGTTGGTAGATTGGTTGACGAAAGTGTTTGTAAACATGCCCTTTCCTTATTTTAAAAACAGCTCAAGGGAAACCAGATTTGTGTCGGATGATGACGTGAAAGAGACAGTTGCAGACATTTTGAAGCAATAAACCAAGCAGTTTTATGAGAAGGGAACCACGAGGCTCGTTAGTCAGAGGGACAAATGTCTAAATGCACATGGAGACTACTTTTAAATAAAGCACTCCGTTTGTCATATATATTTGCATTGGCTTACTTTCATTTGATTCGCCTTCGTAATAAATAAAATAAAATAAAAGTTTCAATGCAAAATTTCCCCAGGTTTTACACATAACAGAAGCTTTTAACTTTTTCTTATTTTATGAATATTTATATGCTTTCTACTTTCATTAAAAGAGAGCAAAAGCTTCCATAAATATTTGCGCACATTACTAGATTTAAAAAATATAGTATTTCCATGATTTTAGCGAAAAAAGCAATTTTACTTTTGTAATCATTATTGTAACTGTCATCTGTTAAAATTGTATCTTGTTCAACGCCAACCTTGGCTACATATCCGAATACGAAAAATTAGTCACTTTATAGGCGCGAAGATCCGATATAACACACTAAATTGTTTTATTTAGCATACAACATACTATTTGAAATTTTGTATGTTTCATTTGAGTTTTTTCCAGTTCTTGTACACTTGTTATGCTTTCTGAATTGTTTTTCAGCAGTGCGAATAAAGCGTATTTCCAGAAAACGTAAGATAACACGCTTTATATAGGCACAATCCTAATTCGGTGTTCATAAAAATCGTTACAGCTCTTTTCAAGAACCCCAAACCGTGCAAGAATTGCTGATTTAATAGCATACACTAAAAAAAAAAAAAAAAAAAAAAAAAATTCTGTAGTTCTACAGATGTAGAGTTACATGACTACTAAACTTTCATCTGTAACTGTACAAAAAAAGCTGCAAATCTAGAAAACTAGATTTTTTAAAGCTAAAGATATCTGTAACTTTACAAATGAATCTGTTAAAATTACAGTACTCTTACTAAAATTTTACCTGTAACCCTGGTTGCAGTTACATGAAAAGTTCTAGACATCCAAATTTCCTAAGAAATCCTTCCTAACCTTAGAGATTTTTTGATTTTCAGCGCAAAAGCGTGGCTGTGATATGCATTTTTGCTGTTGTCGCTACATAAATTGTTCTAGAAATCCCAGTTTCCTAGAAAAACTTTTAGTAACTTTACATAATTTTTTTTACAGTGTAGGATACATCATTTTCACTTACACTATTGTCATTAAATTTTAAAAATATTTATTTGTAGTAGTGCCCCAGGTTTGCATATACACTGTATAAAAAATCTATTAAGAGTTTTCAAGGAAACTGGGATGCCTAAAACTTTTTATGTAACTGCAACAGAAGAAATTAATGTAGCAGATACACGTTTGCGTTATAAAACAAAAATATATGTAAGGTTACTATGAATTGTTCAGGAAAGTGGAATGTCTAGAATTTTTTATATAACTGCAACAACAACAACAAATCATGTAAGTATCCCCGGGTTACAGATAAAAATTTAGTAAGCATATAGATATCTGTAGCTCTACAAAAGCTAGTTTTGTAGATTTACATCTTTTTCTTTACAATGTACAAATAAAATTATATTAAGCATACAGATTTATGTAGTTTACATCTGTAGAACTATATATATATATATATATATATATATATATATATATATATATATATATATATATATATATATATATATATATATTTGTATTAGGCTGCATCGTAGTTCGATCTTAGGATTTCAAACCTTATATTTTATTTTATAAAATAAGAGAAAATTCTAAAAAATATTATATTTTGAGGAGTACGTTCTAAAACAAATATCTGAAATATTGAAATACCATCCGAAACCATAAAAATCATCAATCTCATTAACTGAATATATTTAGAAGGAATTTTTTAATATTACTTACAATTTTTTTATGAATTTACACTTATATGTGCATATTAGATTATCGAAAAGTCGTGAAAATTTTGTTTTTAAATATTATTAATTCGAAATATTTACGTAAAGTGTAGTATATTCACCCTCTCTCTTTCTTTTTTGAAAGAACACTACAATTTTTGTACTTTAAGCTAATTTAATCTTAACAAATCTTCTTAAATAAATTTAGTGAATTGAAAACTATTTGCATAGTCATTGAAAGATTCATTAAGAGTGAGTAGTTTTAAAATAATTATTTTCAAAAGAATTAATTTTTTTAACAATTATTTCCACTTTAAACTAATTCACGAAAATGACTGGACATTTTATTAAATCCCTCAATTAAATTTCAAATAATATTTCCAACTACAAATACCTTTAATATTTTAATTATCGCATTTCAGGAAATTTTATCCCGCTCATGAGTTTATTTAATTTAGTCTAAAAATTGTGTTGGAATAATGTAAGCGGTACAACTAGGAGAGAGAAAAAAGCTTTTCTTTTAGTCGAGACTGGAAATTATCCGTAGCAAGTTTTATATTAATTATTTGGATAACTTCTTTAGATTAACTCAAAACTGAAATTGTAAATGTAAATACATATAAAACAACAAATATACTAAACAAAGGTTAATTTTCTTTCAGGTAACTGTTAAATGTTTGTAAATATTTTTACAAATATTTAATTTAATTTCAAAATAAATTAAACATGTTTTATACCTAAAATAGACAGAAAAAACCACCTACTACCTAAACAAATGCCGTAGAATGTGGCCAGAGAAATTTAAAAAGAATGGTTCGTTTATTTTAAAAACTTTGCCTTCTTGATGAGCCGTGGTTAAAATTTAGAGTTAAAATTTTATGTTAAAATTAAAAATAAATTATGAATGCAATTAATAGAGATAAATTAAAATTCTTAGACATTTATATAAAAAATAAGCTTTATGAAAATGCTGCAGTTAGGTAAAAAATATAAAAATAAACGTTACAACAGATCTGTACTATACTGTGTATGCTCTTGCAAATTTTCTGTATTAAACTGTTTATCAGAGTTGAAATTTTAATGAAACTCTGATAGACGTTTAAACATTTTAACAGATTATATTGCATTTAAATTTACGGTTGAATAAACTTTATCTAATTTATTTGAGGTATTATTAAAAAAATTACTGAAAAGTGACTAGTGACGTTGAAAATAAACGTAAAAAATTAAAGATATATATATATATATATAGATAGATAGATGTGATGGAAACTTTCTAAGATGTACAAATAAAATTTAAATATTTTTATTAGCATAAAAGGGGAGAAGTTGATTGGCATACGTAAACTAATTATAAATAAGGAAAATGCTATTAGTTTAAATAAACATACTTCTGATATATTAAATGATCTATTATCAGAGAAAAAATGCTTAACCTTTGATTGACAATTAATTTATTTTTAATTTTATGTTACATTAAATTTAAGGTGTTTATAGAAAATAAAACATTAGAAATTGAAATTTAAAGCGGGAATTGAGAGGGAAAAAATGCATTTTCTTTCTCCCTTTTATAAAAGATATTTAATCTATTACGGCATTTCTTACGGAGTGATTTATCATGATGCTTTGTAAGTAAAATATGTTACAGAACAGATGGCTAAAGATATTTTGCGAATGTTCGTATTATATGTAAAATTGAAGGAAGCCATGTAGATGACAAACTGTGACGAATTATACCTTTAATTTTACCATAAAATGTAAAATATTTTCCCCTCCAACCTATACTATCCGTCCATTATAAGATAAAACGCGAGAGATTATCAGATTATACCGCGCAAAAAAAAAAAAAAAAAAAAAAAAAAAAAAAAAAAAAAAAAAGAATCGATACGTAACGATGCAGCATCATTTCACTTACCAAAAATATGGTTCGAGCTACTCAATGGTTATGAAAATAAAAATAAAATAAACCTCCAAGTAAAATGAAAAATAACGTGCATAATATGAAAGTATAATATATAATATACGTGGAAGTCTGAATGGCGGCCTTTCTTAGGCCGTGTAAATTTAGAATAGTTTTATTTATTTGTTTTGAAAATGATTAGTAGAAACATTTCAACAGTCGAAATAAACGCATTTTTACTGGTTTTAAAGTTTTAATTTACATCTTTTTGCATTTAAAATTAGTAAAAGATTTCGATAATTTAAGCCCTCAAAATAATCCTAATTGTAAGATTTCTAGAGTGTATTGTTTCAACAATGTTCTTGGGAAGCATAAGTTAATTCAAATATGTCTAGAAACGTACTGTAAAATTGAAGCCTTTTTTGTACATCCTTAGCCAAATAAATGAAGCTTAGATGAAGATTCCCAGCTGTTTCACAAGTACAACTATAAACATTTTTGTTTGTTTAGATTATAAAGATTCTTTTTATTTAAATTTTAAATTGGGTATTTCGGAAAATATTCAATACTACTTATATTAATTACCTTGTCGTCTTCACAGACTTATTAATTTTAATTCACAGACTTGTTAATTCCAATACGACGGTATAAAAATAAAAAATGTGCGATGCTTAGAAGTTTAAAATTTTTTTATTGAGTATTTAATCGTACTGCTTTGTTTTAGGACTAGCTTCTGTAAGGTAACGTTATTTTTTGGAATACACAAAATAAGCTGGGAGAAAGAAATACCACACCGTACCGGGGGCTAATAAATAATGGGATATCGTCTGCTGTTCGAAATAGTGGAAAAATATGTTTAGTGGAAAAATGTATTTACACCGAGGTGAGAATCTTCATAATTAATTGTTACACTTCTGTAACTGAAGCTATGCGTGTCTAACATTATTCATTAAGAGCCATTAATTACCTAAATACTGGTGAATATTTTGGAAAAACATGAATCTTACAAATTTTATCTTCATAAGTAAATTTACTTTGAAACAGATATTTTACAATGTTTTTGTGACATTTTGAATTGTATCATGAATCATGCGGACCTATAAGGTCGTTCAGGTTTTTAGTCCAGATTGTTGAAAAACAGGATCGTAACGTGCATATGATCTATTATAAAATATACATTCTTCATAATGAAAGAGTAAAAACATATTAAATAGTGATAAAAAATTATATTTAACACTAGGGGGCTCTGCCCCCTACGAGCTACACTCGTCAACCCCCGTTCCGACACCGCAGACTCTAACAGCACGATAATTTGATCGGCTTTAAAAAGATTTCGGAAGTTGAATTATAATTTGAATCTGATAATTATAATCTGACGTAATTTTCACAAAACGTTTCTTTTTCTTTTTAATATTCACTTAAAAATACTTTTGTTAGAAATGAAATATTATGATCATCTTAAAATATCAAATAAATGTCTCGAGCAATTTTTAAATATAAACTGTTTTGCAATATTATTTTTTGTTCATTTTATATAAAAAGTGTAATGTGACGTAAATGTGACGTAAATTCTCCTATTTAAGACTTCTAACGCATGTTTATGAATTTATTATTTTACAATATTCTGTCTCTTTTAAAATTCACGTGTAATTATAATTTTTATGACGTAATTTTCAATGAGTTCCTGTTTTTTATATTTTCTGTTTATAATAGTCACGTGTAAAATAAATTTTTAATTTGAAGTAAACATTATTGTTTGCGCTGTTTATACAACTGGCAACAGTTTAAATTAATAACATTTTCTAAAATTTGTAAAAAATATCTCTCGAAATGCTGAAAATTTGAATTTAAAATTGAAATAAAACCTCAAAAAATGAGTCAAATAAGAAAAATAAATACAATCTGCACACCTGGAACTTATAACGTATAAAATGATCTAAAAATGATTAAATTCTCATGTATAGATTTTGCTCCAATAAAAGTTTTTTAATGGAACGATTTTGTCCAACTTTAGCATTAAATATCTTTTAAAATAATTCTTCGATTTGAAAACTGCCTGCATCAGCGTGTTTATCAAACATATCTTTATAATACCACCGATTTTCATATTTTTGTATGCAACAGTTTTTTTAATATTAACGATGAAAGGCCATGCTTAAGCATTTAATTTGGATGTGGATCTACCCGGAATATCTACGCAGATTTTCATTGGTCCATTTCCAAATCAAAACTTTTTTTTATATATAGAAGGATTATAAAATTCTTCGTCATTTCTTCATCATGAAAAAAAAAAAAAAAAAAAAAAAAAAATCGAAAATTTTACAAAGAAAAAATAAAAATATAATCGATATAAATCAAAGAACCTTATTTGATAAAATTAAGTTTTAATACTTTGGTATTTTTTGCCGTAAATATAAAAATTCGTGATTTATTTTACCTTTGTAATTTTACTTAATTTTTATTTTTTAAATTTAATTAATTTAAGATAAACCCTGATAATTTAAAAAAATATTTAAACTGAAAAGTCCTGTTTTTTATTATTTTGCTTTCGATAAGTGAAACATTCAAAATCAGCTTTTTTTTTCAATATTTTCTCTTGAAATGTTTTTTTATACGTTTCACTTCAGTTTTTTATAGAAAAAAAACTAACAATGAAATATGTTCCTTATTATTCTTCTTTTAATTTGGATAAGAATTTTTTTTTTTTTTTTTTTTTTTTTTTTTTTTTTTTTTTTTAATGGAAACTTTCTTTTTCAGAAGGTTTTTTTGAGGTTGTAAGAATAAAAAGAATTAGCATTGTATAGACGTTGATGTTATAATTAACCCATTTATGCCTAGCGGCCCATTTTTGGGGCGTTTCGACTTTTAATATTTTTTTATAATTTTCTTCTTTTTAAAACAGGAAAATTGAATGAAGTAATTGCCTATAAATGTTTTTATCTATTACGTATCTAGATGACAGAATAAAATTTATAGTTGATTTGCTTAAATAAAAGCCTTTGTTCGGTGTTTATAGATTTTTCATTTTTCAAGATAGCGAAATGTAAAAAGTAAGTTTATTTGTATTTTTTGTATCAAGGATCCAAATAAATAAGTCATAATCTTAGCTTTTAGACATCTGTGAAAAACATATTTTTTAAAATTGCGAAATTATATGTTCAGGCCTATTTTTATGCATGTTTGTAACGTATAAAATATAGGGCACTGGCACAAATGGGTGCATATTTCAATTAGCC